>OX463850.1:28929537-29272110 GCA_949825065.1 Odontocerum albicorne
AAACTGTAAAATGTGATTTTCAACATATTTCCATGTAAAACTCGCTTAATGTGATCAAAATTCACTCAGGGGGTCGTTAGGGGTTTACAGCGACCAGCACATTCGTCCCACATGTAATCCCTACACATACTCGTATATGTATATCCTGTGTGCAAACTACAACCCTATATCCCGTGTGCAACCTGCAGCCCTGCATTCATGAAACCCTGTCCCATAAATATTTATATTCACATCTACTCGTTATGCTGGCCGCAGATTATCCAAATTTTAATCGCATCACACCGCATCGCTTCTATATGGAAGCATTTTAAAATAAATAAATATTGTATAAATGCATGAGAAATTCAACCCACTGTGAAAATGTTATTTTCCATAGCTTTATTTAGCCAATGATCAAAATGTTTAACCGTAATGCGTTCAACAAAGAGTAAAAATCACAAAAAGCAAGTTCAGTTGTACTCTATTAGTAATTTATTTAGTTGTATCTTCATTTGCTATAGCAACATTCAGTTTATGGCTGAAATTTATAGTGGCAATGCGTTCTAGAAAATGAACCGCCCAGTGTCCACAACACGACATACTACTGTAGTTCAGGAGTATTTATCGAATAATTTTTTTAGCAATATATTTTATTTCCAATAGCCTAATTTAGCAAATTACCATGATTTATACTCGCAATGCGTTCTAGTAAATCAACCATGGAGCATCCACAATACAGAAAACTAGTTCAGGTATAATTTATTCAATAATAACTTTATTTTTAATAACTGAATTCAGTCAATGATCGAAGTTCATACTAAAAAAAATCTGGAAAATGAGCCACAGCGTGTCCACAACACAAAAAACTATTTTAGTTGACATGTACATCTTGAGTTATTTATTTAGTTATATACTCGTATTTATTTGCAGTAACCCAATTCAACCATTAACTAAAATTTACAATCACAATGCGTTCTAGAACATGGACCACCAAGTGTCCACAATATCAAAAACTAGTTCAGTTACGCTGAATGAATAATTTATTTTGTAAATCATATTTAAGTCTCGCTCTTACCAGGTAATGACAGGAAAATAAATAAGGATGATATACGATCTAGATTCAGCTGCTGATCAGAGCATGCCAACGAAAGTAAAATCATTCACTCTTTCTGAACTGACAGCCTGAAAAAACTAGTGAATGTAGGTACCAAATCGCGTGGATGCACCTGATATATGGGTTCTATATGAAACCCTTACAGAACGCTTTCATAATGGCTTAGGATAGCTCTAGATAGAAGGAGTTTTTCCACAGAAGAGTAGGGTTCAATTTAGATGATCACATATATAATTTTCTCCATAGCACTATTTGGAGGGAAAACATGAACGTTAAGTGAGAAGAAAAGAAACATGGTAGATGTCGTTGAGATGTAGTGATGACATGGATGTTCAATGTCTCATGTATCGCAAGGCATACCAAAATGTATATCATTCAAAAATTGCAGATTGCCAAAAGTCTTTCCACTACCATACTTTGGATATGTTGCTAGGAAAAAATGTAAAAGCCTGGGGCAGTTTATGTTACCATGGATAGTTGTTGGTGAGATGGGCGGATCAAATAAAGGAGATAACAGGATTATCTTTAAGCGCTGCATTCAACATGGCTCAGAACTGGGAGGGATGGATACAGGTGGTGCACCAAGTTCACGGCATAACAGCTAACCACGGCGCTCAGCATTGAGCATACGATGAAGAAGAGATATGCAATACGTGTATGTCACTTGTTTACTTAAACTCCTAGTATGAATCATGCAATGGAGGTTACAAACTCTCTCAACACGGCCCGAACGGCTACTCGAGGCATCATAACTGAGGTGGCCTTTGGTGGCAAAAAATTGTAGGCCCGTTGATCAGCTTTGCGCTCTCAAGGTAATTTTCAAAGGCCATATATGAAGACCAGACTGGTACACTGGAGTGTTTTTATCTTAATAATAATAATAAGAGAATATGTATAGCGCCGTTTAGAGAGCATGTTCTCCTTAAGGGTGCTCTGTCTCGGGATTCCAACGTACTATTATCGACAGATTAAATATATTGTTTGAGTATAAAGGTAGGAAGGTGGTGACCGCGGCCATTATCGTCTCTCTTTTAAATTAGATATGTGGTATCTTATCATGAGGACTGCGTCTCTTGTATTTCATGCATTACCACGTAGAGAACTCTTATGTTATTCATTATTTCCACATGTCTTCGTTAATGTCTCTTACCGCTTTTGTTTCATCCGAAAACATATTTCTCGGATACGCAAGTTTCCAACTCCATCTCCAAGTACTCCGATTGCAACGGTACTGATGGATATCATTTCATAAGTTCTAAACATGCTTTTGTTTCTGTTGTATCTGCTTTTCCATAGAGTCTAAAGCAGGGGTGAATTGACCACATACACACTTATTGTTTTTGGTATCATTAGGAATCAAATTCACAACCTTCAGACTTGACAAATTCTCTCTCTACCTTTCAGCCACGGGAAGTCGATTGTAATTCAATTTACCTAAGTAATTAAATTAAGTTCATGGTGTTTGGCCGGCAGGATCACGCAGGAGCACGCCTTACATTGAACGGTGCTGATATAGAGAGAGTGAAAAAATGTAAATACCTCGGAAGTATCCTAATGGAAGACCTCGACTCAGAGACCGAAGTCAAGTGCAGAATTGAATCATCTCGTGTGACTTTTAATAAAATGAGAAGCGTATTCTGCAATGATAATCTAAACTTGAAACTTCGACAACGGTTAGTCAAATGCTACGTTTGGTCAGTGTTATTGCATGGAGTGGAATCATGGACCCTCAAAGTTAGTAGTATGAACCGACTGGAAGCATTCGAAATGTAGATGCACCGGATAATGCTACGGATACCCTGGACGGATATGGTCAGCAACACAAAGGTTCTTCAAAGAGCCAAAGTTGATAGAGAGTTGCTGACTAATATTAAAATCCGAAAGGTGTCCTACTTAGGGCATGTACTTAGAGGAGCAAAGTACAAATTACTGCGCCTGATCATCCAAGGCAAAATAGAAGGCCGAAGAGGGGTTGGCAAGAGGAAAATCTCCTGACTCCGCAATATATGTGATTGGACTGGCATAAGGGGCGTTGGAGATCTTTTTCGGACTGCCGAGGACAAAAATGTCTACTCTCAAGTGATATTCAACGTTGGGGGGACCTGACATGACACTGAGAAGAAAAAGAAGTAATTAAATATCATAATATTTTTTTGTGAGTTGGATATTTTACGCGTATGTCTGTTGTATTGTACTGTACTATTCATGGTTTAATTAACTAACAAAGTAGGAAAATATATATTTTCCAAATTGTGGTGTTAAAACGATAGAATTGTTAAAGGGTTTTCAATGTATTGTTGGTGTTGATTATACAACGATAATATTAAATAAAAAAACCCGACCGATATAAAAAACACAGTAGTACGAAATACGTTGGAAATGTACAACCATAAGATACAATAGATTTGCATATGTGACAAAACATTATTTAATATATAATATATTTTTACTTTATGTCATATAAACAGAGATGTGAATGCTTCCTTTTCACAGGCAGTAGAATATTACTTTATCTTTAACTTCTACAACATGATATTCTAGCTTCAGTAAGTTACGCTACAATTAGAGATATCTCCGTTTCATTTGTGTCAGTGTGTAACGCCGGGAGCTACACACGTTTGTAAAAGTGAATCCCGGCTGATCCTTTCATTAATTCCCGGAGCCGGGAGCGAGGAGACGGGAGAAGTGGCCGGCAAATTTACCAGCGCCGTGCGAACTGAAGAGCCAGCTAAGCCCCCCGCTGATGACGGCGTTTGCCTTGGATAAGCCGTGATAAGCCCTGGACATAATGGCGCCCTACGTTTGAAAAGTTACGAAACAAAAAATCAGCCACATTGAAGAATATTTTACAAATTATTCAGGATTTTTTTTTCATTATTTGGTTAGTTAACATTTATATACGAGTATATTTATACTTATGACTTTATTTTTTATAATGGCAATTCAACCAAATTTGAGTGCTCCCTGCCAATGAGCAATGATGTGTTATTTGAAACAATTCATTACGAAAACAGAATGTGTAATAAAATGACAATCGATTGATTCAGCTGGAAAATGAAGTTGTGCCGTGGAGTGGAGTTTTTCATTTATTTCTTCTCTTTTTCTCCTCTTTAATTGAGAGAGCTGTTGCACACTAGCAAATTCACAGGTCCCACCACTGTGCTAGGTCCGATGGCACACGCGAAGTGAGACGATGGGAGCCCACTGGCATATTTTTCCCTTTTTTTTAAAGAATAGATATGATCATTGGTATCCTTATACTCCCAAATACAAGGCGGAAAAAAAACACCTGTGTCATTCAAGGGGAGTAGGACAGTGCGGAGCTCAAACCGACAATCTTCCGCACCGAAGTCTAGTGCATTACCGCGCGTCGATGCACCTCACACGTTGCACGAATGCTAGACGGAAGCATGATTAAATTAATCGGTAGTTGAATTGGTGAAGAGGAAGACTGACGAAGGTGTGGTGGAAGGCCGACAAAGGTAGGAAACGATGGAATCTATGAGTACAAATAATATATAAATATGAGGAAGCAGAATAAGTACGTTGTGGTAGGAATGTTTGGCATTCAGCCCCTCTAATTACCCTCTACAGGGGAACGATGTGATGTATACAACGTTACAATTTTCGTTTCATCAATCCATCCAGTCTTGTAGCTCTCGCGATCGAAATTTGAAATAATAACACGTTTATATATTTATTTTGTTAACTTCAACAAATGGAGAGAGGCTTATTTGTAACATGCGTTCTTATTTTGATTGTCATGGGTTATTCGTTAAAAGTAAATCTTTCATAAAAAGTCGGATGTATATAATTTAACGGTATTTCAAAAACATATGATCCAAAGTTTCCTCCTTAAATTGATATTTGCACATGCTAGAACTTAAATATGTAATCTTTATGTTGTAAAATGTATCTTTGTTTAATGTCTTATACGCATCCAACGTATCACAGATGTTGAATGCTTTCCAAGGGGTGTATAACTAAACCAAAGGCCATTTATGTCGCGTTGTTTAAAAGTATTTTAGTTTCTCCCTGTTCTCGTTTCAAAGTATCGTGAATTTTGCTATCATGATTAGATTATTCCTGACTATTGGAATAAAATCATACACAAGAACTTTATGGAGAAGATATACTGTTTTGAGTGACTTCTTTCATCAAGGGGTCTTGTTTGCTATTTTTATGTATATTTTAAGACATCGTAATTTGTTTATTCAGCTTTTTGTAACGGTATAACCCTGCCGGTTTCAAGGATTTCACCTCATCATCAGGGTAGCACAAACAAGACTTGTTGGTCTTGTTTGTGTCCATCTGATGATGAGGGGAAAGCTTGAAACCGGTAGGGTTATACCGTTACAAAAAGTAGAATAAACGGTATTTGATAAAACAAATTATATATATATATATATATATATATATATATATATATATATATATATATATATATATATATATATATATATATATATATATATATATATATATATATATATATATATATATATATATATATATATATATATATATATATATATATATATATATATATATATATATATATATATATATATATATATATATATATATATATATATATATATATATATATAATTTCACATGTTCATAAAATTTCGTATCCGTCATTCTTATGTAGTCCCTTGGATACCTAATTTTATGTGTTTTCACTCATATTTTGATTGGTCGGAAGAGATTGTCATAAGGTAATAAATCCACCAGTTTTTACTATTACAATGAAATTGTAATACAATTCAGTACCTTTTACATCAAAATATCTCGTCATACACAAATACATATTTTAATATTTCTTTTACTTCCCACCTTTTACTGGATTAAAATATATTTATATATCACACGGTGAAAATTTTATTTGACAAATGTTTGTTTTATAATCATCAAAATGGCTCCCTAACTTCTCTCTACAATTAAGGAAGCCACCTAAGGTGACCGTATTTCTGGGAGGGATAATCCGGGACATGGGCTAAATATTTATCCACTGACATTTTTGAGAGAAATTTCATCATATAAATGTAGACTTATAGAGTCCACATTATTTACAAAATAACTTTGGAACCTTGAAATATTTTTTGTTTAAAGTGAAAACATTTTCATTTTCGTTTTAATGACATATTTTCTCATTTATATTTCTTCGTTTACCGAATTCTTTAAATATGCTTGTCCAATTTTCATCATTTTATAATGAAATTGTTATTCTTGTTTATACAATATTAAACGTTTGAGATTCTTTTATAAAAAAATCATCAAAAAATGCTAATTTTGGTGGGAGCTATTCTTGAGTAGGAATCAGAAAAATGTATCCCATTAGAACGAAAAAAAATTGAAGAATGGAAGGTAAGAATTAAGAATAAATTAAGGAACTGTTTAAGAAGATATATAATATGTATGTAGTGTAGACGAAGGAAAATAACCAGATGGAAGATAAAAAGCTCAGAAGTAAAAACAGAAGGATAACTCTTTTTAAACGGTACTAACGGTAATCGAATCCACAACCTTTGGATTGGACGAAGGGCATCTTAAAAACAAAGTCATGGAGCTCATCTAATTAAGAAGGACAAAACGATAAATTAAAAAATCTAAATTCAACTTTTTTGTATTATATATATAGAAAGTATTCACGTATAGAAATTCATAGTTCGTCGATCAGCAAATATACACAATCAGAAAAAGAGGATAGTGAAGGAAGAGGAAAATGATAAACTACAATTATAAGGAAATTGTATTGTCTTATTTTGTAACACTTGAATTATATGAATAGTATTCTAATACCATCTCTGTATTGCAGTTTAACAATATTTAAGTGTCAACTTTAATGTACATACATGGACGTGGAAACAGACGGAGCCGGAAAAAAAATTATAGAAATGCGTGTACTGAGAAGAATACATGGGCTCACAATGTCTGATAGAATACAGAATGAAGTAATAAGGAATGAATGGGAAAAAATACACTCTAAGATGGTTTGGGCATATGGAACAAATGAATTACGAAATACTTATAAAACAAATATATTGTGCAAATATGAATGAACGGCGTGGTACCAAGGAAAGTATGATTAAATCAAGTGAATTGTGTTTTAAAAAAAGAAATTGTAAAAAGTGGAAGAAAGCTTTGGAGTATGAGAAGGTGTATTATGGATGAAGAAGAGGCGAAGAATGTGTGTGTCAAGATAGGTGTCTGGCACTCTGTCCTACTTCGACAAGGAAATGATGTGATGGTATATACTCGTATAATGTACTCGTATATATAACACTTTCGTAGTATACTGTAAAACCTAGCGGGTTATTGGCATGTAGCAATCTATTTCAAGCAACCAACAAAAAACCTTGGTTGTCGAACCCAAAGCCTCCAAATGTTTTTGACTTAGGAGAGGGTGGATTCGATTCCCAATTTATGATTATTTTTTTATTTTTAATAATTTCTGGTTAGAGACTGCAATACAACCGCCAGGTTGTTCTATACACAATGAAAGTGTAATACAATATATCTTAAATGAAAAACCAACTGGAAACATTTCAAAAATAAATTCCAAATTCAATGGAAGTCGAACCACTAACCCTCGGAAAGGAAGACAGACGCCTTAATAACAAGGCCACGTAAAAGTCATTTAAATGCTTAAGTAATTTTAATTTTTATATCTTTATTTTCTGAAATAGATAAATAAAATGTAGACAAGCTGGTTATATTCTGAAATAGATAAATAAAATGTAGACAAGCTGGTTATATTCTGAAATAGATAAATAAAATGTATACAAGTTGGTTATATTCTGAAATAAATAAATAAAAGGTATACAAGTTAGTTATTTTACTTTTAAATGTTGTTTACACTGTCTTTTTTTGTTTCAGTAGTTCTATTGCTGTTAACAGATGCAAAAACCAAGGAAATGGTTGATTTACAAAGAACGGAAGTACAAAAAAGATTAAGTATTGTGTCACTTGTTGTCTCTCAACCATGCGTGATACGGACACAGTTCTTAAATAAAATTACCATTTTACGGAAAAGATTCAGTTTCTTACCTGAAAATCTTTCAATTTTATTTAAACGTGATATTGCGCGATTTGAATCTAAAATTGTATTCAATTAGAATGTATTATAAAGTACAATATAATAAGTAAATTGTATAAGAGATGTTAATTGAAAGATCCAATAGTGAATGTTGCTAATGGACACGTGGATCGGATGAATGAAGAAAAATTAACAAAACAAATATACAGTCCTAATGTAAGGGGAAGGTATGGTAGAGAAAGACCAAGGAAAGTATGGTTTGCTCGTGTGAATGATATTATTAAAGAAGGAAATATAAAACGTAGCAGTCGTATGAGTAGAGGTATATGGATGTAGAAAAGGCGAAAGATTTGTGTCGGATAGGAAAGACTGACGCTCTTTTCTGCCTACCCAAGCAGGAAAACGACGTGGTGGTATGTATGTATGAATGTGTGTATTGTATTACAATTTCATTGTATGCAGTACAACCTAACGAATTATTGCCTTACAAACCAACCAAAAATTTGTTAAAGAAGTTTAAAAAGCAACCCAGACTTATTACACCTTTTGTAAAAAAAATTGTTCCAACGGGAATCAAAACCGCAACTTCTAGATTGGAAGACACAAGTCGTACCATCTAGACCATGGATGTACCATAATATGTATGTACTAATTAGATCGTGTAGAATTGATTATGTATGGAAAATTAAAATTATTTTCTGATAAAATCAATCCGTTATTGAAATAATTTGACAATCGTTAAGCTGCACAGGATAGGCAATCAATATGGGCATTTGATAGATCGATTTAAACCCCACATAAATTGGTTTTGAAGACGATTTTTCATGAATAGTTTTTTCGTGAATCTATCGTCATATGGTATCGGATTTTTCAATTATAATAACTTATTGTTATTTTATTATGCTATTGGTTTGTCTTTGTATTATTAAATTTAAAGTCTCGCAACTTTTAATTCCAATACAATAAAATAAAATGCTGACATGGCGATAGGAACCTCCGACGACGGCTATGGACTAGTTGGTAAGACACCTGACATTCGATACCCGTTAAAACCATAAACATATTTCTGTTTGGTTGGAAGAGATTATCATATGAAAATAAGCAGTTTGTACTTTACACAACAAATGTATAATAATATAATAAAAAAGGAACGATGAAGCTGACTGTGTGCATTTTACAAGTTGATTAGTATTATTGGTGTGCAACTCCTCTATTAAGTGGCTAACAAAAAACCATCACAAGATTTTTAGATATTCTAAGAAGGGATTTTGATCTGGTGGTATCAACACTGAATTGAATACAATAAACCATTCCTCGTGGAACAAATATTTTAAACATATTATTGTCCTCGATTCGCGGTCGAAAAATGTTTTAAATATATTATTCGCTTCGTTTTCCAGCCGAACAAATGTTTTAAATATATTATTTGCCTCGTTTTCCGGTCGAACATGTGTTTCAAATGTATTATTTTCCTCGGTTTCCGGTCGAACAAATGTTTAAAATGTATTATTTTCCTTCATTCGGTATCAAAAAAAATATTCAAATATGGTATATTATTTGTCTCGATTCTCGATGGAACAAATGTTTTAAATATTAGGTGTTAACATAAGTTGTGTCCGTTTTTTTCCAAATTTAAAAATGAGCACCAAAAGTAAAACAAAATGGTAAAGGTTATACGTCATTCGAAAGAAAATTTTCTGCTCTACAAGATATTGTATTTGATTTTATCTTACATATATTTTTTTATTTGATTTCACATGTTTTGAGTGAAAACAACAAAAATCAACGTTCGACAATTTCTGTTGATTTGCTCGCGCGTCATCGAGCTACGCATGGCCACAAGCAAAAGTTCATTTACCACATCAATACTGGTGATGAAAAATGATGCCTTTATGTGAATATGAAGAAACGGAAAGAATGGGCGAGTTATTGTTAACAAGCAACGCCCAGAGCGAAACAAGGTTTGCATCCGCGCAAGACGATGATTTGCATCTGGTGGGATTGCCAAGGCGTCATCCACTACGAGATACTTGAAGGCAATCAGACAGTCAACGCGGAGCTATACATTCTGCAAATGCAACGGCTCAACACTGCAATTCAACAAAGAAGGCTGGATCGGCAATATGGCGTTATTCTGCAACATGATAACGCCCACCCTCATATCGCCAACATTACGAAAAATGCCATTCAAACGCTTGGTTGGGAAGTCCTGCCGCACCCTCCATATTTTCCAGACCTCGCGCCGTCGATTTTCACCTTTTCCGGTCGCTTTCGAACAATTTGCGCGGCGTTTCCTTCAATAATGACGTCGAATTGCGGACATGGTTGGACGAATTCCTCGAGTCAAGACCGGGTGGTTTTTATCGCACAGGTATTGAAATACTTGTAGAACGTTGGCAAGAAGTTGTAAATAATGAAGGAGAATACATTTTTGACTAATTTGTTGTAAAATAATGAAGGAGAATACATTATTGACTAATTAGTTGTAATTTTTTTTCGTTGTGTCCTCTTGTTCTCTTCATTAGGAAAAAAACGAACACAACTTATGTTAACTCCCAATATATTATTGGTCTCGATTCAAATATATTATTTGCGTCGATTCCCGATCGAACAAAGGTTTTAAATTAAAATCGTAAGCCTCGATTCTCGGTCAAACAAATGTTTTAAATATATTATATTACGAGTATTTGTCTCGATTCCCGTTCGAACAAATGTTTTAAATATATTATTATGAATGGCAAGTCCTTTTTTTCAAAAAGGAAAATACTGATAACATTATTTGGTTTTATAAAGCACATCCATTACATGAATTACTTCTTTCCTTCCTTTAATTTTATTTATTTCCAAAACCAAAAGTAAATCTCATGGTGACACCTTTCTTTACACAGTTTACCACGAGGCCACAGAAGTAGCTCTTATTAATTGCTCCATCGTCAATTGGATAAAGACGAAAAACTTCAATAAAATGTCTCATGGTGACTCTTCTCTTAGATTACAGAAGACCGCTAAGCTTGGATTCGCTTGAGAATCTCAAATCCAGGGCTCTATGCGGAGGGAGTATGCTAATTGTCCCAGGGTGTTAATTAGGAGATCCCCAACCCAGCATATATAGCTAGCTGCACCTGGTTGCAAGCCCCTGCAGCTGTGGGCTACATCGCTCAACAAAGCCTAGTGGATCCTCAATAAATCCCGTTCGACATATTTCGGCTAATGTAATGGCTTAAAAGCTTATTTACGCTGAAAAACAAATTGTATTCTGTGAGACAATATAAAAGGAATAAATTAATTTAATCAATTTTGAGGCATGAAGCCTCTTCTGATGTTCGTTAGTACATATCGCAAGATTAATATGCCATCAGTATATAGTATTGTCTGTGGCCGTGATCTAACTGTTTTCATTCAAGATAAGCAAGTGAGCGCCCCAGGTTCGATTTCTGGCTAATTCACTTTCGGACTGGTTCAACTCTGATACCATTTATCGTCAATGGTTTGCTGAAGTGCAACAGCTTGCACATAATAAGCTAAAAACACACACAGACGTCTTCCATCTGCTGGAAGCCTAACAATCATACTCGATCACGAGGTATTGCCTATCATGTCACAAAGAAAGAACTACTTATTCCCGTTATCTTAAGAATGATCAACAACTGCCTAGAACGGATAAAACAAAGGACTTAAGTGCTTTATTTGAAAGTGACCTTTCATTTGATTTGCAAATCAAATTAGTCTGCAACAAAGCCAATTAGATACTTTAGTTTGTAATTCGTACCACCAAACAATTCACAGATACCTACGTACTCAGGATATTATATGATTCTTTGGTCAGAAGTCATTTGGAATATTGCTCTATAATAAGGACGGCAGCAGGGATCACGTATTCACTCTTGCTAAAACGGGTTCAGAAAAGATGTTTCCGTTGTATCTACATGAAAGAGAATGGATATTATCCCTGGCTTTATCCATGTGTCTTCTTACTGGGGATGCTTAGTTACAGATCATTAAGGAGTGGAAGATCTCTTCGATTGGATGTCCATTTGTTTTGTTTGCTCAGGGGTATTAAGTTAATCCATCCGTCCTGAACAGTTTTGGTTTGTACATTCCGGATAATTATTTGAGACAACGCTCCCATAGATTGCTCTGTCAATATATAAATTGAACCAACCTGCTTTTGGAGATGCCGGTAGGTAGAGCAATCATACTGTTTAACCGTGTGTGTCCTCATATAGACGTATTTCATGTGTCGCTCAACTCTTTCAGGAAAATCTCTTGAATTTAGTGTAGTAGTACTTACAATAATTTAATATTTGTATATTATCGTATATGCTACATTTTGTCATAGTGTAACATATACATTTTTACAAAAGTTTTTATAAGTCTTAAAATGTTGAACTGTTATATACGTCTTTTTGGTGCTTGTTATGTTTCGTCCTTGTGCGAATTAGGGAAACCTGTAATGTGCAAAAGACCTGAAATATATAAATTAATAAATGGGGCTAATAAATGGAGTTAAAGGACTCGCCAGGGGGAAATGGTCTTAGTCAAAAAGATATTTGATTGTCCAAATACAGGTCAGTCAACTATCTAAGGCATTCAGCTACAGTATCATGTTTTTCAATTATTTTTGTAATGTTTTAATTTAAGCAGTTAGTAATAGCCAAAAAGTGTTGTATTACTCGTATATTAAGTTTCATTATTATCTTACATAGTACGTCTAAAGGTCTTATTGCTACATTATTGCTACGTAATTTCTTCCAAATAACGAGTTCATAGATACATTACATTATTTTAACTCATGACAGTTTGTACAAAAAAATATTCGCGTAAATTCAAGCAAAAAAACAAATAAATAAATACAGGTTTATTGATGGCTAAATGGTATGTATATACACACATACTCGTATATCCTGAAATTACATACTAGTATATCTCAGGATAATGTCGAACAAAATACATTTAAGAGAGAAACTATCAAAAGGTCAAGGCCATCTCATAACGTCCCCCCAGTCAAGATACGCCCTTAACAATAGATGGCAAACCCGGCCGCGAGGATATCAGATGTTTTTCAGCCCATCCCCTTTCAGCTCACAACTGACCAATCTGTCAATAATAATATAACAACTAGAAGAAATAAATTATTTCAAGGATAAGGAAGGGAAACAAAGAAAAATGAGGTTGAAAGGATGCTATGAGTAAAATCATTTTTTTTTTCATTTTTCTTAAACGTAAATAAGAATGGTGCACATTCGATAATTCTTGGAAGTTCATCTCACAATCGCGCCAAGTGAACCGCAAATGATGCGTAAGTGAGATGTGGTGTGTTCGTATGCAAAGGAGTCTCTCATCGCCTGATCGAAGCCTTCTAAACGCCGTTAAGAATGAAAGTGGAGTTGTCCGTGAATACGTGAAGGAGAATTGGGATTGTTAAACACACAAAATGATGCCGACAGAACGTAGAAGTTTCTTCGCTCTCTGATTTTAAGTCATTGGAGTTTATTTCAGAACTCGGACACTTGGTCATACTTCCTTAGTTTAAATACTCTTACGAAATGGAGGTTGGAATTCCACGAAGAAAGAAGAAATATAACTACTTTGACGTTTTCTAATAGAAACTTCGGAATAGAATATTATCATTTCTAAAAATGTATGTAATAAATACATTTGCAGATGTGGGGAGATACACAAATAATGATTACTGATGATACTATCTATTCTCTAGTTTAATCAATAAAATAGTTAGTATGTGTGTTTTTTACTATTTATAATTAAATATTAAGATTATCAAAAATAATAATTACAAGTAGGAAATTAAAATTATGTAAGTTATAATTAATATCGAAATTAGATTAGTCATTTAGTTGTTAGTAATTAATTTGTTTATGAGTATAGCCTTTGGCAAAAGTGTGTATCATACATTTCTTTATCAAATAAATAAAAAATATATTAAAAAACAGAAGAAAAAAACATATTTTCGTATCATTGTATAATATAACCTTTTCTTTGTACAAAGTACAACCTTACGGGATTATTTCTGTTTCAAAAAAAAATTGGGTACCAACGAGAATAATACACACAATCCCCTGTTGGAGGATCGGCATCTTACCTAATAAACCACGGGGGTCACCTATAGTTTTTGTCTTTTTATATATTATAGTTTAAGCAATAAATTTCAGCATTTCGTGTGCCAGAAAAAATTCACGAATATCGACGCGGTTCATAAATTGCAGGTACTCGAAGAGATGAATTCGCATGACATACCCAGCCAGGTCTGAATTTCATTGACTTGCAAATACTTCGGCCACCTCCTTTTTCGCCTGTGGCTGTTGTTGGTATAGCTGTATGCATTGCAACGGACTCATCCCACATTTATTTTTATTTCAGATTATGAAATCCAATGTTTATATATTTTCTAATAATGAAGTATTTTTTTATTATAATGATTTGTATTTACCGACCGGGGTATTTCAAAAGTTACAAATCTGGATGATCATAATAAGATAAATGTGTGGAAAAACAATGTGTAGCCTGCATCTGCATATTGAATGAAAAAATACACAATAACGCGCATTACACGAAGGGGCATTACTTAAAACGAAGAAAGGAGTATTGAGAAAATTCGGCCACGTAGAAATAATGAATAATGAAAGATCCATATAAATATTTTTTACAGGTAGTATAGAAAAAATGAGAAATTTAGAAAGACCTATAAAAATGTGACACGACCAAATGAATCAAATTCTAAAAGAGGGAAACGTGAAAAGCATTTATAATAAGAAAATATGAATGACGAGGAATACGGACGTGGAAGAAGCTAAAGATATGTGCAAGCATAGAAAAACGTGGAGATATTTTCTCTCTGTCTACCTTAATAAAGACATAGTGTGGTGGGGGTGATCATTAAGATATTTCAACAATTACAATATTTTTTCACAAAAAAAATTACCTATATTTGAATAAATATTATAATAATTCCCGCGAAAGTGAAAAGGTTTTCTTATTGACTGGGTTATACGCCCATTATTTGGCTGAGGGTTGTATGCCTAGTTGAGTGATAGGGGTACCGATATCTTATTTAAAATCATGTCTTCTATTTGAAGTTTCAGGATTTTGAAAATCCAATGCCGACCATATCACAATCTAGTATCTATTCCAGTCCTAAGGAGTTTCACTTCAAGTTTGTTTACATTTAAGGAAGTTTGATCTCCTTGCCATTGGATATTTGGGTTTGACATGTCAAGATTGTGCATTTGCTGAAGCTTACAGTCTATAAAATAATACATGCACAGATATCTTCGATCGGCAGGATAACTGACAATCCTACTCGATCACGAAGGATTGCCTTTCAATCATAGATTTTTGTGTTTTAGAATGTACGAGTATTATGCACACAGTCCTTCGTAAAACATTTTTAATAGGTAAGAACATATTACATAAAAAAATCTTGAAGGTCAATTTTGTCAATGTCTAATAAATTGATTATTCCAATTTGATCCAATAGGGCGAAGTATTAGTATCGAGTTTTTACAGTTATTAGTCCTATAACGTGGAACAGTCTGCCTCTTAATTTTAAAGATATGGGTGGCGGGTGCTGCTTTAGGAAGTACTTGAAAACAACTCTTTTTGGGAGATTTTGTCAAAATTTATAATTGTATATGAACACTGCACACTTACACTACACTACACATAAAAATTAATGTGTTACTATTACAAAGGTTACTTAGTGTTTTTTAAGGTTGTGATAGGATTTTAAATTAGTCGCCAAGATCGTGCGATTTAACGCCTCTGGATTATTTTCTTTGGAGTTTTGCTAAATCACAGGTTTAAACCAACAAACTCAAGACTTTTGATGAACTTGAGGGCAACATTTGTTGTGTTATTGGCGCCATACAGCCGGAAATGCTCCACCGAGTCATCGAAATATGGCGTGATCGAATTGGACAGTGCAAAAGAATCCGTGGAAGCCATTTTAACGATAGATTGTTTAAATCATCAACGGCATGAAATATTTTTTCAAATAAAACCTTCAGATCTATTTTTGGTTTATTAGTTGTTGTTTTATTTTATTTTAAAGTTTTATCGTTTTTAATGAGAAACCAATCTTATGATCCGTTAAGGTACATAACAGCCAGCCACGGTCAACATATGAATGAAATTATCTTCAAACAATAATTATCATTAAACAACCTATCAATTGAATTCAAATACACGGCCATTTATATGTGTTTTATTTCAAAAACAAATCCTATCACACCCAAAAAAACACCCCATAGTTAACCTTTCCTTGAGAAGTTTTTCAGCGGTTTTCTTACACATGCAGATGTGGGAAAGCACCTTATCGAATGGCTACTGCCACTATCTTCATATCCTTACATACATCTGTCAATACTAACAGGTCGGATCCCGAGTTCAAGCGCCCTTAAAGAGAATCTGGTCTCTAAACGGTGCTATATAAATGGTCATTTTATAATTAATATCCTGGTTAGCTCAACAGATATTTTGTATATAATGGAAGCGTTATACAATACAGCATCATTTTGAAATCGATCGAGTGGGATGACCCAACTAACTGCACGAGCAAAACGACCAAAAATGCCGAGGTCGCCAGGCTGCGTAGTGTTTACCTCTGTCTGTCTATGTGAATGCTAAAGGCGCATCGACACAAGGTGAATGGGAGACTGATCCATGAATCGAAATACTTGTGTGCATTCTTGTGCCCGGATTGCTCAATCAATGTATACATATTATCCATACGTTAAATATCAGAGGGCGTTAAATTCTATATTACATCCGTTTCGAGCATTTTGAATTAAAAGATGCGTTACAGGCCTTGCCTAGTGATGTGGTTTTGTATAAACACAAAATTGAGACTTTTTAAATCGTTATGTACTTGTATTTTTATTCTACGACCTTTCCATTACATACTCGTACATACATATTATCACGCCGTGTCCCTTTTGAGGTAGGCAGAGAGAACAGATTTCTGAACGTTTCTATCCATGCACACATCCTCCGTAGCCAAGTTAATAAGAAGCCTATCTAACAGCCCGGAGGTTTGCGGGGTCAAATCCTGCTATAAAACCCAGAGTTTATTTTAAGTATTTCAGTCTGGTTTTCACTGTTAAAAAAATATCGTTGGTTGGAAGGGATTGCCACATGGCAATAAGTCCGCCAGGTTGTACTGTAGACAACAAAAGTGTAATGCAGTACAATACAGCCTTCGCCTCTTCCACATTCATACATCTCGTCACGCGCAATCTTCTATTACTCATACTTATTTATACCTTTAATGTCTTTCAAAATCTAGTTCAACCATGTTTTTCATTACAATTATATGTTTTTTTACGTTTGTTTTTTTCATAAACTGTATTTTTATAAACTTATATATGAAGCACTCTCTTTTGTTTTTTATTATTATTATTGTGATAAGATGCAGTGTACCGTGCATTAATAAATAAATATGAATTATTATTTATAGTTAAGGCGTTGTGCAGGTTTAAAGACATTGTAATTTATTTTATCAAACACTGTTTATTCCACTTTTTTATAACGGTATAACCCTACCGGTTTCAAGGCTTCCACCTCACCATCAGGGGAGCACAAACAATTATTGTTTGTGCTCCCCTGATGATGAGGTGAAAACCTTGAAACTGATAGGATTATACCGTTACAAATAAGTGGAACAAACAGCGTTTGATAAAACAAATTACAATAAATATGAATTATTGCTTTCTTTAAATCAATTTGGTCAAAATCTATCAATTTATATAAATTTGCCATTTTCGAAAAATTTAAACTTATATTTATTTATTTATTTACAAAATAAACGACATTTCGTGTCACAGTAACAATTATAAAACAAAGATAATGTATAAACATATTTAAAAACTAACAATCCAGGACATGTACTCGTATATCTTTCAAAATATGTTGCATAAAATAATAATAATTTATAAAACTCCTTTTTACAGACTCTCCTCAAGGGCGCTCTCACTCGGAAATCCAGCCCACTATTATTGACAGATTTAAAATATTCAAAAAAAAAACAAGTTAATTGTCCTTAATATGAAGTTGTTGGATACAGCTGTTAGATACTGAACTTCATGCAAGTGCATATGAATAGAAAAAACATATTTAGGAAGAAAACCGCAAGAAACTCACGAAGGGAAGATAAACAACAAAGAAACCTTTCTAGTTCTTTCCATATATGGTAGAAGCACATAAAAATAATGAAATATTTAAATTCAGTGAACGATAAGACTTGAGAGTAAAAAAATAAATCAGTCTCAAGGATAGCAAGAATATGAAATTATAGAGCAATTACAAAAAAATACTTAAGGTAAAATGAAATAACCAGTTGCCCAGTCAAGACATAAGATTGAGGAAATGCCGGAGAAGAGCTTCCTGTACTCAACGACATCTACATTTAAAATATTCACCAAACCAGATACCACTATGATAAATAATTGGTTCAAATATGCCTATAAAATTTTTTCGCATCTCAAGATTTTTCAGAAACAAAAATATAGCATTTTAATCGTCCACCACCGCATTACCTGAAAACCCCAAGTTTTAGGAACGTGCTTTCTGGGAGTCGTAGTACATTGAGGTCAGTTGGATCTTAAACTGGAGACCATCTCATTGGAACAAATCGATCAAACAGGTTCAGTAATATTGTTCTGTCATTCGAAGTGGTCAACCACATCGCAAGTAATATACGAGTAGAAATTACTGGTTTAGCGCTATTTTGTAATAAAATATCACTTCAATAGAACTTTTTTTTTAAGTAATAAAAAGCACGTGATGAACACCATTAAATTAATTAAAATTGTATACACATAAAAGCTTGGGAGTTTAGCATACATAAGAATTGAGATGCATGGTATGAATGTTTCAATTGAGCTACCTATTTTTTTAGTCTGATTTTCACTTAACTTTTGTAAAAATCTTTTTTGTTGGTTAAAAAAGATAACCATATGGCAATAAACCCGCCAGGTCCCATTGCATAAAACATAAGTATAGTAAAATACAGGATTGTACATGACGAGATATATATGAACGCAGAGAAGGCGAAGATTGTATGTTTCCCTCTGCCTACCCCGCGAGGGACACGATACTATGGCATCTCAAAGAACACAAATGATAAAGGTTAAATATGAACGAGATAACTCAAATCGCTACCGAGAACTCGATATCGATGAAGATTGAAAGATATTGTCACATCGCAATAAACCAGCTAGGTTGCACTGTATACAACGAAAGTGTAATAATAATAATAAAATGACAATAGTTCTACAATTTGTTTATTCAATTATAATTAAAAGTTGAAACACTGTTTAATCTATTTAAAATACATATTTAACTGAACTTGCTTCCAGTTGTTTGCAACTCATCTTCAAGGGCATTCTGAACTAACTGAAATGACAATTTATAAAACACCGTTGAGAGATCAGACTCTCCTCAAGAGTGATGTATTATTGGCATTCAAAATATTATAAAAACTTGAGTATAAGGATAAGAAACCCATTAGATTGAAAACTTCCCCGTATAAGCAAATGTTTGGAAAACTTGCCAAGAGAAGACGACCAGAAAAAAATCTTTCTATAGATTTTTTGATAAGTGATAGTAACACATTCGACTTTAGGTGAAATGTACTGTTTGTGTGGTCTCTATATGTAATCATAAATTTTGAAAAAAAACAATCAAAAAAGGTTGTTTTTCTAAAGCTGCACACGACACACATATATCATATACTTTGAGACAGACAAAAGTCGATGCAATTGAAATATTACTCGATATAACGAAAATTTACCAAAACTCAAGATCATCAAACAATTTAATATTATAACTAATACAATAACAAAATAAATGCATTAAAATAACAAAAAATACACTTATATCAATCAAGAAATACAGTTGAAATATAATTTAATATTGTCCGAAACAGTATAGCTTCAGACCATACAACAAATTAATCACAATTAACTTTAAAAATTCAAACAAAGGAGAACTGATCACATCTGGCAGTTACGATTGCGCCAATGGCCGGAAACAACGTGTCCGTATAATCAATTCGAAAATGTTGAAGGGTTCTTAATGAAAAAGTAAGAGATATCAATTAATGTGTGTATGAATCAATCTTAATATTAGACTCGATGAATTATAAATGACCTTTTCATATTCTAGACGTGAACTTTTACTGGTATTACCAGGAATATAGAATAATTACGAGTAGGAGATATCTGTCGTTTGATCTTAAGAGCACACTGGATTAGCATTTGATCGACAATATTAATGTATATATATATATATTGTATAATATTATATTATTATATATGCCACTCACCGCTAAACTTCGTTTATATCAGAGACGTTTTAAGTACACTTATCTCTCAATTTAGGCGGTTTTATTTTAACGCGGTTAAGAAAAAAGTTTTTGAACAAGACGATTTTTTTCATTAAGGCCACACATTAAGGCCAGCGGGCAATATACGGCCCGCTTCGTATAGCAATGTGGCCCGCAAGCTACTTGTATAACTATTTTTTATTTACATTTACTATTTTTCGGTGCTGTTTATATAATTATTTATTGTATGGATTTTTTGTTATAACCTGCATTTACCGTAAAATCATTATTTTTAAACCCGAGTCACACTATAAGTGTGGGTAGAGATTGTGTGATTTGTGTAGCCGTGTGTGATGCATAGCTGTCTATTTTGCCATGAATTTGTGTATACCTTTTTGTATATACAAATTATGTTAACCTTTTTTATGTTATATACGAGTATATGTTAACTTTTTTTATTTGGGATATCCATATAAAAGTTAATTTTTATGAGAAAAAATTGCGCCAACAAAAATAATCACCTCTTTATATTTAAGTTCTCGAAGCGGTCTTTAATTTTTCCATGCCTGGTTTAGGGTTTGGTATAGAATTTTTCCATGCCTGGTTTAGGGTTAAGAAACAAAGTTAGTCTAAACAGTAAATTTAAAAAATGGATAGTTATTTAATTTTGAATGATACAGACAGGAAATTCCTCGTGGCCGAATATGATCGTCAGATTTCCTATAGTTGGAAAATGGATAATTATTTTATTTTGAATGATACATACAGGAAATCCCTCATGGCCGAATATGATCGTCAGATTTTCTATAGTTGGAAAATGGATAATTATTTTATTTTGAATGATACATACAGGAAATTCCTCGTGGCCGAATATGATCGTCAGATTTCCTATAGTTGGAAAATGGATAATTATTTTATTTTGAATGATACATACAGGAAATCCCTCGTGGCCGAATATGATCGTCAGATTTCCTATAGTTGGAACATGGATAATTATTTTATTTTGAATGATACAAAGAGGAAATTCCTCGTGGCCGAATATGATCGTCAGATTTCCTATAGTTGGAAAATGGATAATTATTTTATTTTGAATGATACATACAGGAAATCCCTCGTGGCCGAATATGATCGTCAGATTTCCTTTAGTTGGAAA
The DNA here is from genome assembly GCA_949825065.1 of Odontocerum albicorne. Taxonomy (NCBI): domain Eukaryota; kingdom Metazoa; phylum Arthropoda; class Insecta; order Trichoptera; family Odontoceridae; genus Odontocerum; species Odontocerum albicorne. The sequence continues at coordinate 28,951,166 of OX463850.1, forward strand.
ATGGATAATTATTTTATTTTGAATGATACATACAGGAAATCCCTCGTGGCCGAATATGATCGTCAGATTTCCTTTAGTTGGAAAATGGATAATTATTTTATTTTGAATGATACATACAGGAAATTCCTCGTGGCCGAATATGATCGTCAGATTTCCTATAGTTGGAAAATGGATAATTATTTTATTTTGAATGATACATACAGGAAATCCCTCGTGGCCGAATATGATCGTCAGATATCCTTTAGTTGGAAAATGGATAATTATTTTATTTTGAATGATACATACAGGAAATCCCTCGTGGCCGAATATGATCGTCAGATTTCCTTTAGTTGGAAAATGGATAATTATTTTATTTTGAATGATACATACAGGAAATCCCTCGTGGCCGAATATGATCGTCAGATTTCCTATAGTTGGAAAATGGATAATTATTTTATTTTGAATGATACATACAGGAAATCCCTCGTGGCCGAATATGATCGTCAGATTTCCTATAGTTGGAACATGGATAATTATTTTATTTTGAATGATACATACAGGAAATTCCTCGTGGCCGAATATGATCGTCAGATTTCCTATAGTTGGAAAATGGATAATTATTTTATTTTGAATGATACATACAGGAAATCCCTCGTGGCCGAATATGATCGTCAGATTTGCTTTAGTTGGAAAATGGATAATTATTTTATTTTGAATGATACATACAGGAAATCCCTCGTGGCCGAATATGATCGTCAGATTTCCTTTAGTTGGAAAATGGATAATTATTTTATTTTGAATGATACATACAGGAAATCCCTCGTGGCCGAATATGATCGTCAGATTTCCTATAGTTGGAAAATGGATAATTATTTTATTTTGAATGATACATACAGGAAATCCCTCGTGGCCGAATATGATCGTCAGATTTCCTATAGTTGGAAAATGGATAATTATTTTATTTTGAATGATACATACAGGAAATCCCTCGTGGCCGAATATGATCGTCAGATTTCCTATAGTTGGAAAATGGATAATTATTTTATTTTGAATGATACATACAGGAAATCCCTCGTGGCCGAATATGATCGTCAGATTTCCTATAGTTGGAACATGGATAATTATTTTATTTTGAATGATACATACAGGAAATTCCTCGTGGCCGAATATGATCGTCAGATTTCCTATAGTTGGAAAATGGATAATTATTTTATTTTGAATGATACATACAGGAAATCCCTCGTGGCCGAATATGATCGTCATATTGCCTATAGTTGGAAAATGGATAATTATTTTATTTTGAATGATACATACAGGAAATCCCTCGTGGCCGAATATGATCGTCAGATTTCCTTTAGTTGGAAAATGGATAATTATTTTATTTTGAATGATACATACAGGAAATCCCTCGTGGCCGAATATGATCGTCAGATTTCCTATAGTTGGAAAATGGATAATTATTTTATTTTGAATGATACATACAGGAAATCCCTCGTGGCCGAATATGATCGTCAGATTTCCTATAGTTGGAACATGGATAATTATTTTATTTTGAATGATACATACAGGAAATTCCTCGTGGCCGAATATGATCGTCAGATTTCCTATAGTTGGAAAATGGATAATTATTTTATTTTGAATGATACATACAGAAAATCCCTCGTGGCCGAATATGATCGTCAGATTTCCTTTAGTTGGAAAATGGATAATTATTTTATTTTGAATGATACATACAGGAAATCCCTCGTGGCCGAATATGATCGTCAGATTTCCTTTAGTTGGAAAATGGATAATTATTTTATTTTGAATGATACATACAGGAAATTCCTCGTGGCCGAATATGATCGTCAGATTTCCTATAGTTGGAAAATGGATAATTATTTTATTTTGAATGATACATACAGGAAATCCCTCGTGGCCGAATATGATCGTCAGATTTCCTATAGTTGGAAAATGGATAATTATTTTATTTTGAATGATACATACAGGAAATCCCTCGTGGCCGAATATGATTGTCAGATTTCCTATAGTTGGAACATGGATAATTATTTTATTTTGAATGATACATACAGGAAATTCCTCGTGGCCGAATATGATCGTCAGATTTCCTATAGTTGGAAAATGGATAATTATTTTATTTTGAATGATACATACAGGAAATCCCTCGTGGCCGAATATGATCGTCAGATTTCCTGTAGTTGGAAAATGCATGTTTATGTACGAGTATTGGTTTATTGTTGCTTTTTAACGAGCATACAGTCTTAACATATCAAACCAAAAATGTCAATGGCTATGAAATCTTATTTTCAAGACTCAACGACAACCTTTTCTTTAACAAATTTATTTTTTATTTTCCTCATCCATTATCTCACCCATTTGGGTTCAAATTCTCAGATCTTCTTTCTCCACCACCTCTATCCAGATAAAATCTTAGGGTTGGCCAAGTTGGGTTAGATATTGGTCAAATTTGAGTTTGTGGATTTTTTTCTTGGGTCTTCCTTATGATCTTGCTTTTTCTGTGTATAATATACTCTGGATGTAAGGGGCTGCAACACCATTTCAGAAACCCAAAAATCAACCTCACCTGCATGCGGTTTGCTTGCTATTGAACTGACGAGATTCTGATAACCGAGTAACGGCGGTACGAGTATATTTGTAGGTGACAACCAATATTTTTCCACAGATAAGGAGAATTAAATGACTCGTCCTGTCGTATCAGTTATTCTGTGTCACAGGATAACCACTACAGAGTTGCAGCTCAAGTTGGATCGGATCTAAATCTATAAGTCGAACCAACCTGGTTTTGGTAATACCGGTAGGTAGAGCAATCACACGTATTAACCGTGTGTGTTCTCATATAGACGTGTTTCGTGCGTCACTCAGCTGCTTCTGGAAAATTCTTAAATTTAGTGTAGTTATAGAAATAATTACATTTTTATAGTATTTAACATGCCATATTTTGTCATAATGTTTTAGTATAACATATACATTTTTAAAATTATTTTTATCAAATAATTCTTAAAAAGTTGAATTGTTTCATATAATAAATGTTTTTTGAGCTAGTTATGTTTGGTCTTTGCACGAATTAGGAAAATCTGTAATGTAAAGGAATTTAAAAAAACTATATTAATAAATGGAGTTTAATCACTAGTTTACTAAAGATACGACAAATGAAAGGCAACAAACCCAGATCCATTAAAATTGTATCTCCAAATCAAATTACCTGTTGTTTTTTCGCAAATTGTGTATATTTCTTGTCATGTGTAATAATAAATAAATAAATAAAAATATATTAATTAATAAACTTAATTATACGCAGCCGGTATAACAAATATGGATAATTTGAAACCCTGATCACCCACTTTGTTTTTTGCCTTCTATTATACTCTAGACAGGTAATGCACACTGATTCATTCATTCATTTATACTCTTATATTGAATTCTCGATATTGAATACATACTTCACCATGGTCATGCGATCAAAATATTCCTGAAAATAATAATTAATTACCAGTGATTCGCGGGGTGTGTGCTCTCGTATAATGCCATACAATTCTTCTTCAGCCATGTGTAAAGCAACACAAAACGGCAGTTAATTTACTACCACTTCTCCCACATTGGGCCGATACGAGTATCACGTGGTTTCAAGCCGCGTTGTTCTCTCTCACATTGCGGGAATCTCTCTGTTTGCTCGGCATGTTTGTTTTAATTTATTCACAATAATAATGTTTAATTAATGATAACTTGATTCATAATTAAGAAAACTTTATTACGAGATCAATTAATACATAAATACCATCACGCTTTGTGCTTTTTTGATAAGGCAAATATGACAGATCTTAACGTTTTTCTATATGCATATAGCTCTCGCTTTATCCACATTCATCCTGATGACCTCCGTAGCCTAGTTTGTAAGACGCCTGTCTTTCAACTAGAGGGTTGCGCGTTCAATTCCTCGAAAGGATAAAATCATGACAAAAACCCACCAAGTTGTACTGTATACAAGAAGAATATTATATAATACATCCCAAAAACTCAAAACGATTATATATCAACTTGTGAATCACAAACATTTTATTTTTTATCCATTGCACTTTGCACGGATTTCTCCTGTTACACAAAGAGGGTCTGCTTCTAGAGTTAGCTTATTCGTTAAGAAGAATAGCAGCCAGGATTCTTCTCATACTGCTAGGCGGTGTCGAGAATATATCCACAGTGTCATTCAGTTGGTTGAATATCTCTATGCCACGCGTGACTGAGAATTTAGCCATGATATTCGTCCTTTAAGTTAGTATGTAGAACACAGAGTGACTCCTTGCACGGCTATATTTATTAGGTACATGTAAACTTAGTGCTTCTGGACGTTGAAAAACCTTTCTTACTTAGTTTAAATTCCTCCAAATATCTCATTCAATTTTTTCCTCGATCAATCTCTTCCTTGCTCTCCATTCATCTCATTACAGAAACACAATTGTTTTATAAGTATTTCGCAACTCATTTCCTCAATGTGGCCAAACCATTTAATGATTCATTTCTTTGTCACATTATTTTACATTTGTCTCTGGTAGGTATCTTATACCCGATCATTCCTTACCGTGTCATACATTAGATTACCAGAAATGCTTCGCAAGACAAACATTCTTCTGCTCTTTCTCCCATTCACTCCCAGACTTCGCTTCTATACACTTAAATAGTTACTAGTAACACCACTGTACTAGCGAGTTACTGCGCGGTCCGTGCACGCGCAGGTCTTCTGTGTGAAAACTCTTCAGTTCGAACCCAGCACTATATTACTACCCTCAAATGACAAGGGCATATTTCCGCTGAGTATTCGAGGGTGCAAGGATACAATTCACCTCACATTTCAATCATTTTGAAATGTTTGAGGAAGAAATAACGCTTCGTTTGGGCTTGTATTGATTGAAAAAAAACTATTTACTTGCTTTAAAATCGTACACGAATAACAATATCACTAAAGTGTCTAAAAGTTACCAGCCTGAACCAGTTGGAGTGTGTATGGATAGAGATACCACGCCCATCGTATGGTCTAGCGATATTATAGTTAAAATCTGACTCAAGTTATATAACAACTAGAGCAGACAGACGGCGTGTTATTTAGTTACATTCTGAAATGTTAATAATAAATATCGCATGGTTATAAAGTTATTTCAAAAGAAGGAAAAAGGCTGACAGAAATTAAACAATTTTAGATGCTATCTATGACGAAGGCTCTCCGTAAACAGCATCAAAACTTCGCTTAATTTTGACCGGGCTTTTCTCTTCTATGGATAAAAACTTGATAACCGCGCGATATACAATTTCAAACATTTCAGAATATAACGAAATAATATGTCTTCTTATGGGGAAAGAGTATTTTTGGGCAGTTCCTTCTTCGTCACTACGTGACGTCACGCTCATAAAAAAAATAAAGAAGATTTCGATCTTCTAGTGTAGACCGCACTTGATGGAGACTTACTCGTATCATGTGCCCCATAACAGTGTGGGTGGTGGTGGGATCGAACTGAACTGAATTTATATCAATTTAAGTTGACATAATACTGAGGGTCAAAGTATCCAATTTTAACTGTAATATCGCCTGACAATGCGGTGGGCGTAGCCATACAAGCTCTATCTTGTTCAGAACTGAAGCTTTTGAACCTTAGTGGTACTTTTATATTAAATGTAAGAGATTTATAAATAAACCTATTTTCACTCATCTAAAACATTAATATACTATTTCACATAGATATAACTTACTAAATTTTATATTTTTTTCATATTCAAATTTCACTTCCTAAGATCATTCCAAAACGGGTTTTTCATAATCATTAAATATAATCAAATACAATGAGCTGTTTCAACTACTATGATAAACGATGGCAGTTCTGTAAATGTAAAAAAAATGCGTATACCCGCCAATCCACATTTTTGTCGAGATATCTCAGCGAACATATAAAATGAAGGTTTCTTTCTTCATACAGTGGAAGTGAGTGCAACAGGTATATCAGCAATGTCAATAAATGCTTTACTCAAAGCTTCATAAAGACATTTCTAAATAATTTCTTCCAAATTATTTCAATTTCAAAGATCAAAATTATTACCGCTTATCCTTATCACCCCATCACCCAATCCTTTTTCCTTTGATAATGTCCAACGAACAATATATTATTTTTATTGCTCGTGAATATTGCGACCATGCAACTTCAATTCTTAACTTTTTTCGGAATGGCTGAAAGTGATAACTGTCTGGCAATAAGCCCACCAGATTGTTTTACAATGAAGTTTTTTAAATAAATAAAACAAAATCATACAAAATATATAGAAGAGGACACAAAGTGTACTGTTCTCTACCAGTAAAAAGACATACACAGAATCACGTTAATTCCCTTGTGGGGCAAGCAGAGAGAAAATTGCGCCAGATTCCAATCTCGACGCACATATTTCGCCTCTTCCACATCTATACATTTTCTATAACAGTTCCCATGATTTCTCTAATTTGTTACATTTCCTTATTCCAAAATACCATTCACTTAATCCAACCATACTTTCTTTGGTCATCCTCTACCACGTATTTAACTCAATATATGTTTTATTTAGTTATACACGTATGTACTCGTATATTTGTTTCGTAAGGCTTTCTTCATTCATTTGTTTCATATTATGTTGCGTTCCTTAATTATTTTAGTTCTTTATTTTTAATATTATTATTTTTAGTACGATGTGACATGGTGTGGCAATATGAATCTCAGTTTGTTGCATTTCATTTGTCGTGTCCCCAGTAAACTAGGCTTTCATTTGTCGTGTCCCCAGTATACTAGGCTTTAATTTGTCGTGTCCCCAGTAAACTAGGCTTTCATTTGTTGTGTCTTCAGTAAATTAGATTTTTGCTTGTATCTTATTATTATTACTTTTATTTTTTTAAATTCTTTCTCATTAAAAACTCTGGCTAACACATATTTAAAAAAGACTTGTCTATACAAATGAAAGGTAGCTGGGTATTAATTACACGTTCGGTTTACAATTCATATGTTAATCTTCAGTATTGACAAGGTGTAAAGTCAACAAAACGACTTAATTGAAGAGAAATTTCCGTCGGTAACATACCAAAATCACTCGTTTCTAGTTTTAGGCTAATTACGTGCGTCAAAGATTGTTTGTCATTTCACTTCAATTAACGGTTTATTCACAAAGGCGTAGTGATGAAAGAGGAGTTCCAAATTCAGAATTTATTGAATTTATAATTCTTTTTCTGGTGATTTCCGTAATGAGAAAGCACAATGATTAATTAAATTTAAAAAAAAATTATTTACAAAAACTGGTTGGTATTTGTAATTAATCCATAATGCAAATAACATATATGCGTAAGTAATGGGTGATTAAAACAAGTTGAATAATTCTGCTATATAGTTTGTATTTTTTTAATGATTGAAGTGTTACGAAGGATTTTGAAGGGCGTGTAGCGAATACGAAAGAGAATCATTGGGGCGCTAAAACATACTCATATTATATATACTCGAACAGAATAGTATCAAAATCAGCCAAAATGATAGTACATTTGAGTACCAACTTTAATGTGTGAGAGTGAAACATGAACGCGGAACAAGACTGAAAAGAGCCTACCATAGGGCCACTTTCCTGTCGGGGGTAGGCATAGAGGACAGATCACCATACTTTATTATCTCGACACATACATACACCTCCTTTGCCTCACCCATATCCATACACCTTCTCATACAACTTCTTCGATTTCTCTGACTTTTTACATTTCCTTGTTTCAAAATATCATTCCCTTGATCCATCTATACTTTCGTTGATCTTCCTCTACAACACTTTCCACTCACATTTGCACTATATTTATGTTTTGTTAGTCTTTCTTCATTCATTCATTCCACAGGCCCAAACCATTTCAAAGTGCAATTCTTCATCTTACTCAACACATAAACCCTAAGTTCACATTAATTCCGTATTGATGTCATAAACGGCCATTCCGTGTATTTTTCTCATTGCACACACTTCTACAGCATTCATTCGACTCCTTTCCATCTTATTCCACGATAGCGTTTCGCTCTCATATACGTTAATCAAAGTTGTTACTAAAATACAACTGTACTATCATCTCAGCAGATTTTGATACTTTTCAGTTAGATTATACATGTTTTACTGCTCCATTGATTTTTTTTCTTATCGCTACATGTCACTCAACATATCTTGTAACTCCTCCATCGTCTAAGAAAATACTACCATATAACAGAATTCCTTCACTTGCACTCGACTAACCTACATGGTAAAGGGAAGGTTGTAGAAGAATGATAGGATAAAACTAAAAATGTTTAGGGTCATGAACTATGATTCAAGAGAAGCAGAGGCTTTTAAAGAATGCCTTAGGATATTCTGAGCAAGCCCCATTGGGCATATCATCATTCTTCTCCAAACGTAAGAGGCAGCATTGTCAGTGCCAATGACCTAGTGAATATTAGAATTGTTACTTTTTATTGTTACCAGATGCAACCCTTTTACCAGACTAGGACCTTTTTACGGGCAGCATTAAGAATCAAACCTGAAACCCCCTGGTGAAACTCAAACACCTTACCAATTAGGTCACGGACGTCGTCATTGATAAATGTGAGTAGCTAAATTAATTGTCTAAAGATACAATGTCAATATTTTTAATGTAGAACATTGATTCATAAATATTGGAATTTATTCATAATATGCCACTTTGAAAATATTTAAAGAAGAATAAAACGCAGGTGGGCGAGCCTTGAGACAAACGAGTTTCGTACAACCTGTTTTTATAATAAAATTTAAGATCTAAAACATATGCACAGAGGTGCTAGTAGGTGGTGTGCATTTGCTAAGAATGTTAAATATGTCATTGAAAACTCAAGTTCAATCTATAAAGACTTTGTCCATAGTAGAAATATTATGCGAAATTCATTTAGAACTAGCTATCTCTTTTTTAAATAACTATTTCATTGAAAATATTCAAACAATTTTCCGATTATGGACAAATGAACATTCTGATACTGGCCCAGGTTTATTTTCTTCAAAACTACATTACACATACAAATTTTCAAATTCCCAATCAACATTAACATTTCGTGTTGATTAATCTCACTGGTTTTATTAAATTTAAAAAGTTATATGAAACATGAATACAAACGTTATTTAAAAGGTTTTCAGATTGCGTCAATATTAAAAAAACAATCCCTTGATGGTTTTTTTCAGGGCAGACGCCTCACATTGCGATGTAAGGGTGTTTTTTTTCTTTGATTTGATTCAAATATAAAATTAAAGAACAAAAGATCAGAATCTCCAAAAGTTACTTTATCGTTTTAATTTTGATTCGCGAAATGGGCCAATGACCGATATTGACGACTGGGTCGTCTAAGACCCAAAGAAAGCAGTATATTTCTATGTATTCATTATTAAGTCGTTTGTGTGTATCGTGCAAAAGTTTTCGAATTATTTTAGTTATACTATCTATTTTCTACCCTACATTATATTTTATCTGTGCTAACTACACTAGAAGATCGCTATCTTCTTATTTATTATGTGCACGACGTCGCATAGTGAATAAGAAGGAATTGATCAAAAGGACTCTTCCGATGGTGACACACTTGAGTATAAAAATCACAGTAGCGACGACGGAATTAAAGTCCGAAGTCATAGAAGACGGAAAGTGTCGTGCGGCGCAATGAATATGATTATAGTGACTTAAAATCCTAATTTAGTACGTTTCGAGGCCTAATTCACTACAACAGCGCTTCGGTTCGGTTCGCCTTTCGTTTTATCTAGTATAACCTGAACTCTTACAACCAACCAGAAAGACGTTAAAGAGGTCTGAAGTAAAACTAGGCTGTTACTTTTTTTAATAGGTAATCATTAGAAATAGATTTGTATAACACTTTCGTTGTATACAGCACAACCTGACAAAAGGATATTATAGAGGCCTACAGTAAAATCTAGACTGAAATCGTTTTAATATAATTTGGATTCCAATGCGGATTGAATCCGCAACCTTCGGGTTGAGAAACATGCATCTCAACAACTAGGCTAATCTTCGCTTTGCCCTAAGCATGAAATATTCTTAAAAAGTCAAGTTCTTCCTTTTATGGTTTATCATCAATTTACATGTCGTTTAGCATTAACGCTGTTAAAAATGTGATTTCCTATTTTATTTCATTTAATTATTTTTCTTTTAATATTTTTTCACTTACAAATGAATTATCCCAACTTGAACTATGCCAACAACTTAAAGTGAACCCATATTACCATAAAGTGGGCATTTATATGCCTAGAAAAAAAACACGGTTTTGTGAAACCAAATTGACGTATTATGTGCATGTATCTTATACAATTGACGTATACAAAAAAAATGTATACAGATACACGTACACAATTAACACGAAAAAAAAATTTACGTATACATGTGCACGTATATGTTACAATTGACGTATATAAAAAAATTGCACACACTTACGAGTACTATGCAAATAAATATTACACACGAATTCATCAAATCAATTGGCTGACCAAACATACTCGTACATACGTATATAACATATTCTGACCTTCAAAATAATGTTTATTTCTAACATCATTTTTTCACTACCCCCTTAAATTTTTTAGACATTTCTTAAAAAACTGTAAATAAGTATTTTGTATATTAGAATAAAACCAACCTCGATTATTTTGTCAATCGAAAATATATTTAAATATTCAATAATATAAATTTCTTACTGCTTATGAGTGCCAAATGGTGTAGCGTTTCTAATGTTGAGCCTGGTTATCTATATTCCGCGGAACGGTACATTAAAGTCAGACACTTACCTGAAACAAGAGACAAAAGCAAAATTTAATATGTTTTTAAAATTATGTATAACATTCAGCTTATCTATGGTATGTTTGTTTGGAATATGGTTAAACTACTCGTAGTTTTACCCACGACTTCATTCAAGTGGTATTTACTTAGTTATAAAACTGATTAATTATCTTTCATCGACGATATATCTGTTAACTGTAACACACGAGTACTATATGTGTAGTGGAAACAAGGAATTTGTTTGTTTGCAGCAGATATGTAGTGCAAACTAGGAATCACTTTGTTTTCAGCAGATATATAATGGAAACAAGGGATTTGTTTGCAGCAGATATGTAGTGAACCAAAGGAATTTGTTTGCAGCAGGTATGTAGTGGAAACAAGGGGTTTGTTTGCAGCAGATATGTAGTGAAAATAAGGAATTTGTTTGCAGCAGATATATAGTAGAAATAAGGATTTTTGCAGGAGATATGTAGTGGAAACGAGGATTTTTTTTCAGCAGATATATAGCAAAAACAAGGAATTTGTTCGCAGCAGATATGTAGGGGAAACGAAGAAATGTACTTGACAGTTCTATTACTTTTTAGTGTATGATTAAAGATTTCATCAATATATATCGTGAAATTTAAGGCTTTGAAATTTATTTTATTTACATACTAAAATCATTTATATTTATAAGTTTACAATATTTGATTCGTATAATTTATATGTTTTCTATATCGTTTTGCTACCACTAGGGTCCAAAAGTTTCCTAAACAAATTAAAGAGTATATAGACAAATACCATCCCTGGCCCGCCCATCGGATGGTCAAGCATTGTAACAGTTAAAATTTGATTCATCAAGTCACAGTCGTAGCATGTATACTAGAGCTGATAGAAGACGTGTTATTTCATTATATTCTGAAATGTTTAGAATTTAATATTACGCGGCCATCAAATTTCTTAAAAAAAAAAAGGTAAAGCCAGGCAGAAATTAAATTGCGTTTGTAGTTTCCTTAATATTTCAAGCCGATCACTTTTCCATATATTTAGACGTTTGGTCATTACATATCAATGGCATTTGACGATGAATAAAAAGCAATATAAAAATGGTATTTTCATAACTCATACACTTGAGCAAACTTCACATAGATTTAAACTCGACTTTACAATAACATTAATTTAATCCCTGTTAGTTCCCACGCTAAAGTGATCTGCAAAAACCGAGGTCACATTTCAAACACTGCAAAATGGCAATGCTGTTAGCCATTATTGCAGGCCGCCACTTGAAATGTTTGACATTTGGCCAACCCAAATAAGTTTGGATCCGCCCAGGAACTGAGCAGCAACTTGGAACACCTCAGGGAGAAGCTTAGAGGAAAGCCTCCACTGCAGGGCCGCTTCCGCCGCTCTCATATCGTTGTGCAAAGCGCAAACTACGAGTACTATAACCTTATTTTTTAGCGAAAATGTGTCATGCGAAAATGCGAAGAACATAGCGAAAATGTTTGAAATTGATATACTCGTACTTAAATTTTTATTACCACAAAAGGAAATCGCTCAATTCGCATTAGCTTTTAGCAAATGAAATTGATAAGCTATGTAACAGCATTGAAATACAATATATATATATATATATATATATATATATATATATATATATATATATATATATATATATATATATATATATATATATATATATATATATATATATATATATATATATATATATATATATATATATATATATATATATATATATATATATATATATATATATATATATATATATATATATATATATATATATATATATATATATATATATATATATATATATATATATATATATATATATATATATATATATATATATATATATATAAAATAAAAGAGTGAGATATTTTGAATCTTATGTGTATATTCAGTATTTTATACCTCAGACGACTTCCGCCGTAGTTCGTGAAGCTTGACTTCCACTCGGGGATTTCGAATTCGATTCCCACTGTTACCAGAAAAAAACAATCCACTGAAAGATATTGTCTTTTAACAATACATGCATATGAAAGTGTTGTTGACTCTCCACATGATGTAGTTTTGCAAACACATGTATTGATGAACCGCAAGTTCAGTTCTTACTCCAGTTGATCTAAACCCAAAGGCTCGATTACTGGTACCGAACATGACAATATTATCTGGTCACGCTCTTCAATATGTCTGAATCACTATTTCAGCTACGCTGAAGGGTACCATACAAATTAAGTATATCATAAATATTTTGTTGTTTCAATATGCTTTATAAATTATTGATATCTCATTTTGTTGTTTCAATATGCTGTATGAATTATTGATATCTCATTTTGTTGTTTCGATATGCTGTATGAATTATTGATATCTCATTTTGTTTCAATATGCTGTATGAATTATTGATGTCTCATTTTGTTGTTTCAATATGCTGTATGAATTATTGATATCTCATTTTGTTGTTTCAATATGCTGTATGAATTATTGATATCTCATTTTGTTGTTTCAATATGCTGTATGAATTATTGATATCTCATTTTGTTGTTTCAATATGCTGTATGAATTATTGATATCTCATTTTGTTGTTTCAATATGCTGTATGAATTATTGATATCTCATTTTGTTGTTTCAATATGCTGTATGAATTATTGATATCTCATTTTGTTGTTTCAATGTGCTGTATGAATTATTGATATCTCATTTTGCTATGTTCTATTTTATTTTTTTATTTTGTAATTCTTAGATTTTTTTAACCTTTGTGTTTATATCATTTCAATTTTCATCATTCTCAATATTAGTATGTTTTATATACTCAATAACTATCTATTAAAATTTCTGTATTTTGTTCAAACTTTTTGGTTGTATAAGTTTTTAATACATATGTTTTTAATGTTGTTTAATCTTTAAATTTTTCATTTTCATATAAAGTGTACGACCGTAAGTCATTATAATATAACTGGATAAATATACTTTAATAAAAAAGTTACTTATAGGAAGTCAATGGATCAAAGTAATATTCACCATTGTATTTGAACTCAAAATCACTCTCCTACGAAGTCACTTAAATAATGATTATATGTCAAAGTTAGTGCTTGTGACAAAGTTGAATTAACCAGATTGAGAAACTTTTATAGTCAATATTGGAAATCGAATATACTTTTAAAGTCAATATTTGGAATCGAACCCTTAATCCCTAGTTCCTCGCACGAGATATTTATTTTTGTAGTAATAAAATAATAGAGTAGCAAAGTGACAATTCATAATACTGTATTGGTGCCCACCTTGGCGTATGAAAGTGTACCTCCGTGGCCTAGTTGGTAAGATGCCTATCTCCCAACCTGGAGGTTCAAATATCGCTAGAACCTAGATTTTTTAAAAAAGGATTCCAATCTGATTTTCACTTAAGGCTTCTTTAACATCTTTCTGGTTAGTTGGAAGAGATTGCCGCATGGCAATAAACTCGCCAGGTTGTACTGTATACAACGAAAGCATAATACAAAACAAGTGTAACTTAGACTTGGTAGAAAGTAAGATTAATGCTCTGGAGATACACTAAGAAAATGAAGTAAATCTATGTATGATAGAAGGCGGAATGAAGATATCAACAATTATTGCAAAAATTTAAAAGAAAATGTTGAATGTCGATGTATGAAATACAACGTAGTTAATGAATAAGAGAATAATGCATGGTTTAAAGTGGATGTTTCCAGTAAAATTAATGAAGGAACATTAAGATGGTCTACACATGTGGAGATAATGAATGACAAAAGATTGACTTAGCGAGTATACAAGGTATGCGTAGAAGATTTAAATCGAAAAAAATGTGACTGGATCAGTAGATCAGTTTTTGAAAGTAGATAAAATAAGAAGTATAAAAATAAAAGATTGTGCGTGAAGAGATATATAAATGAGGAGGAGGCGAAAGTTGTGTGTCTGGATTAGAAAGTTTGTAGATCTGTCTTCTCTGCATACCACGCAAGGAGCAACAGCTTGACCATTTATATGAATGTACTGTGTATAAACTATAGAACAATGATTTTAAAAATATTAATAAGTTTTGTTTGCAATACAATGAGACAAATCAGTTTGAGGTTTGCAAAGCAATTAATAAGTTTATGGTTTGCACAGCAATTAATTAGTTTATGGTTTGCACAGCAATCAATTAGTTTATGGTTTGCACAGCAATTAATTAGTTTATGGTTTGCACAGCAATTAATTATCGTTTTAAATAATATTATGTATTAAAAAAATTAAATTTTTTTTCAATTATTGAGGCATAGCATTATATTGTTTTTATTCTCCTAGTATATCGAATACAGTATAAATTGGTAAACTTATTGTATTGCGTATCTGTTGAATAAAGTACAATCTAACGTGCTGATTGTTTTACAATATCTTCTAAATAACCATTAAACTAAATTTAATTAATGCCATGACTCTTTTTTAGAATATTATTTATTTAAAATTTATTCCAGCCAATCAATCTTTAAATGAAAATTTGCTCTGGGACACATATTTTTGGTCACCATCAAGAATCGAACGTTAATATTAAATCCCCAGGTGGAAAGACGTGCGCTCTACCAATACCACTAGCCCTAGCTACCGCCCTGCATCTCTTTAAGCATGCCGTCCCCTTTGTAGCGGAGTTGCTTAAAATTCCAAGCCTCGAGCCAGAACAATATCATAAACATGGAGCGATGTAATCAAAGACGAGGGTTGCATTTTATGGTGAAACGTTATTATTCTTGTTTATATTAATATTGTATTAGGGAGTCATTTTGTTTTCCATTATCAACTTCTCCTTAAGGCTCTTTTGAAGTAGGCACATCTTTAGTTGTTGTTATTTTGAATAAATATTCCGCTTCCCCGACAAACAGAAACTTCTCTAACCAAGTTGTTGGATGCGGTGTTTTTTTAAGGTTCATTAAATTGTCTGGTACACTTCAACATATCCAAATTGATTTACATGTACATACATACCATCACGCTGTCTCTCGTACGGGATAGGCAGAGAGAAGAAAGCGCCAGACTTTCCTATCGCGGCACACATCTTTCGTCTCTTCTACATCTATGATATACACGTTTTCATATAGCTCCTACGATTTCTTAGTATTTATCGACTCTATTGACAGGGTCACCATTTATACACAAACAAATGGATGTTTTTATCGGGCCATAAATCGCTAAACATCATTTCAGACTTCTCAATGTTCATAGAAATAAATAAATTTAAAAAAGTATTTCAAATATAACTACGTGGATAGAAATCAAAACGTCGTTTCCCTACTAGGATAGGGAGAGAGTTAAGAGCTTCAGATTTTCCTATCACGACACACATATTTCGCCACTTCCACGTCCATACGGCTCCTACGATTTCACTTACTTCTTTAATTTCATTTTTTTCATACTTCCCTCTGTCTTCTACTACTACACCTTCTACTCTATGTGAGTACATTGTATAATTATCTTTTTTACTCTTTCTCTATTCATTTGTTCTCATGCCCAAAGCATCTCAGAGAACTATTTTTCCCCTTTCCCTCAACACATCAGCCTTAAGTCCACATTCATCCCTAATCACTTCATTACGTATTCTGTCATACAGCTCCTAAGATTTCTATAACTTTTTACATTTCCTTTTTTTTTCAAAATATCATCCACTTGATCCAACCATACTTTACTTGGATTTCTTCTACCACGCATTCCACTCACATTTGCAATGTATGTTTATTTTGTTTTTCTTCATTCATTCGTTCCACATTCAATCTCCACATTCCATCTCAACACATCAAGCTTAAGATCACATTCATCCCTTAACACTTTATTCCGTATTCTGACATACATTGTCCCCCCATGTATCATTCAAAGTGCAGATATTTCTACAACATTTATTCGGCTCTTTTCTGCCTTGTTCCACGTCTCCGTTTCACTCCATTACATCCAAGTTGGTACTTAAATACTGTAGTAGACAATTATCTTGGCAGATTTTGATACTGTGGCTCGAGTTGTATATGTTTTAGTATCCCATTAATTTTGTTCATATATCTCTCGTTATATCGCTTATATATCGCCCCAACACATCGTCTGACAGCTGAATGTCAAAACTATAAAATTATTATTATTTATTCAATACTTAATCAGGACTGGGATAAAAAGAAATTATTTCAATTGAATAATTCTAACGCGTGTCTTATTTTATTTATATCAGTGAAAAACTAGTGCGACATTTGTTATAACAAAACAGTAGTATCTAAATGATTATCATCAATAATATGCTATTTGGATGACCTTGCACAGAAACAGCTTTTACCTCTTCCACAATTATAATCAGAGATAATACAAAATAATAATAATAACAGCCCAGATCCATCCGAAAAAAGTGACAAAAAAATAAAATATAAAAACAGATATCGCCCGAACAACACATTATTGTCGATAATAATTCAAATAGTTTTTATTTGTAACCACAGGAGGCAAATGTTTTTTTTTCCACTTTTGTTAATAAAATGATATGGGCGCTAAAATAATTCAATTATATACTTGTAAAAAATTATCTTTTTCCACATCCTGGTGTAATGTTGAATAAATAATAGTCTCGAATGAAGATTTAACATGTTTTAAATTCAGCTATCAGTTGATGTATTGGGACGGTATTATTGTGTTTAATACAGTATTTTATTTGGGAAATTATATAAAATATCTTCATAGGAGTGGTAAGTGGATAACCCTTTGAATATTTATAAGTACCGTTATAAGTTTTATAACAATTCAGAAATGTTATTTTAAAAAACTCGTAAAACGTACATGACACGGATTAATCCTCCAGTAATATAACAAATAATGATAATTTATCAAGTACAGAATAGTCAACGATTCTAAAAAATTTATAATATAAATAATTTTGTACAAAATATCAAAGATACACGAGTGAAACGTCATACAGAGAGTCTCAAGAGACCGCCTTACATCAGAGCTCCCCTCACCTTCTTCACGGAAGCATCCAGTTACGTAAAGAGCCTCTAGACAAACGTATCCACTCCTCTTGTAAGAAGTCATAATTACGACCGCATTCCGGGCGAGAGCGAGCTGATGCGGAGATGGAAGATCGAAGCCGCGGCAGGCAGGTGGAATGAGGCTATAGCCGAGGCGGGGGGAACACTTCGGTGCTTCCCTAACGGGACTGAGAGGCTGGCGTGTCGAGGGCTACATTGAGTGGGTTTGGTGTGGCTGGAGTCAACTAAATTAACGGAAACGCTGCTCAATTCGATAATCGTGACATAAACAAAAATAAATACTAATACATACCGTCACGCAATGTACCTCTTCGGGATAAGCGGGGACTATATATCTCCACACTTTATTAGAATAATAATATAAGGACAATTTATAGAGCGCCGTTTAGAGAGCAGACTCTTATAAAAGGCTCTCAAACTCGGAAATCGAACTTGTTGATGGATTAAACATATTGACATTAAAAATATTATAATACAAAAAAAATAAACGTAGGGATAGGAAGTGGTGCCTGTAGGCAATGCATTAAAAACATCGCCGCATCTACATTTATTTAGAAAAACATAATTAGTAAGAAAACTGCAGAAAATTTACCAAGAGATGACGAACTACCGAGAAACTCGAGTAGATCTTCCGATTTGTGATAGTAACATATTCGGTGGAGTGAAGCGTATATATCTAGTGTCCACATATAATAACACATTTTTATTTAAGAATTCCCCAAAAGGGCTGTATTCTTGTGTTTTTTTAAGTTGTACACGCCACTTATATTTCTAACACTTTGAGGCAGACATTTTATCTATGAAAATCAGACTAGACCCCATTTTTTATAAAATTGGGCACCAACGGTAATCGAACTCGTAATCTTCAAGCTGGAAGACAGGTTCACCAAGAAGGTCACAGAGACCATTATTTTTTATATATATTTATGTAATAAAATATCGATGTAATTGAAATATTGCTCGGGAAAACGAACGCTAACCAAAAATAAAAATCAACAATCATATAAATATTACGCCATATTAATTTAAATGTTGCAATCGCAAAATAAACATTTCAAAATGACGAAAAATACACTGTTACCGGCTACAACCAATCAAGAAATATTCTTACCGGCTACAACCAATAAAGAAATAAACTATAAATAAAGTAGAATATTGTACACAGCTTCAGAAATGCTATAAAAAAAACTTGTAAATTACAATTTAATTTTAAAATGCAAACAGAGAAGAATAAATCACATATGGTGGCAATAGTAGCACTCGAGAGTATTTTTTTTTCTTTACACTGTAAAGATACTTTTCCTGTCTTAAAACTATCTCCTTCCATTATTTATTTGGTCTGCCTCTTTCTTCAATCTCAATTCATTTCATACATATTTGTTTCGTGGAAGTTTTTCGCAACTAATTGTCGCAATATGGACAAATCAACCCGAGATTACATTCATTCTTATAACATTCATATCTAACAAACAAATCAACCCGAGATTACATTCTTCATTCTTATAACATTCATATCTAACAAACAAATCAACCCGAGATTACATTCTTCATTCTTATAACATTCATATCTAACAAACAAATCAACCCGAGATTACATTCTTCATTCTTATAACATTCATATCTAACAAACAAATCAACCCGAGATTCCATTCTTCATTCTTATAACATTCACATCTAACAAACATCATCATCGGTAATGGAAATTTGCATCCCCTCTCCTCTTCCACTCGTCCATATCATGGGCACATAGGTTCCATCTACACCCAGACACTTTTCTGATGTCATACGACAATCATGTTTGAGGTCTTGACACACTTCTTTTTCATACCCATTGTCGTATAAAAGGGTAGGAAGAGTCTTTATCGAACAGTGTTATCTTTTATCCGCTCATTTCTCACTCTATCAAATATTCCCAGTTTCAATAAATACAAATATTGAAACCAAAACATAAGAATTATAATTGTATTCTTCTTCATATGCCGTACTCGGTTCCCTTGACGTCGGCAAATGCTCTTAAGAAAATATTCGCATTTTCAGCGGCATGGAACAGCTAGCTACTCAGCTGTCTGAATACCCGTCGATTCCTGAATGGCAGACGCATTCTACCGATTCCCCAACAACCCTCGATTTTGCCCATAAATGTTAATTTTACAGTCGGTATTTTTCTCCTCTCAATATGGTATATATCTCAGGTAGGTAATCTTCTGGTCATTTATTCTCAGCATAATATTTCGGTTTTCGAAATAGGGTAATATCATGAAGATTTTAACGATCTCTGTGGCCTAATAGGTAAGGCGTTTGTCTTCCATCTGGAAATTTCGAAATCAATATGTCAATAATAGTAGGTTTGAATCGCTAGAGGACACCATAGAGTAGAATCTGCTCTGTAAACGGCGCTATAAAAATTGGCATTTTATTATTCTTATTTACCCGTACATTTTTTTGCGTTTTTCTTACCAAATATGTTTTTCAACCCCCAGGTTTTGGATTTTTGGCGCATCTAGTCCGAATTAATTTTACTCTTAGACCGATTTACATCATAATTTATGTTTTTCTTTAACTCACTCGTATATTCTGCCTTTCATAAATTCTTAGAGCGCTGCTAAACAATGCAAAAAAGTGCTGTATAAAATAACTCTATCGCAGATTAAACCGGCCGATTGTCTTAGAACTATTATCTCCTCGTCATCAAAACTTTAGGTTTGATCTGTTAAAACGCTTGCTGAAGTACAACAGCATAAAATAAACCAATAATAATCACAGGAGTCTTCCATCTATAAGATAGAAGATGGCTGACAATCATTCTCGGTCACGAGGGATTACATATCGTATCGTACCCGTCACATTTCCGATTTGGTGATTCGGAGATTAAAAAGCGTACTCGGGATACAACATTGTCTTCGGTTTAAGATCTACTGAAATAGTCATGAAACTCGCTATTGGTAGTCATATATTATGTTGATAATACTATTGCACTTTTCTACCACACGCAAGTAGTGTTACCAATGAATTATTTATTGAATGAAGACTGGGAACAGAGTTCATTTGGTAATATTAAATATATATTTGTTTGTAATTTGGAGACCATTAGGAATCGAACTCAAAACACACCAGATGGAAGTCAAGCGTCTTCTCAGTTTTTAATAAAAGCGTGAAATTAAGTGAATTTCAATGGTAGCACTTTACTAAGTACGAGTATGTTTCCCGTTCAAAGGCTATCCTTTTGATGTCTACCTACTCGCCTGCCCTTATTAGTCACTGCTCCTCTCCTCCTCTCCTATTTATATTACAATTAAAAAAAATAGACATCATTTAGTTCATCTTCACCTGACGAGGGATACGGAGGTCTTAGAAACCGGTAGTGAACTCAAATAAAACAGTGATTTATACAAAATAAAAAATAAGTATTTTATTTATCTTATTAAAAATGTATAAACATCACCCCGCATAATGAAACAAACATCCTTTCTAAGATTCAAGAAACAAGCGTCTTATCGACTACGCCAAGGAGATTGTCTTGATGTGCTGTTTATATATAAAAAAACTAAACGCTCTTGAGTTCTTCTTTTATTGCGAAACGATGGTATACATCTGTTTGTTGTTGAAGTACTCGTACTAATCAACTTGTTGGTATATAAAAAATATGTTGTGGTAGATTTCGACAACATCAAGAACGCTGTTACATCACCCATGAGATTCGGATTCTTCTAACGGTACTGGCCACTGCTGACTCTTGGTATTTCATGCATAACTGCTTAAATTGTTATTACTACTTAAATCCAATATAAGAAGAGGCAAATATTGTAGCTCGCGGAAAATAAAAATGTATCCTTTTATGGGATATAATAAAAAAGGCATTATAAAAACAACATCGTCATGGAAATTAAAAAAGGGTGAAAGGAAAAGTTAATTAAGTATTTGGGTGAACAATGAAAGATTGAAAAGTTGAGGAGTTCTTCTATTTGGGAAGAATTTATTTATTTAATACTTCACAAAGGAAGTTAGATGGTCGCAAAAAAAATATTCAAAATATTCATCTGTACAAAATTCATGAACAATATACATAACAAAAATAAAAGTGCGATATCACCAACCGAAGGAAAAGGTAGGGATAGTGAAGAGTAAAGGAGAATCGGGATTGAAACACGTTACATTACTGACTTGAAAATAAGAGTTTTTCACACGTTTTTAAACCATGACGGAGCGAGTCGTTCCTCAAGGTAGCAGATCGAAATATTGATCGTCTAAGGTATCTACGAGTAGCAGACAACGTTAAGGTAGCAGATCGAAATATTGATCGTCTAAGGTATTTACGAGTAGCAGACAGCGTTAAGGTAGCATATCGAAATATTGATCGTCTACGGTAGCAGACGGCGTTAAGGTAGCAGATCGAAATATTGATCGTCTAAGGTAGCAGACGGCATTAATATAGCAGATCGAAATATTGATCGTCTAAGAAAATACATTATATTGATACCAATAAACGTGAACATTTAAAAAACTGTTTATTATTGATTTAAAATTGCAGTTCTTGTTGCGTCACCCTATTTAAATAAATGGAAAACATTTTGAAGTTTTTTTTTTCAACTAAAACTTATCTATACTATAATTTACTACAAAGCGTGATTCATATATAGGGTGTCTCAAAACAATGTACACACCCTTTCATGCCGTGCCATTTACCTGAACTAATGCAGACATTTGTCATACTGCGCATTCGTGAAGAGTTTAGGGAGGAGGATGACTCTTATTTTCAGTAAGATGATGTACCTCCTAACTACCGTCGTAATGTGAGAGCCTATCTCGATGAAAATTTGCTAAACAGATGGATTGGGTGTAGAGGTAGCATTGAATACCCATCGCGCTCCCCAAACTGTTTTTAATGAAGACTTAAGTAAATAAATCAGGAATAAAGTAAATGGCACAAAATCTATAACAGTTAATGAATTGAGAGTAACCATTGAAAAAGAATGCAGCCAAATAACAAAAAGGATAAATCGTAAAGTTTGTGTTGCCACGATATCAACAGCGCAGACAGAAAAGCCATGGTTAGAGCATTTGCGACAAATGAGAAACAAACACGTTTATCTTCTTTAATTTGAAGTTTTAATATTAGATATAGCTTTATAAATACTGAATTTTCAATAATTTGAAATGTGTGTATATTTTTTTGTGACACATAGATTCAGTGTAAATGTTGCACCGCTGAAAGTTATCGCTTAGCATTCCGAAGCTTAATGATAAACGGGCTCAATTCCCATTATTTAAGGGCTGATTTATTATAATGTTGAGGTCCACTATTAGTAACATTCCAAAATACCTTACGTCTCTCATTCATAAATATTTTAAATTATATGGTTTCATTTCATTTACTTGAACAAACCGGAAATTGTTGCTCTTCAAAAGAACTTACAGTGTAATTGGCGGAGTCAAAAGTAATTGATGGTTCTGCAAAATATTCGCTGGAAATTAGTCATCAGCCATTTCACACTGGGGGCGCTCATCAATTATTATTGTACTCTTATAAATTAATGACTTCTTCATGACGTGGAGAGTAATATTCCATTATTTTTAATGACTGAGATCAGCGGAAACGTTGGACATAGACCACTAATTTCAACGTCTATCTAATTTAGAGATACCCAACGGAGGTATGTCGATAGAAGGGGACGTTGAGTTGTACATAATTATTGAGGGGGGGGGGGACATCAGGGTTTTCAAAGGGGGTCCCTGTAGTATTTATTAAATATTCCAGAAATGAAAAAAAATCTGCCTGACCATATAACCCATTTGCAAAAGTCATTCGTCTCACAACTGCAAAAAAATTCTATGTAGAATTAAAAATTAGAAATCTATGACCTTGTATGGAACAAAAATAAATTTAAATGAAATCTATAGTTAATCTAATAAAATGCATGTACATAGATAGAATACAAAACATCTCCAAAGTCATTATTGTTGAGACGTATAGATTTAAGAAAAAGCACAATAAATACAATTTATTATTTTAACAAAACAAATAAACCAAATTGTTCTACTTTTGAACGAGTGTTGACCATCTTCCTCAATGTTATACAGGGGGGGGGGGGGGGCTTTGAATTATCATAAGATGAATCAAGGGGGCATTGATCTAAAAAAGGTTGGAAACCCTAAGATAAAATAACGTATCTTTTTTTGTCACGGCCAAATTTACTAAAGTAATGTTTGACTTCCTTTAATTTGTTTTGCAAAATGCCTATTTCTTTCTAAGCGGAAATGGAACATTTTATTATATGTTAGAATTAGAATATAAATGGCTTATTTTATTATATGTTAGAATATAAAAACAAAACAAAGATTTCAATTTCTTTCCATCTATAAAATTCGAATGGCTGCCGCATATTTTTCCATATAATGCGGACATTTATGGAGCATGTACTAATTAATATTAATTTATTTAAAGTATTTATTAATAAATTAATTTGTTATTCTACGAATGTCGGTCATCATTTAAGCCAACTAAACACGGCAACAACGCCAAAAAACATTTTAAACTGGTGTAAACGGCTACGAAAATCGTCAAATATATGTCACTCAATGATAATTGTAGTTATAATGAGACATGGTTATTCCACATAATATTTTTTTTCTGTTATTGTGAAATATTGATCGTTTCTTAATAAAACTTGGCATATTTTATTTCACGTAGATGTAACGCATAGACAAACAATTAGGGAGATACTTGAAGTTGACCTTTGTCTGTGGTACATACAAAGTTTGATGTCTCTGATTTCATTATTGATAAATGTGAATATAAATGCGTTGGGTTTGTTAACCCTTCACTGTTTATTATTTTTTAAACGAGATAATCTCAGACCATTTTATTGATTTGGAGCACATGTTTACAACCTCCGTGGCCTAATTGGTAGGATACCTTACGACTCGAGAATCGCGGGTTCGATTCCCGTCGGTAAGTTTTTTTAATGGTTCTAGTCTGGTTTTCCCTCCAGGCATCTTAAACATTTTCTGGTTGGTTGGAAGAGATTGTCACATGGCAATAAACCCGACGAGTTTTAATATGCACAACCAACGTGTAATACAATTCAATGTTAGAAGACAAACATTAAATAAAAATTATTTATTTTGAAACTAGACTTTCCATAGAGTCTCATCGCGCCATTTACAAAAAACTTCTAAGTTGAAAAGAATTCAAGTATTTGAAATATAGCCGAAATATAATATTAAAAACAATCAAACCAAACAATTATTCAACAGAATGATTTAACTGTGAAAAAATTCTACACCGTAAACTTAAATTAAAGTGACAGATCTTTTTCGCTTTACAATAGCAACAAGGCAATGATTTTGTACTTTTGAACGTGTTTTACAAGTCTGTCACTTTCATTTTATTTTATTTTGAAGAGTTTATTCACATTTAAGATTTTATTCACATTTAATAAACAAATACTTTTCAACTTGAAATCAAAAATGATTTACATTTTGTCTTATTTTAAAAGACTTTACAATAATACAAAATATAGTAAATGCTTCAGAAAGCAATATATCAACATTTGACATTTATTTCAAGTAGCTTGGATCAATGTCATTGAGAATAGGTGATATATTAAATATAAATATAGATTCAGTGCTCTCTGACATTCTCATTTCTCTATAATATCTTATCAAGATAGAAGAGAGAGATTGCCGTGGTAATTGAATTTCGCAATCACAGCAATTATTAGCCAAACACTGTCTTCCAATATACAATTTATGCATAAATATTATCTTGCCCTATTCAAATATAATGTCATGTTATAATAATACTTTATAATCAAAATAATTCAAATTGTTAGCAAGAATCTTCACTTATATAATATATTAAGCAAATTATAATTTGCCAAATATATTATTTAAACTTATTTTATTTTTTGAAATCAATAATAATTATTATTGATTTCAAGAAATAAAATAAGTTTAAAACCATGTTTACTTAAGACTGGTGTATTGATGAAGCAGAGCACTGTGAGATGGTTTGGTCACGTGGAACGAATGAATGAAGAAAAACTAATAAAATAACTATACAGTGCAAATGTGAGTAGAATGCGTGATAGAGGAAGGTCAAGGAAAGTAGGATTGGATCAAGTGAATAATATTTTGGTAGAAGGAAATGTAAGAAGTAAGGAAAATTGAAGGAGTTGTTTAGGTGTGGAAGATGCGAAATATATGTGTCGAGTTAGAAAAGTCTGGCAAGCTGCCATATCTGCCTACCCCAACAGGGAAACGGCCTGATAGTATGTAAGTTTAAAACCACATTTAATTTGTTTTCTAAAATAGACTGGTTACGTCGATATCTCAGGCGATAATAAATGACAGACTTGACTGACTCCCGAATGTAAAGTATATTTTTTTCATTTAACAGTTTAATATTTAATTTTATAAAAAATCGGTTCCATAAGTATCGACTTTCTAAGAGCATTCTTTAAATTTGCGCATAGTTAATACTACATTACATCAAACAGTTCAATTTGACAAAAATGTAAGTATATGCGTATGGATCGAACTCGAGTGTCAGATTGTTCACCGAGGTTGCAAGCACGCTGACTTTTAAAACTTGAAATTATTACCCACAGCGAAGCTTTTCAGGGAGTATCGGGTCCTGAACATAGCCAACTTACCTCTCAAATCCATTCTCTGGCACTATCATCGAGAGAAAGGGAAAATGCAAACTCAGCAGAGACACATGACATGCATGGCAACTGATCAAATGTTAAACATCTTTCTGGTTGGTTGGAAGAGATTGCCACAATGCAATTAGCCTGCTAGTTTGTACTGTATTCAACGAAATTGTAATACAACACAAAACAACTATTTCACCAGACTGTGATTTTTTATTTCTTTTGGGTATCATCGGAAATCGAACCCGAGACTCCGGGAATTAGAGACCACAGATATTCGCACCCGTCATAATGCAGCTCATCGGTATCTTGGTATTATTATAGTACGAGTACTTTCACCTTATAAAGTGTTCAAAGATACAAGTTATTTTGAAGACTGACTTTGATCAAACAAAGGGTTAAAACTAGTTATCAAACAAAATTATCCATAAGTTTCAACTGTCAACGGAATCAGTAAGTTTCAACTGTCAACGGAATCAGTAAGTTACTCCACTGGTAAACAATCAGAGCTCTTGACAAAACTTGACACAAGCACAACTACTCACTCAGAGTGCAATGGGTAACCCAAAAAGTTTATCTCCAATACGGCCTCTCCTGTTCCACTTCCCAAGGCTTTGTTTGTAGCACCACAAATAATAATTGTGTGAGAAATGCAATACATACGAACAATAGACGCACACAGGGACAATCCGTTAGAATCTAGAAACAAAGCGCACCTTAAAAAAAAGTGACATATCTCAAAATTGGAAATTGATCTTAAGCGTATAAAATTGTTAGACCTTAATTACACATAGTGCAATCTATTAATCACGAACTCGTTTTATTTTTTTATTATTCTTCAAACAAGATTTTGAAAATTTTTAATGTTTATTTATTTTTCTTCGTTTATGGTCAATTTTTTTGACCATTAACAATGTTTATAAAACATAATTAAATTGCTAGCGAATACATTTTTTTTAAACGAATATTTAAAAATAGGTGAATTCAAAGGTGCTATTATCTTACGAACGTCATCTATGCGAACCAAACATCCAACTCAATGATGATATGTGTATATCTAGTTCGTAATGTTGTGTGAGATTCTTAGTGAGTTTTTAGAATTGTGTCATGGGAGATACAAATGTAAAAACGATCAAACTATGCTGTAATATCTCGTCCTATTTTATGAACTCGCGTGAAACAAAAAAACTTTTAGATATAATTTAACTCGAAAATACCCATGTAACGTACTACACATTTTTACATATATAAGATTTATCCATGCTTTTTCGATATTGAAATAAATCAAAGGACGTATGTATGGGTCCTTTTTGCATGTAAACGTCCATACATGAGTTTATTTCGTCATAAAATTTAGATTTTTTGAAGCGCAAAAATGCTAAAAGTAAAATATGTAATTTGAGATCTATTTATCGAGAAGCCATTATTGTAAGAATAAAATATTTTAGAGTAGAAAATTATTTATATTTAAATCATTAATAATTATTTTAAGAAAATATTTTTCAATAGAATATTATTTTTTCATCACGCGAAATGAATATTTTTTTGAACACACTTAAATTAAAAAGAACAACACCTTGTTCATAAGTTCTTAAATTGTCAGAAAAATTCATTCATTTATATTGGATACACTTTTCCATAGAGTGCGCATCACAAGGACGCATATTTCAAATTCGATAATCATCGTTATAAAAAATGTCAGTTATAAAAATTATCGTTATCAGTTATAAAAAATACGAAAAAAGTCAAATTTATTGATTGTTACAATGTTATATGAAATATCGTATGAACTAAAACACGTTCCAAAATAACATCATAATATAAAACATGTTCCAAAATAACATCAAAATAACAATATGGACTAAAAAACGTTCCAAAATAACGTTATCATACGATTACATTCAAACTAGTTTAGCCATTTTTTTACATTTTCCAGCCGGCTTCGGTTTAAATAATATAGCATTGTGATTCATATAATGACCTCCGTGGCCTAGTTGGTAAGACGTTTGACTTCCACCCGGACGTTTCGAATTTGACTCCAATCTGGTAAAAGAGTTCGTCCAGTAACAACACTCGCACCCGCCCAACATACTCGTATATGCAAGTGTAGTTGCTTTTTCACATGCAGTATCAACTCATGCACTTTATCGTTCCGTGTCTACTCCAGTGATCCTTAACCAAAAGACTCGATTACTGGGACTGAAAACAACAATAATGTCTCCTAGCTACGCAGATCGATATGTTATGTTCCAATTACCAATTGGAATATGTTGAAGCGTGCCATACGGAATAAAGCTTTGATTATTGGAATATATTCACATCCGAATATCTTATATTGCCGGCAAAATATTTATGTTTCCCAGTTTTGCTTATTCATGCCGGAAATTATTTATGACCACAGCCATAAATTCATGTCCTTGCGATTGGAAGTCGAATGTTGTTTGGTGACTCAAAAATATGTTGTCTTGCATGGCTCGAGTGGTGAGTGACAATTGACATTAGTTTGGGTGAAAAAAAACTATCAACCAAAAATCGAAACCAACAATAAAATCAGTTAATTATTTCATTTAGACTTTTTGGATGTAAGAATCTCTGAACAAAATTAAATAACCCCAAATTTGCTAATTGACAACCTCCATGGCGTAGTTGGTAAGACACCTGTCTTCCGACTCGAGACTTCCGGGTTATATTCCTGTTGATACCAACATTTTGTTTTTAAAGGATATAAGGCTTCTTTGTAGTTTGTCTTCCCTTGGTAAGTTTTTTGCAATTTTCCTTACATTCAACATAAATATATTTATTTTGTAATATTTTTTATCTGTCAATATTCGTGATAAAAGTAACATAGAGTCCCGAGCTGGAGAGTCTTAACGTAACCTAATCTAATTGCCACAGCCGCCACCTTCCCATCCCCCTTACACTCAACTTATATAAATTTATTTTTATATAGTCCGTAATAGTGAGTTTAAGTACTGAATTGGAGTGCCCTTGAGGAGAGCCTGCTCCTTAAAAAGCGCGTTATAAATTGTTCTTTTATTATTGTCGTTTATTTTAACAATCAATAAGTTATCAAATATCTTGCACACATTTTTTTATTTGCCAAGTAAATTAAGGATTTTTTTCTTTCTAAACAATGTTTTTGGATGAATTCCTTTTAAGCATAATTGATATCACTAAGTGTAAGAGTACGTCTCAAATATCCCTTTAAAGAGTTTAGTTTTGTTGCCAGAGTGAAATAATAGGTCGTATGTCATACGAGAATACCTTTTTGATGAACAAAAAGCTCATATCACAAACAACAAAAGCAATCCATGAAGGTTTTTTCACTTTGATGTCTGAAATTGACGTGTATTTGAATTTATCGATTTCTGAACCACGGCACCTTTGAGTGCCTCTTTTGATCTCACTGAAGATGTACACTACAATATTAAAATAGTCTGTTTTTATAAGTACTACACGTGTGTCATGATTTTTGTAAAAATATAATATGACACACAAAAAACATATTACGATAAACCAAAAAAAATTATACATCTCTCGTCAAAAGAAAGAATACTTAATTTCTAGTCAGTAATATAACGGGATTTGTTCCTGATTTTTCTTTCCTCTCCACCATCCCTTCCTTTTCCTTTGATTGATGATATCTCCCTTTTACTTTTGCTATGTACTCGTACATTTGTCATACATTTAATAAAGGTGTATAATCATTTGAATATTTTCTGTTATTTACTTTTGTCTGGCTGGTTGGAAGAGATTACTATATGGAAATAAATCCGCCAGATTGATTTACAATGAAGTTTTAAAGAAATAAATAAGAAGTTTTTTGTTGTATGAAAAGTAATGTTGTATTTTTAGTTCAAATTCAAAAGCAAAATTGTATCTAATGCTCGTATACGGTATTTTTTTCGATATTTCAGTATCTCAGCAATCTCTTATGACATATAACCTGTGATTTGGTCGTCATTAGTGGGAGTCCACCTTCCAGAGGACACTGTCTTAGTCTCGTACCACCATTGTATATTTTTTAAACAACATTTGATACACAAGATCGTTTTTTGCATTGTGCATTGTGGCCATATACTGTAAGTATATTTTTTTATCGCATTTTTTCCTTTGCAGCAGTAAAAAACCATA
Source organism: Odontocerum albicorne (assembly GCA_949825065.1). Lineage (NCBI taxonomy): Eukaryota > Metazoa > Arthropoda > Insecta > Trichoptera > Odontoceridae > Odontocerum > Odontocerum albicorne. The sequence goes on from OX463850.1 coordinate 28,981,771, forward strand.
AAGCACCAAAAAACAACTAATTTTGTAACTCATTGATTCCGTTCTAGTTTTCACTTAAGACCCCTCTCTCTCTATCTTAGTGATCGGAAGAGGTTGCTATAGTTCGGAAATTCTAGGATGAGTCCTGTGACAGCACACAAATTTGCCCCAATACAACCTTGTAACGATGTTCAGTAATTTTAATTGTTTTATCAACTTTAATATAAGCCTCAATTCTAATAAATAGCGATTCATTTAAGTAAATATTATACATTACATAAGGTTGTATTGGGGCAAATTTGTGAGCTGTCACAGGACTCATCCTAGAATTTCCAAACTATACAAGGCAATAAACTCACCAAGTTATACTGCATGATCTCCGTGGCCTAGTTGGAAAGACGTCTGTCTTTCAGTCTGGGTTTGATTCCCGTCGGAACCCAGTTTTTATTGAAAATAATTCTAGTGTAGCCCCTTAACATATTTTTAAAAGATTTCTTATTTGTTGTAAGACATTGCCACATAGCAAAAAAACACAAGGTTCTCCTGTATACAACGAAAGTGTTTTGTAGTTCTGCATGAGGCTGGATATTTTTTTTGGTTGTGCACGAGGATTGAGGGCTCAGACGCTACAACAGCCAAACGTATGACCTCTCTAAAGAATCTGATGACTCCAAATATATTACGACAGAAGACTCCTATGACTTGGGAAGATGCATCGATAAAGTCTCGCTACTCAAAACGTATCTTGAATAGCAAACCTAAAAGATGACGAATAATTGGTTGGGCAAGGTAGACATGAGAGAACATCGTCTTCAGAGACATGTAAATACTCCAAATGAGCGAAAAAATGTCCAAGATTGAGATCTGTGGAGGCGAATTTTGCAAGTAGCCGAGATAGATACTCGTATGTTCATAATTTTGAGAAAAACGTGTATACGTATCGTAATGGTAAAATGATTAATAGGACATCAAAATAATTCTCTGTTTATTTATAAATGCGACTGCTGTGTAAGAATAATATAATTACATATTTAATATCGATACTAAAGATATCATCATGCATTTTTATTTCTAATTTATTTAACACTTTCATGTAAATGCACCTGGCAAATATATTGCTTAATAGCAATTGATTCCAATCAACCAGCTGTTGTTTCAAAATTGTTATCAGTATTCGTGATATTGTCTTACGCTTAATAAATAGAAATCACTCGTGTTAAAGTAACAAAAATTAAAACACTTGATAAATTTCATGGAGAATAGTGTATAATATTGGTGGGATTTTTTCAGGAGTTAAGAACGGTGAGTCTTTATGGTTATAATGTTTCTTTGCTTTGATTTTAGGTGCGAAATTTTAATTATTGTTAAGGTAAACTAAAACAAAGCAGACGAAGATTAGTGAAATTCTCTTTACTGCGTTTATATATTGTATTTACAGTAAAACTTATCTGTTATGTCAAAGTATCTATTATCCAAAATCCAAATTACCAACATCCATGTCTTCAAACTTTCAAAAGAATCTTCGTTAATAACTTATATTTGAATAATATTTTCTTCCATAAGAAAACAAAATAATTTAAGAACAACGGGAATCATGAGTTTACTGTACAATTTTATATACGTGATGAATTTTGACCTTTTGCACTCCCAAATTTTTGAACTGGTGAATCATTTCTGGTGTGGGACTGTGATCATCATTCAATTCATGCTCAAGGCTGTTTTGATTCGTGTTAAGTCATCGAATATTAATAGCTACTACGTAAAAAATATTCAATATTTATACAGTAAAAAAATAATTTTAGAACTCAGCAGTACCTCAGTACCTCAGTAAACTCAGCAGTACCTCAGTACTTCAGTGAACTCAGCAGTACCTCAGTACCTCAGTAAACCGTCACAATACTTAATTAACCTCAATATTTCCCGCCCTCTAGTACCGCATGTACCTCAATATCTCATGTGTATTAGTTAGTACCTCACATCCTACAATATCTTATATACTTCATTTCTCATGTGCATTCGTACATCATGTATCACAATACTCGTACCTCTTGTGCCTCGATATGGCATGCGTATTAATACCATAATATCTCGCGTAACTCAATATATCATGTGTATGAGTACCTCAAGAGCTACAAAATCTTATATCATATACCTCATGTCTTACGTGCGTCAGTAGATCATGTAACATAATACTTAGTGTACCTCAAGAGCTAAAAAATCTTATATCATATACCTCATGTCTTACGTGCGTCAGTAGATCATGTAACATAATACTTAGTGTACCTCAAGAGCTACAAAATCTTATATCATATACCTCATGTCTTACGTGCGTCAGTAGATCATGTAACATAATACTTAGTGTACCTCAAGAGCTAAAAAATCTTATATCATATACCTCATGTCTTACGTGCGTCAGTAGATCATGTAATATAATACTTAGTGTACCTCAAGAGCTACAAAATCTTATATCATATACCTCATGTCTTACGTGCGTCAGTAGATCATGTGCCATAATACTTCGTGTACCTCAATATATCATGCGTATTAGTATCTCATTTACCACGATTTCTCATGAACCACAATATCTCATATAAAACAAAATTTCGTATGCATCAGTACCTCATTTATTTTATCTCACGTGTACGAGTATTAATACCTTATGTACCTCAATATCTCGTGTGCATAAGTACATTACGTACCTTCATAACTCATGGGTATTAGACCTCATATAACACAATATCTCATATGCATCAGGAAATCATGGACCACAATACTTCCATGTACCTCAACATATCTTGTGCATTAGTACATTTTGGGCCACAATATCTCATGTGCCACAATATATATTTTGTGGGTCAGTATCTCGTGTACCTTAATACCTTATTTGTATATCATATACCTCAACATATCATACGCACCAGTATCTCAGAAATTAATTAAAACCAAATAGTTGCATTTCATAATACTAGATAGTCTATTTATTTATTTACGTGACAAAAAATTATACGAGGGTTGCTACTTAAGTTTGGAGACAGACAAGTAAAAATCAATCATTTATTATCGAAAATGGCTTTATTGTTTTTCAAAATACTCTCCATGAAGATCAATACACTTTTCCATGCGTTTGAATCAATTTTCGAAGCACTTTTTCCACTCCGAATGAGGTAACTTCAAAACGTGCGTTTTGAACGCATCAACCGCTTCTTCAGGCGTCGAAAAACGTTGACCTCGCAATTTATTTTTGATGTTCGGGAATAAAAAGAAGTCACTGGGTGCCAAATCAGAGCTGTACGGCGGATGACCCATCAATTCGATGTTTTGAGAGCCCAAAAAGTCACTTGTTTGAACCGATGTGTGAGAGCTCGCATTGTCGTGGTGGAGAATGATCCGTCTTCGGCTGTTGGTTTTCCTCATTTCTCCGAACACTTCTGGCAAACAAATGGTGGTATACCATTCAAAATTAACTGTAAAACGTTCCATTAAAGGCACTGTTGTGATATGACCATTTATACCGAAGAAACAAGTCACCATTTGCTTCGAAGTGCTTCGTGCGCGAACAACTTTTGTTGGATTTGGCTCGTCTTGAAAGACCCATACAGTCGACTGCTGTTTAGTTTCTGACTCATATACATAGATCCATAATTTATCGCCTGTCACGATCTTATAGACGTCTTTTAAAGCACCGCCATTGAAATTTTCAACATTTCTTTGGACCAATCGTCAAATTATGCGGTATCCAACGCGAACAAATCTTTTGACGGCCAAATCTTCATGGAATATTGAATGTATGCGAGTGGAACTAATGTCTAAATATGCTTCAATCTCACGATAAGTCACATGACGATCTTGCAGTATTAGCTCACGCACAGCATCGATGTTTTCCGGCACAACAACCGATTTTGGACGACCTTCACGAAATTCGTCCTGGAGCGAACTACGACCACGATTGAATTCGGAAAACCAGCGGAGCACAGTGGCCCGGGATGGTGCTTCATCACCAAAAGTCGAAGCGAGTTGATCGGCACACTGTTGTTGAATTAGTCTACGTCAAAAATCATCACACGAAAATGTTCAATTCCATTTTTAATTTAATTTAATTCCATTTTTGGCTGAGATGAATTTTTCAAGTCACTGTAAACATCACAAATAGCACTCGTATTTCAAAACTTTCTGAGCACGTATACCATTAAAAACGTCAAATTTTACGATGCTGATTTGGCGTATCTACACTGGTGTTGCCATATCTCAGAACGTAAGTAGCAACCCTCGTATACAAAGAATGAAGCATAAAAAGTTTAATACAGTCTAATTTAAAGTGACATTTTGTATAATGTGGATCTGGGCTTACAGCCGGCCATACCACTATCAATACGTCCGAGTATTTTTCGTTAAAACTGATTAATAACATCATTTCTGTCACAATTTGCATATTATTCAAACCAGACTATATTTTATTTCAAGTAATTACCAGCTTTAAGGTATGCAAGCGAAACGTAGACGAGGAAAAAGAAAACTTATAGGAGCCGAACAAATGCTGTAGAAATGCGTGCACTGAGAAAAAGATATGGGTTTGCGATGTGTTACAGAATGAAATGATAAGGTATGAATGTGAACTAAAAGCAAATGTGTTGAGTAATATGAAAAATAGCACTCTGAGATGGGTTGCTCATGTAGAGAATAAAGGAATGAGAATAAAATGAATGAATAAAGACTAACAAAACAAACATATAGTGAAATAGACGCCATTCACATACTATCTCTATTCTATAATATCAATAACTGTCCCGCCCCCCTCTCTTATCTCGCCGAAAATTTTCAGGGTTTTTCTGATCATGGACTTGCGTTATACTCAAGCTGAGATTGTTTGTTGGCCTTCCCAGTTCGCTGCTCTTCTTTTTTTACGTTGTCCTTTACTGTTCATGCAGTGAGACTCTGAAACCAGTTACAAACCAATGTTAGACTCGCTCCGTCATTGCCATGCTTTAAGAAGCGATTGAAAAAACTCTTGATTTCTAGTGAGTAATATAAGGTGTTTCATTCCTGATTTTTCTTTCCTCTCCACCATCCCTTTCCTTTCCTTTGATTGGTGATATCCTTCTTTATATGAAAAGGAATGTTCTGGTGATTGTTCATTTTCGTGAGGTTTACGAGCGTATGCTCACATATGTGTTCATGGATTTCTTTGGGATGGGTAGTAATTTGAATGTTTTTTGTGACCATGTAACTTGCTTTATTTACTTTTTTCCGGTTGGTTTGAAGCAATTGCCACCTGGCAATACGTCCACCAAATTATTTTTGCAACGAAGTGTTAATAAATAAAAATAAAGGGTCAATGTGAGTGAAAGTCGTGATAGGAGAAGGCCGAGGACAGCATGGTTGAATCAGATGAATTATATTTTGAAAGAAACAAACAGAAAGTCAGAGAAATCGTAGGAGTTGTATGAGAAGGTGTATGGATTTAAAAGAAGCTTAGGATGTGTGTCGAGATTTGAAAGTTTGACACTACAGAGAAATGGTGCGATAGTATGTATCAATTTAATATATATTTGTAGCTTATCCATATTGAATTCAGTCATAGCAACATTATGTATTCCAAAATATGAATATTTTATGCGCAATTATAAAATCAGCATATTCAATATGATTCTGGCGATAAATAACTCCAAAAATGTTCACATAACATGGCTTAAAAACGCGTTATAATGTAATGTTTATCATTCCGAATAAAACATGTAGATTTAACCACAAAATAAAACGTTGAAATAAGCTAATGCATATTTAAATATTTTACATATCATTAAACGAAAGCGAATTATTAACTTTTATTGTTTCTGGTTTTGTATATTCAAATATGTACATGTGATAACATTAAAAAGTAACATTTTTCCCCCTTTTTTCGCTTAACAGTAATTTTCGTACCGCAAATGTTATTAATAATAAATATACTAACAAAGGCAAAAGTAGAATGAAAAACTGTTTAATATTATTATTGTAGACAAAACGAAAATTATAATAATGTTCTTTATTAATATTTAGGAAGTTACAAAAATTATTTTAATACATTATTTATAGTTAAGACATTAACACTGTGGAGGTTTATAGGCAATTGAATTCCATTTTATGTAACGGTATAACCCTACCGATTTCAAGGTTTTTACGTCGTCTAAAATCGACTCTGACAATTATTTAACATTTTTTTAAATTATGATACATAATTTACATTATGAAATTATGAACTATGTGGCATCTAGTACACATAGCGTGTACTATTATTATGAGGAGTCCCCGTAGAAATTCTTTCCAAAAAACCACTGCACCAGCTCTATATAGTTTGTATGATTTTATGTTTTTTCGTAAAAATTAGGGCGCTTTGAACTTCAATTTATAAAGTACGCCTTATAATTTATAAAGTACGCCTTATAATTTATAAAGTACGCCTTATAATTTATAAAGCACGCCTTATGATTTATAAATTATGCCTTATAATTTTATTTTATTTTACATTGTTTCAAGCAATACATACAAAGAGTGAATAAATATTTTTGAAATTTGTAAAATCTACTATTTTACCTACATTTAAATAGTTACACCACCTAATTTAGTATAACATATGGTAAGCAATGTATATACTATAATTTATTATATTTAATTTTTTTATATATGTATGACAAGAAATTTAATAAATACGTCATTTATAAAAAAACAACAGGTAATTTAATGTGAACACACAATTTTAATGGATTTGAGTTTGTTGTCCTTCATTTATTTGTTGTGTCCCCAGTAAACTAGGATTTAGCCTGTATGTTACTGATGACGTATAACATAGAAAAATAAATTGATATTTCTTTCTGATTTTTTATTATACAATACCCCGTTGCATACAATCATCAACTCAATAACCAGATACTCAATTATATATGTATATATCACACGAATCAACCCCCTCACACTTCATCCCCCCAGACAGACCAAAAAGTTCATTCCATAATGTGTCGCACATAATCGCCATAAATACACCACACTCAAAAATTCACACAAACCTTTGGTACAAGTCATTCCTCCTGCAAGCCCAAGTGTTCCAACTCCTGTCGCAATAAAAACCACGCTCCGATCGACTGCCTAGTGCCCTCTTTTGCCTTTATTGAATTCGGCACCCCATTGTATAATTGGAAACTGAGTTAAAGTCAAACATTTAACATTTCTGTTCACAACTCGTGCTCAGAGCCGGTAATGAAACAACTAAATTGGGTCGATTTCTTGTGTAGAATACATAAACATTTAAATAAATAAATAAAACAGAATCAATTATACAAAGAATGCAAAAGTTTCACATATAATTGAAATATTTCCTTTGGATCAATTGACAACTCACTCGTAATGGAGTTATGACAAAATAGGACCACGGCATTGATTTTGCAACAAATCATGAACAGTTTTCCTAAAGAACTCCTCGGAAGGTACAAACAAGTGTCTTAATAATAAAGTAGGAATAAGTTCGTTTTTTTCTCTTATTGTGCTCTGATAGAGAATATACCTTTAACATAACCTGTGTGAATAAATTAATTCTTAATTCAATTTATTTATTAACATCATTAAATACAGAGTATTGCAAAAAATGTATCGACAATTTTAATGATTATAAAGTCTGTATTTATTAGCATACAGTTCCCTTTCAAAGTTCACAATAATCTACATAAATGTATTTTTTTATACTTAGCACCTGTTTTCAAACTGATGACCATTGTGGTCAAGACATTGCTGGCAACGCGAAGCAACCGAATCATAAATATCGAGAATAATTTCATTTGGTATTTGGGCACTCTCTTTCAATGGCTACTCGTAATTCATCAACGGTTTCAGGTTTTTAGCATATACTTTATTCTTGAGAAATTCGCAAAAGAAAAAGTCTACTGCCGCATTTTCGAACTTCCAGTAGCACTTCTTCCACGTTTTCATACATCCAATAGCAATTCTACCGCGTTTTCATACTTCCAATAGAACTTCTACCATGTTTTCATACATCCAGTAGCAATTCTACCGCGTTTTCGTACTTCCAGTGGAACTTCTACCATGTTTTCATACATCCAGTAGCAAGCAATTCTACTGCATTTCCGTACTTTCAGTAGCACTTCTACCACGTTTTCGTACTTCCAGTAGCAATTCTACCGCGTCTTCGTACTTCCAGTAGAACTTCTACCATGTTTTCATACATACAATAGCAATTATACTGCATTTTCGTACTTCCAGTAGCACTTCTACCACGTTTTCATACTTCCTGGTAACTCTACTACGTTTTCGTACTTCTAGTAGTACTTCAAAATAAAATTTCTTTGTTCAAAACTTAGTCTGGTTTCAGCCATAATTTATCAATGGTTAAATCTAAAACAATAAAAAAATCAACAATTGTACATCTAACGAGTACTTATTTATTGCACATGCGTGTAATTTCTTCCATGATCTGCGATTATTCTATGGCATTATCTTGTGATTCCCATAACCGACTAGTAGCCAGTTCTCTATTCGCCGTAGCTATTGAAACATAAAATTATCTCATACAAATTCCATCATTACTGACATTATCCATAAATCACACGTCCACATTCATTATTCAACTCAAATCAATGAGTCATGTTCAATTCAACTCAAATCAAAAACCGCACGCAATTGGTAGGCCAATCATACAAGCTCGTACAAACTGCCATATTTTGACGCATGGGCAGCCTAGAGGCATTAAATGACATTAAATAATAGTTTTGTTAGTGCCCACCTTGACGTATGAAAGTTAAGCTTGGACTTAGCAGTAGAAGGGCAAAATTAAGATTAGTCTAGATGTGAGCACTAAGAAAAATGTGTGGAGTGCTAATGTATGAGAGAAGATGGAATGAGGAGAGAAAAAAGGGATTCATGGATAAAATGGATGTTTTAAGTGATATGAAGAAAGGAAATTTGAGATGGTTTGGGCATATGCAGAAAATGAATGACAGAAGTGCAAGTTGTTTACGTGGCAAAGATTTTGAAATAAAGCAAATTGAGAAGAATTAATTGTTAAAAAAAATTTACATGGTGAGATGCATGAATCTAGAAGAAGCGAAAGTTATGTGTTTAGTTGGAAAATTATGGAGATCTGTTATCTGTGCCTACCACGCAAATAACATTGCGTACTATATCTATTTATGTAAACTTACAATTCCAGAATGTCTATTAAACCTACACCTGTTAAATAATTCTAATTTACCATTTCTTCTGAAGCAATTTTGTTAACTCTGTTAAAATGTGCATCCATATATACACCACTAAAGGTCAGTGCGGCCCTGACCAGCCTGCTTTGGTCTCTCTATGAGGGCCACTCACTGTACAGCAATCGTGACCGAAAGTGACTTATCCGAGCCTTGATCTTCAATCTTTGCTTTCGGATACACTAATTTATTAGCAAAAAATATCTGATAGACCTTCTGACATTTTGAATTGCCATTAAACGTGAAAAAAATGTCACATAATTTATTTTCCTTGACTTACATCTTTGTATAATCCACTTAAACAGTTCAGCAAGATTAAGGAAATAACTCTGATGGTTTGGGCATGTAAAACGAATGAACGATGAAATACAAACAAACGATTTGGGCATGTTAAACGAATAAATGAAGAAAGACAAACAAACCAAATAAACAGTGCAAATGTTAGTGAAAAAAAGTGGTAAAGAAAGGCCAAAGAAAGTATGGTTAGATCAAGTGCATGATATTTTGAAAAAAGAAAATGTCAAAATTCGTAGGAGTTGTATGAGAAGGAGTATGGTTGTAGAAGAAGCAAAGAAGCTGATATTTTTTTCATCGTTTTAAAAAATAATTATAAACTAATTTTAGCCTAATTAACTTACATATATCATTTTACATCTGAAAACTAATATGTACATTTTTTTCACTTCAACAATACTTCAATCTATCTTTAATACATAAAACACGTAGATAACGGAAAATTCGGATGATTTAATACTTTTGACATTTCTTTAAAACTTTTGAAATCTTTGTATTATAAATAATGAGTAATATGACTTCTCATGGTATAATAATGGACCTTATTATATATCGCACAGCGATTTGAGATTCAGAACAGCCTGTGCACGATTTGTCTGCGTCGAGTACTCCAATTCTTCGGTCATGTAGTACGCAGATGAAAGGAGAATTTGGCAAAACTCGTGCTAACGGGTAGTTTGGAGGGACGAAGTTGCACAGGTAAACCGCTAACCCGATGGATTTACCAAGTCAGAAAGGCAGCAGGGTCCTTAATGACGGCGGACACCATAGTAGAGAAAGGTGGAGAATCGTCGTGGGCAGAGTTGGGTAGATGGACCAGAGATATCATGACCCTCAGTTATGAAGAATTGACGAAGAAAAATAACCCTTCTCGATATAAAATCATATGTTTCTGAATAATGAAAAATATTATGTTGAGCTTTTGAAAAATGATATTGGTTCCTCATCTACCCAGAAAATTAAAGTTTTTAAGACCACGCTCAAAAAATTATCCATCATTGTATTTTTTAAAGTATTTTGACGCACACATGATGCCTATAAAGATGAATCTTAATTGATTATATTTTATATTGTTTTGTTTTATATTTTTTCTGTTAACAATGTCTTCCAACCAACCTGAAATATGTTGAAGAGGCCTTAAGGGAAAATTGGATTTGTTTTTTAAAAATGATACCAACGAAAAACGGGCTTGCAAAATCCGAGTCGAAAGACAAGCGGCTTACCAACTAAGCCACGGAGGCTGTGATAGGCCATTTAGAAGTAATACCTTCTACTTCATTTATACTTTATCCAAATAATATGCCCCAATGGATTCGATACACAACGTTAGTAGAATATAGCCCAAAGAAATCAGAAATATGCAATATTTTGCAGAAAGAATTAGATGAATTTTCCCAAGTGGTTGGAGACAAAAAGGCGCAGAGAGAAAAGAAAAACCTATCTTGGATAATGATAAATATGACAAAGCACCCTCAGGAGGGCACTTCGCTTCCATGAACAAGTGTCTGACCTACATTTTCCTTTTTTCCACTACATACACTCTAAAAAAAGATCATATTAAAAAATCCTTGGTATAATAATAGTTAATTAATTTTTCAAATATTGTATAATAATATGTAGAATTTAGATTTGTGTATAATAATTATATATTCATATTCCAGATTTTTCGGTAAAATAATTAAGGCTAACCTACAAAATAGCAATTCATACACAAGATACACGCAGTGCAAATGTACTTGAACACATTTTACACATATACATTTATCACTCGATTTACGCGGTTTCTTTTTACGTGGTTTCATCTTAACGCGGTAAAGAAAAATGTTTTTTTTCTACAGCTGATCTTTTACCATATCACTGTGCACTCGCCTCAACCAGCATGCTCGACAATTAATTTAGTGTCAGCGGAGAGGCAGAATAGCAATATAATAAAAAAAACTACTGTATTTTTTTTCACATAATTTTATTATCACTGTAAATAGTGTATTGAAATTATTATCACTGTAAACAGTGTACTGAAAAATATTTTACTGTAAACAGTGTATTAAAAATTGTTATTACAGTAAACAGTGTATTAAAAAATATTATTACTTAATTTATAATTTTTTTTTTTAATAAATAAAAATGTTTCATGATACTCGTAACTTTTAATTGTTTTTTTTTATTTGGTTGGTATATTCGTTTTGCAGGTTTTTTTTTATTGTTCATTTATTCGACATTTATATAAGTTATGGGTCTCAATTTACGCGGATTTCAATATTATGTCAGAATGTCATATCAGTGTTTGCCTCAATTTGCGTTATTTCTTACAGTTGCGGGCGAATCGAACGAGGTTTACAAATACGTTATCCGGTCAGGCAGATTTTTTTATTACTGGATAAATACCTTAATAATTCTAAAAACCTCAACGCCCCTTAACAATCAAAATCACCCTTCGTCGATATTCCTCCCTTTGGAAATCATTGCTTTAGTGGATTGAGAAAATGTAGATATTTTTCAAGCAATGTTTTTTTTTAGTTTGAAAATGTATATTTAATTTTTTTACGTTTCATCCAGTACGGCTCTATTGCCAGATTGGATTGGTTCAAAAGTAAAATCAATATTATGATTTCAATCCAAACGGGATGTGTTCACCAACTAGAGGGTCCGCATGCCGACTGGCTGAAGAGGCTTCTTGTTTGGCCATAATTTCGTTTATATAATAATTGTGTGTATAATATTTTGACCATTGGCTATTCAGGACAGAGGTTAATTTGAATCGATTGATTGGCTAATGTTTGAACATTACTTTTTTCCCTAAAAACATATTTCTCATATACTAAACATTTTCAAGAGTAACAACAGGTTAACATAATTTTAATAATTATTGTTAAATAGTGCATTTATGTATTTAACACTTTCATGCAAATAAATAATATCCTTAACTGTCCTGCCACCCCTTCTTATCTAACCGAACATTTTCAGCGTCTTTCCGACCATGGACTTGCGCTGCGTTCAAACAGAGATTGTTTATTGTCCTTCCCTGTTCCCCGCTCTTCGTTTTTTACGTCGTCCTTTATTGTTCATCCAGTGAAACTCTGGAACCAGTTACAAACCAATGTAAGACTCGCTCCGTTTTTGGCATAATAGCATTTAACTCAAAACAGGCAGAAAATTTCATAACATTTTATTTGTTTATTTATTTATTAACACTTCACTGTAATAAAACCTATCTGGCTGGCTTATTACCAGACGGCAATCTCTTCCAACCGACCAGATAAAAGTAAATAAAGCAAGTTACATAGTCGTAAAAATATTTAACGGATTATTCATCTTTATGAAATTTTTGAACGCATACATATTAAAAGTGAAAATATTATATCATGAATCAAAGGAAAAGGAAGGGATGGTGGAGAAGAAAGAAAAATCAGGAATGAAACACGTTATATTACTGGCTGGAAATGCAGAGTTTTTTAAGTCGCTTCTTAAATCATGCGAATGTCTAACATTGGTTTGTAATTGGTTCCAGAGCCTCACTGCATGACAGTAAAGGACAGCGTAAAAAAAGAAGAGAGGTGATCTGAGTTGGTGTATAGAGCTTTTCAGTGACCTAATAAGGATTAAGATTTTTTTTAAAGTATGATTCAGGATATGCTTTTATCCAAATTTTCCTTTATTTGCGTACAAATTCCTGTCCAAGAATTATTGTTTTAGAGAATAATATTATTTACTTGAATTTCAATAAATACATTATTGTATAATCTGTCATAGAATCTAACAACTTGACGTATCCAAAATAAGGTGTTTGGTTGGAAGAAATTGCTGTACAGCAATAAACCCGCCATATATTATATAACATGTATAACCATGTACACAATAGAATACTTTTGAAAACTTATTATCATCCCATTGAACATATTTTTCTTATAAGTATAATAACATTTCCCTGTGCATACTTAAAGCTTTTAGATTTAATAGCAATTGTTTAGATTGATTATAATCTAAAATTGTCGACTGATATGCTTTGGATAAAAATACAGAATCCCCAGTCTATCCCTTTTCTGATCGGCGTTGCTGGGTCTCGTAGTCGAGGATCCCCTCGCCATTCCTACGTCAATTCAACTGAAAAACAAAGCTGTATCGTGGAGTTTGTTTTTCTTTTTTTTAAGTGAGTGAGCCGTTGCACACCAGCAAACTCACCGGCTACACCGCTGTACTGGATCCGATAGTAAACCGAAGTGAGACGATCGGAGTACACCGACATGTGTTTTTTTCCTCTTTTTGAAAGAATGGATATGACCGAAGTCATAGGTATCCTTATACCCCCGAATACTAGACGGAAAAAATGCCTGTCTAATTCGAGGGGAGTAGCACAGCGTGGATTTCGAACCGACGACCTTCCGCACGGAAGTCCAGTGCTTTACCTCGCAGCCATGCACTCAAAATACAAAATCCCCCGTCTGTCCCTTTTCTGATAACATATGCTCGTAATGTATGAACAAACTGACGTGTATGAACAAACGTACGAGTATTTTGATAACAATTTAAAAAGAGTTAAAAATGATAATGGATTCAGAATAGAAAATTTCAGAATAAGAGAAGTAGAAACTCCTTCAATCATTATTATTTTTATCTAAGTAAATATTTCAAGCTATGCATAAAATTTGAATTGAAAAGCAGAAAAAATATTACTTATATCTGTCTTAAGTTGGTCCACTAGTTCGAGTTCCAGCAGGGCAAATGTATTTATTCGTTTACTTGTACTACCCTAGTTGGTAAAACGCATGTCTTATATCTGGGAATTTCAGATGCGGTTCCCGATGGTACCCAAAATAAAATAAAAATAATAAAGGGCCCCAGTCTGGTTAAAAAAATCATCTGGTAATAATATTCACTAGCGATAGACATGTGCGAGTGATGACCGTTATACGTCATAAATGTAGGGAATTTATTGCTTAATAACAGTTTCTTTCGACCAACCAGCTTATCTTGGATACGAAAATTGTTTTAATCCATGACAAATGTTACAATAAAAATATTTAATCAAATTCAAGTGAAATTATGACTAATCTCTAAATAATAACACGTTTCACTTCCATCTGTTAATGTTGGTACTAAACTATGTTGTGTAATAACTAATCAAGGAACAACCGCATAAATTAATTGCATTAATCAGATTGCAGATTTCGATTGGCTGAGTGTTTGCCCCGTTGTTTGATCAATCAAAGAGAATATGCAAGGAAGCGCAGAGATAGGAAACCACTGCACAGTGCGACTGAACACCCGGCATCATGACTAAAATATTAATTTGTTATTTGTACAGAATGTGCATTCAAAATGAAATCTTCTTGGTGGTTTCCTCAGTTCTAAGAATCGTGATGACCATGATCACCAACGATTCATCTCCAGTACTAGCTAACTCTTGCCCGATATAACACTTCTTGAAATGAGTACCCCTCTGCTTATTTCACCAGGTCACTTCCTCGAATTGGAGCTTGGTCTCTGCTCTTTTTGCCTTTCACACTTCCCATCAGAAATAACTTCACGAGGATGTCATCACCATTTGTATTCAGTATCCAAAGTATCATAAGATTCTTCTTACACACATCACAAAGAGACGCGTCTAAGCTCCGAAATCATTAATAATCGATCGTTTGGTTCTTGTGGTAGACCATGGAACGCGCAAAAGCCAGCCCCAACAAAATATGATACAACAACCAACTATATCATAATAAAAGTAACAAAAATAATACAAAATATTCTGTTAGTTCCCACCTTGACATATAGAAGTGAAACTTGGGCTTAGTAGAAAAAGTATTAAGTAAACTAAAATAAATGCAGTGGAGATAAATTTTTAAGAAAAAAATGTGGGATGGCAATGTATAAAAGAAGACGCCAGAAATGTATGTATGGATAAAATAGATGTTTTAAGTAAGATGAAGAAAGGAGTTTTGGTGACTAAATGGGTAAACGACGTAAAAGTTCAAGGTGTGCGTGGAAGAGGAAAACGTGGCTGGATCAAATGGACCAGATTTTGAAAGAAGGTAAAATGGGAAATATGATAAATTAAAGATTGTGATGACGAGATGTATGAATGTGGACGAGGTGAAATTTGTGTGCTTGAATAGAAAACTTCGGAAATGTGTTCTATCTGCTTACCCCGCAAAAGACATTGGGTGACGGTATGTATGTACGTTTGGAATGAAGAAAGCAACGATAATTTTGTCCTAACGACATCTATCCGAGGAATACGAAACTATTGTACTTCTCGGACAAGACTCGTATATTATATCCCAGAGTTATGTCACAAGTTTAATCCCATCAGTCCCACTGTGCAGTTTCTGCAAGAGGTCAACAGAAGATCCGGCCCCGCCTCACTATGCCGCACGCATCAACTATTCACCTCGCTAATAGAGACACTAAGAGCTGCATCCGGCGCAGTACGCTGCATATCTCATGAGGAAGGGCACGTATGAAATGGGAAATGGAATTTGTGTCGTCTTAAACTGCAGTCGAACAGAATTTCTTGCAACTTCAATCTTTGTATGATTCAGATCTTCCGGATTGGAAGAAATATGAGATATATCATAAAAGAGAAATTTCATGTTTCGTGACTTACTTTAAATAGATAAACACTGTTATGACCTGCAACTCTATTATCAAGAATGTTTTGTTCTTCTTATTGACGAACTTCGTAACCTGAATGGTACGACATCTATCTTTCAGCACGGGACTTGTGGATTCGAATTCCTTGTTACCGAAATTTACGACTTCCATGGCCCAGACGAAATTATTCGCATTATTGGTGAGTTGGAACCGCAATTATGCCAAAATTTCATCGAAAATTTTGACAAAAGAGTGGACATCTGTAGAGCTGCAAGAGGTGGACATTTGGCGGATATTTTTTTTTTGTGTTTAAATTTCATACATTATACTTCAATAACCAATAAAAAGTTTCTTGAAATCAAAGCAAATAGTGTGTTTTATTAAAGAATTAAAAAAAATTGAATAAAAAAAATCACTCAATTTGAGAGACGCTTTATTTACTCGATCAAATATTGGAAACAAAGAAACATAAATAATCAAACATTTTTATTGAATTTATCTGCCATACGCAAATGTTAGCAGACAAAGCATTCAAATATTTGTATTGTATTACACGGTTGCTGTGTACCGTCTAACCTTGCGGGCTTATTGATGTATGATAATCCCTTATTACTTAACAAAAAGGTGTAAATGAGGCCTTAAATTAAAACCAGACTGGAACCCTTTTTTACATAAATTGAGTTCCAATAGAAATCCAGCCACTACCCCCAAGATGAAAGACACGCACCTTACCAATCAAGCCACAGAAGTTGTTATTTTTAAAATTTTCAATCTATTGTATTTCTTACAACTATTCTAAAGACTCGGTGTAAAACGGCATCGATCGTATTGAATCACAATTATTAACTTGAACCGTTTCACACGAATACCTCAACAGTTATATTTGTATTCAATTGAAACTATTCCGCCTTTCATTTCAATTCTCAAAGACATGTTACAGCTCTTTTGCATACAAAGAACTAATACCACTGCTACTCGTATCATGCATTGAACCATTAAATACCAAATCGAATAATCCAAGTATGATTTTTCAAAAAGCAATCAACTTGGCTCAAATCACCAAAATACACTAATACTTCTCATTACGGAGCGTTTCTTAACAATTTATGTATAATTTATTTTTCTTAGATCGAGACGATTAAATATGAATATAACAGAAATGCAAATAATTACGCATGATGTATAATACTTATGAAATGTCACAAGATAGAGAAAATTTTAAGAAATCAATAAAATTCTTTAAAATATACTTTTGAGAAATGGTACAATTAATCAGAGACTCACTTCGTATGACTTTGGTCACTTAACGACACCGTACAAATCAATGATTGATAAAATTAATTGGTCCTTTTCTGACATTTCCTCAATCTTGACTGATTATTCCGTTTTGTTTTATTATTTCTGTTATTCAAATCATTTTGTATTTTCGTTGATTGTGTTATATTTGAGTATTTTTTTTCTTTCGGTATCTTCAGTTTAATAAATGTTGATATGATTTGTAATGGAACACTTAAGTATGGTACATCTTTGGAATAAAAAATGAATTATGAATATACGAATGTCTTACAAAACTTTAAGAATAAAGTAATCTTGTTAATAATTAAGGGTTTATTGGCAAAACAGAATTTAATGTTACATTGTTATAAGTCGAATCATGTATGACATTGGCGAAGAAAATATAATAGTTCTTCAACAATATTATTTTAAAATATATGAAATCATACGCATCGTGTCGTTCTATATAATATTCTTATTTTAATACCTATATATTTTTTTCCACTGTACTTTTATTTTGATAAATTCTAGAGTTTCATTTAATCAATACAAATGAGAAAAATAATTCGATATACGAAATTTCGATTCACGCTAAATTTTCCAGAAACCGCGTGTCTTCCGTAAAGCGAGCTTTTGGTGTAAATTAAATGGCGCCAGGCATTGTGAGTAAATTTAGCGGAATTCCGCAATAGTGGAGTGGTTCCTTTTAGTTAAACTTATCTGGTTCACACGTCTCATTACACGCTACATTCAGTGCCCAGTACTGACCTTACTTTCTTGCATTGTTTCAAACTGACTGAGCCCTGCTCTTGAATCATTATCAATTGAGAGGAAATAGTTGATAGCATTTTAATTGGATAATATTACAAGTTACTAATGACATACTCGTAGAACTTGTTAATATTCTTGTAATAAGAAAATAAAACACTCTAGTGAAATATATAATTCTACTAACATTTTGCCCTATTTCATCAAGGGCCACTTTTAAACAGAAACACTCCCATGAACAGTGTTAGTACTCGTATGTGTAATTTATTATATATTTAGTTTAATTAACTAATCTGAGAAGAGCAAAGTTAGTTGAATGCTAAAAAAACGTAGTGGAAGAAAAGAAAGTTACATGACTGTTATACTGTATTTATCGAAAGTGTTCTTATTCTAAAGCAGTGGTTCTTAACCTTTTCGAAGTCACGGAGCACTTTTGTTTACAAGAAAAAAATGCGGAGAACCATATAATTAAGGTCATAAAACTAATAATAAAAAATGCAAGAACATTACTTTTATTTATAAATAAAAATTACAGATTACAAAAAAAAATAGAAATGTAGGAGATTGCGCCGCGCCTCGGCTGCGTTGCCAACAGCTATTCGCCAAACTTCGATCAAATGTTTCATATTTGACAAAGCACTTGTAACATCCTCGCGGAGCACCGGTTAAGAACCACTGTTCAAAAGACTCGAGAGCAAAGAAAGAAATTCGCAACAGTTCAGTTAGATCCCAACACGCTGTTATAGGGTACAAAATAAGTCCCCATCCAGCACGATCTACACTAGAAGATAAAAATCTTCTTATTTTTTATGAGCGTGACATCACATAGTTGCGAAGAAGAAACTGCACCTGGTAGAGTCACCATTCTGTGATTATTAAGAGATCAGACTACGGACCCTTTTGAAAAAGTGGCCCACTGTATGCGTTTTCTAGAGGTGTACAGAAGCTACATAGTAGATGCTGTGACTTGGTTGGAAAAGGCATACTTCATGTGAGGGCCAAACAAAGAAGAAGAAAAACTATGGATTTTTCAGTAACAAGTGACACCTGAACTATTGAAACAAATCAAATGATATCATCTGCACTTTACATGATCATATGACTGAAATCTAACCAATGAATATTTATTTACAAAACCAATGTTTTAATTCTCACGCAAGAACCGTATTAAAGGTATATTAATATTATTCTTTAATTTCTCTCTGTGTTGCTTTTTGTACAAAATATGGAACAATGAACCTGTGTGCAACTGTAAAAAAGCGTATATTTATCAGAAATCTCCTCAACCGTGATACCAGCGTGGGTTCGGAGATATATGGCAGTAATGTCCGGCGAATATATTAACATATTTGCGGTTTTATTAATAAATTCATTTGAAAAAACATTGTAAGGGAAATTTCCGCGTGTGTTATTAATCAAGCTTTGTTGAAAATGAAATATTGGGAAAACCCAGAATAAATGTGTTTAATTTGTGCACTAATTATACAACAATTATATTCATTGTTACGCAATCGGTTTGATAAAAAAATACTTCACCCGTTACTCTTATTAAACGAAAAATGATACTATAATGGTTGGAAAATGACAAAGATAATAAATTGCTGAAAATTCATTCAGTAAACTACAATGACAACCTCTGTGGCCTCGTTGATATGACATCTGTGAAAACAATAGTAGTGACGACGGACTTAAGGTCCGACATCACGGGAGAAGGAAAATGACTCGCAGTGCAGTATTTTTTTTTCTTATAAAGTGGCTTAACGCATGGAGTTAAAACAGTCCAGCAAGTTGCCAGTACTTTCACAGAAAATTTCAAATGCAACAAAACTATCCTTTGACGCCACTAGATTGGAGTAGCCAATCGGTCCGAAGATGAACCGGTGTAAGGCTAAGGAGTTTCCTTCGCAAATTATTGACTTGATTGCCATCGCAATACCACAAAATGTGATCTGCGTATTGATCCAGATGGTCACAAAAATTATAACAATCCAGATGGGCAAAGGGACATTCGATTCTTTACAAACGGGTTCCAGTCTGGTGTTCACCTAAGACTTGTTTGAATTTTTTCTAATATTTCAAAAGAAGTGGCTATTAGCCCGCCAGATTATACTGTTTACAACTAAAGTATATAAAATACAATACCTTATGGTACTCGTATTATTTTGATTTAGGAAATAATTCCCTCATAGGGAATTTTGTATTTTTTATTTAAAACTAATATAACAAACACGTTGATCAAAATCGGATGAGCTACGGGGCATTGCCTAAACAAAAAGATTATCTCCGTAGCCCAACTGGTAAAACAGATTTCTTCCGATTGAGAGTATGGGTGTTTGATTCACGCTGGTACGATTTCTTTAATAAAAAAGGTTCATGTTTGGTTTTTACTTAAGACCTCTTTATAACTCTTCTGATTGGTTGAAAAAGATTGGCATATAATTATACAATATTATACAAATCTGCACTATGCATGGTAAAATGTATTATTCACTCAAGTGAAATAAATTTTAATACAACGACAAACCAATAGTCGAAGGAAACGTATTTTTAAGTTAACAACCACCTTATCAACTAAGATTTTTTTTTATTCCTTCAGGAATCAAACCTGAAATCTCTGAATTGGAAGTCACGAGCTCTACTTACCAGATCAAGAAGGTCGTTAGTAATATTGGCAATTAATAAAAGATGAAATGCAATTTATGTTCTTAAATTGTCAAAGAGATCAAATGATTTTTTTTGCTTGCCAATGTATAGTTTTTGCATATTTGTTTTTATGAAAACTAGAAACTTTCACACAACTCTCCAATTTTCAATTCATCATTCTCTTTCACCAGCCGGTTCATTAGTTAGCGTTTCTTTTATGAATATTTTTTGTATTGTCAAACTGAAAGTTATTGTAAACTGGTTATATGTTATCTCGCTTAATTATATGTCTCAGTTTTTTAATACATACTCGCACAGGAGATCAAATCGGAATGTCCAAGAGCCAAAGGGGCAAGAAAAGAAACCTTGACGTCATGCAGGGACGTATTTTACTTTTTTTTTAATTTTCAATTTGAAACACTTTGCATGGTCACTTTGAATATATTTGTATTATAGATATTTCAGACTTAATAATCAAAAGCACTTATCTTGTCATAATTTTACTTTTTTTTAAATTTTAAATTTGAAAGACTTTGCACGGTAACTTTTATTTTATTTAATATACTCGTACATGACAAGAAATATGCATAATTTGCGAAAAAACAACAGGTAATTTAATTTGGACATACATTTTAATGGACTTTGTATTATTGATATTTCAGAGACTTAATAACCAAAAGCACTTATCTTGTCATGACTTTCATAACTTACACATAAGATATTATAAAAATAATAAAAGGACAATTTATACAGCGGCTTTTAGAGAGAAAAATCTC
This sequence comes from Odontocerum albicorne, assembly GCA_949825065.1. Taxonomy (NCBI): domain Eukaryota; kingdom Metazoa; phylum Arthropoda; class Insecta; order Trichoptera; family Odontoceridae; genus Odontocerum; species Odontocerum albicorne. The sequence continues at coordinate 29,003,327 of OX463850.1, forward strand.
CTCAAGACGACAGTTTAGTTCGATTCCACCTCCACCCACGCTATTATGGGTGACAAAATACGAGTAAGTCCCCATCCAGCGCGATCTACATTAAAACATCTAAATTTTCTTTATCTTTTTTTATGAGCGGACATCATGTAGTGACGAAGAAGGAACTGTCCATAGAGACTCCTTCTCCGATGGTGGCACACCTGAGAATGAAAAGAATAGTAGTGAGGACGGACTTAAGGTTAGAAAGTTTTCATAAGCATTTAACTTCGATTTAAGGACAGAAGAGTCGCTGGCCCCACTTTTCTATCCTTACACTCAACTCTCTTTATTTTTTTTTGTAATATTTTTCAAGTTTCATTAATAGTGGGTTCGATTGTCGAGTTAGAACGCACTTGAGGCAAGTCTACTTTCGAAATGGCACTATATTAATTGTTATTTTATTGCTATTAAGAGTTCATTAGTTTCACCTGAATCCGATACTGATAACGCACTTGTTTTCGCAGAATTAGCTTCGAAACCAGTTTACACCATCTTTCACTCGACAACATTTTGCGTGATGTTCATAATTTACTATGATGTCTGAAACACGCAAAGTATATCAACCACTTATATGAATATCAATGCACATTGTGGATGTTTCACTGAGTGATTAAATATTTAGAATAAATACGTGATATTTCTGATAAAGATTTTTTTTTAAATTTACGACACAAGAGTGCCTTTTATATACAAATACACGTATGACAAGTCAATACAAGTACTTAAAATTATTGACAAAAATACAAAACATCATCTTAAACTTGCATGGAGATACAAAAAGCAGTAGTAAAAATAAAAAGAGTAAATGCAAAATCATTATTTAAAATTATCTGAAATTAATATGTATATTTAAATTCAATATATATTTATCACAAAATACTACAAAATTTTGCCAAGTAGACTCACGTACTTGTGAAACACATATTTTTTAGTTGTTATTAGTGGAACAACACTTACATAGAACAAAATGAATTGGATTTTTCGAGAATTTTATGGATAGATCTTAAGATTTAACAAACACGTGGCCTCACTTGTAGCACGAGATGCAAGTTGCTTTGCAGACTCGAAACATTCCACATGTTGTTGCATGGTTACTCAACTCCAGAGGCAAAGTTTTGTCCTTATATGTTTCGTTTATATAATACTAAGTTATTTATATGTTATTGATAAATGAAAGCATGAAGCTAGTAGCTATTTCTTAATATTGTTGTGATATTCTGGCGAATAATATATACTTATATTTAAAATATCTAAATTGTTGCAAAAATCATTTCCAAGTCTTTACATACGAATTGTAGAGTTAATTTCATAATTAATGTAGACATTTTCGGCATAAAGGGAGTTGTGCTGTCTAGTGAATTTAGTGAGAATTCGAAATGAAATGCTTACGAGTAAGTGAGGCGCGTCGATCACGGAGTGATTGATTTTGTATAGTAGTACTACTATATATCAGCAATTTTTCTTCTGTCACAAAGTTTCAATAGTTGTAAGATTACTTCGTCATAGGACTTGCCTAGAAAGCGATTCTCTAAATCCATGTGAAAAATGGAGGGTTTTAAGCATCGTTTCAAATTATACTTGAACTCGACTGTTCATCTCCCCACTAAAAGTTTAAATTGTATACTGTGAATATTAAAAATACTCATGTTTATTAATCATCATCACCTTCATGTCATATCATTTTTGAGGTAGGCAAAGGGAATATATCTTCACTTAATTATATCCTGACTACTATCACTTTTTCGTCCATATACGATACCTTGCTATTTACACTATCCTGTAATAAGACTGTTGACTCCTCGCTCTTTCATAATATGATTAATTTGGTAATGCCACGCTTTTCCACATCTCAAATTTATGATACAAAAGTTTGGAAAGATGTAGAGTACTTCTAGTCACACATTTCCCTTTATTGGAAGCCGGTCTCAAGCAGAAAAATCACTTAAGAAGTTACTGGACTTTTTGATGAAGAAAATTGCATTTCAACGTGTTTATTGTAATGTTAATATTTTTTTTCTTCGGTCGTCTATAAATATTTTTTTACATACCATCACGTCATTTCCCTGTCGGGGTAGGCAGAGAAGACAGAGCTCTTTCAGTAAACTTTCCCATTTCGACACACATCCTTAGCATTTTCTACATCCATATCCCATCTCGTACAACTACGATTTATCTGACTTCCTACGTTTTTTTCTTTCAGAATATCATTCACTTGATCCAATCATTCTTTCTTTGGTCTTCGTCTCACACGCTTTACACTCACATTTGTAAGATATATCTGTTTTGTTAGTATTACATTCGTTCCACATACCCAAACCAGTTCAGTGGAATCTTACTGAACACATCAGCCTTAAGTTCACATTCATCCCTAATCCCTTCAATCTATTTTCTGTTATTCATTGTCCCTTCACGTATTCTTCTCAATGCACGCATGTCTACAGCATTTATTCGGCTCCTCTCAGTCTTTTTCCACGTCCACGTTTCACTAATATACACCAATGTTGGCGCCAAAATACTATTGTGGATTGCCATCTTGACAGATTTTGATACTGTTTGGTTCGAGTATTTATGTTTTAGAGCCAAATATTTAAGTAGACTATAACATACATTTTTAATTTTATTTATTTATTATATTTAAAACTACCAAACTTAAAGTGACAATTCAGATGTAACGTCATACAAACAGTTTTGTAGATTTCTTCCCAATACTCCAAAACTATATGAATATTTTCACATAGAAGTCAAATAATGATATAATAGTTTCGTCATTAAACCACTCGAATTGGTGATGAAGACTCAATAAAACCTTAAGTCAACCCACGAAATGCCCAAATTTTGAAGTACCATTACGAAAATACATTGTTGACTCAACTACAATTTTAAAAAATCTTACCATAATCGATGTAAATACTGGGCAATTGCTGTGTGGTAAATATTACGTAGTATATTTCAAACTTCCTTAACGTCGGTTTAAAAAAATGGTTAAAATATTTAATTTTATTTTACTTAATTTTCACCAAAACATAAAAAATAAAATTTATTTATTTACTTACTTACTTTACATTTGGTACAGGTTTGACCCAATTTAATCAAATAACTAAAAAAAAATATTATTAACAGTCGATATATAGCATAACGACAGCATGCTACTTACGTTATGTTTCCTTGTGAAGTGACACAGTTATACCTACAAAGTTTATTGAGGAATTTAATCTTCAATTTATCCATCGAGATGTGGAAGATATCGATATTTAAAAAAAACATTCAATAAGGTTATTCCGTGTGCGAGTTGTGATGCTCTTAACAGTTCAGTTCACGAATACGGCAAGACTTACCTATCAGAACGATGTTCTTGTAGCTACATATATTTTCTCACTTAATAACGAGAACAAAACTTAAACATGCACAGCCACTCATCGAAGTGCCAAAAAATAATAAATTGATTTGATCAACTGCCTAAAATCCACTTGCAATCAAACCCATGATACCAGAATAAAAAGCAAGGGCACTAACTATAAGTCAATGAATTATTTTTAAAGAAAGTATTTTGAAATATGTTATAAAAGTGAATAGCCAAATTATTAAAAAAAACATTTAAAAATGTTTCATTGAGTATAAGTTTAAAAAGCTTGAGCAATAATTTATTGTTTAGGATTTATATTACACTTTCGTTGTATAAAATACAATTAGGCCGACTTATTGTATTGTGTTGATATTTTGTTGTAAACAGTGTAATCTAGAAGGTTTATTGCCATTTTGCAATCTCTCCCAACCAATAAGAATGGTGTTAAACAAACCTTAATTGAAAATCAGCTGGAAACCTTTTAAAATAATTGGTACCATCGAGAATCGAACACGCAACCCCGGCTTGGAAAACAGGTATGTTATATTACCAATGAGACCAGGAGGTCTGTCATATAAAAATGTATGGCCTTATAGAAAATCCTTCCCAACAGCCAGAAATATGTTAAAATATCTATATATGGAACAATCTGACGACTCAAACACATTTCTTGGTCAAAGTTGGAAATCGAGTCCTACATTCTAGAGTGGTAATTAATATTTGTACCACAAAATCTTTTAGATAATCTTGTTGAATTTGCCTAAAATATTTAAGATGAGAAAACACATCATCGAAAAAAACACAACGTTTAGGATCTGATATGACGTATTATATATATATTATATATACCTTGTGCAGATATTAGGTATTTTAATGTAGGAAGATCACGGATGAAGAAGATATAAGTACTAACACCTTCAAGAAAAAGTTGTTACTTATGTCGTATTTCCAATATTATTGTTTAAACTTTTATGATATATATACACATGTCCATTACTTTTGTTTTTATACATTTATATATAATTTCTCAATTTGTTAATTATTTTGGAAAATTTTTTTTTACCCTTTTCCCTCCTACATAATGTAACCAAGTTAAAATGTTATTTTATTTACAATTCGAAAATGTTTTTTTTATTTCATTTTTGTAAAGCTTAATTTCAAAGTACTATTTATATACTTGTTTAATAGAACTAATTAGAGAACCCAATAATATACAAAAGACTATTATAAATAAATTAACTGGAGTTTAAATGGGTCTTTAATTATTTTAAAATGTCAACCACTAGGAATTTATATTTTAGAATCCTTTATAAGAAAACTTTACGATCACCAACATCATTTAGAGTTATATTATAAATAAATTTATAATAAACACAAATGAATACCCAGCCCTATAAAGATGACCCAAAAGTAGGTAAAGGCGGGCATCCACAAAAAAATAATTGACATTAAAAACTGAGAACGTGTTTGTGGTTTGGCCTCTCATACAATAAGACATAAAAACCATAAAAGACTACGATAGTTTCCAAGACAATGCAACATTAAATGCCACCCAAAACACAATTATTGACCAAGTGTATCTAGTTTCAGCAATGTTGAAATTGCCTTGCAACACGCGAAATGTAGGACTTATTGAAAAATTTGTCTCAGTTTGTGTGTATATAATAACGATCTGCTAAAGAAATATTAAGCCGCAGGCAAAATGTATGCCAGTCAATGCAAGACGAAATATTGCTTTGAAAGTGACCATGAATGTTTGACTCGGGCGAAGAAATCACCATCAATTTTCTTTGGTTGATATACGAGCATATTTACTTTGTAATATTTTTCTACTGATATTTAATTTTTTTTGTAAAAGACGGGCGCTAATTTTTTTACAGTCAGCGTACTTTATCTATCAGGTATCCCATTTTAATTTCAGATAAGTTATTTTATTCCGTGGCCTAGTTGGAAAGACGCTTATTTTTCTGCCCGGAGGTTGTGAAAAAAAAACTTTCAGTCTGATTTCCCTAAAAGCCTTATTAACATATTTCTGGTTCAGATATTACCCTCCAGGTTGTATTGCATATAAATAAAATTCCCCTTTTGCAATTATATAACTTTCAGGCTTTATTTATATTTCTTACTTATTTCTATATTTTTACGGTTCCCTTCAACACAAATAAATAAGTAATTCCAACATTTCGAACAAAGTTGCCGAACATCGAATTCATCGAACCTTCGGGCTTACAACCACTTGAGTAGGTACAAAGCTCACGATTTTTCATCGCACGTATTAGTTATACTACCCCGCATGCGAATATGTAACAAAACTAGCACACGTTTAGCACTTGTAAGTATTGTTACCAGACAAATTATTTTACCAGATTGGAACTCTTTTTTCGTGTACCTTTGGGAATCGATTCCGTAACCCTCAGGTTGAAAGACACGTGTCTTGTCAACTCAGCTACAGAGATTGTCAATATCAGACGATTTCGATGGTAATATTTTTGATTTGAAATGGCCACAATAATAACTGCTTTTCGTCAACAACCAGACAAAATATAATTTCCATGACGAAAAGTGAAAGATTAATTGCAAATGCGGAAAAAAATCTTCATAATAATTCAAACAATTGTTTATATTAAAATTACGTGATAATTTTATACTTACGTTCTACTTAAATGTATAACTTACGTGTTAATTGTGAATATTACACTTTTTTAGAAACCAAAGTGAAACTTTATCAAACTTGCATCAACATATTATGTCATGAAGTTGGAAATATTTTGTGGATAATGTAATGTCATTTCAACTCGTAAAATTTGGTTGACCGTCCAAAATTGCTTTACATTGCGAATAAATATGAGCAATTCCAAGTATTACAGTCAAAATTTGACTTTACCTGTGACCTAGACATTAAGCGACTTATCTTTCATCTGGAGTTATGTGGGTTTGATTCCCGATGCTACCCGAAAACTCTACATAAGATATTTAATATACCAAGTCTCTATAAAGTACCTAGATTTTTGTAAGGTTGTCCGGAAAGTGATCTCGTATTTTTAGGTCAAGTTCGAACGCAAAATTGCGCCAAATACTCGTGGATGGTGGTTTTCGATATTTAATTATCTCAGCGATCTCTCGTGTCGTAAAACGCTGATTATTTTCGATCTAAGCCTTGATTTGATCGTATCAGTGGTAATCAAACTTATTGACCACCTCTGCATCCTAGATGACAAGACGTCTGTCTTCTGACCCGAAGGTTGCGGGTTCAATTCCCGCTGGAAACCAATTTTAAAAAAGTTTTCTATCTGAATCTCACTTAAGGCCTCATAACATATTTTTGGTCGGCTGGAGATTTCGACATGGCAGTAATTCCACAAGATTATGATATGTACAAAGAAAGTTTAATACATGACTCGTTTGGGCGCTGCTATAGCTGCCAGGGGTGATTTGTTTAGTATTAGTGGGTTTGAATCCGGAGTTAGAGCGTCATTGAGGAATGTTTACTCTCTAAACGGCGCTATATAAAATTGTCCTTTCGTTCCAGAGCAGACACCATCTTGTGTCTTCTTACCATTACGGATTTTTTTAATCAGATTAGACACACACTACCGCTTACTGCATCGGCACAATATACTGTACATACATTTTTAACGGTTTGTGTCACATTCTTGCCTTTGTGGAATGAAATTCCTTTCCGGACAACATATTAAGTTCCACGGGGATCGCACAAAAATCCCGAGGCGGGCTTCAGCGTTATTACTTTCAATTAGTAGTGAAATTGAACCTTTAAAAATATACACTATATTTATCATAATAATAAGTGTCAATGTACCGAAAATATAAAAAAAGTGTTTAAATATTGAAAACATCTGATAGCATTTTGATGTATTTTTAATGGAACAAAATACATGTTTAAAATATACTCAAGAGTAATGTTTTATTTATAACCAAGTCTGGCAGACTCATGTTGAGATTAACAGGAGAAATTGTCTACGAGATAAGTGATGGCTCTCAAGGTTTGCAGATTCTTGTTCTGTAATAGGTTTAGGAGTTTATCATCATAAATCTATGACAGCTATAGTAAACTACTTATCTGAACCAGATCACAGAATCCATGCACCTGACGTGGTGAAACAAGCCTTGTATTATATACATAATTTATGTAACACGGCTTATATTTATGATAAACTTTGTTTTAACGATACTGAATTTATTGCACGTATTTTAGTTCTTAAACGTTTTGCGTTAAGAATATTACAAAACTTTAAGATAAATTATCGATTTTTCTAATATTGAGACCTGTTATCAAGTCATTATTGTTTACTACTACACTTTCGTTGTATTCAGTACAATAGGGTGGGGGCTGAAAAACATATGATGTCCTCGCGGCCGGGCTCCCCCTCTATTGGTGGGAGGGTATCTTGACTGGGGGGATGCTATGAGATGGGCCCAGAACTTTTGATAGCTTCTCTCTTAAACGTATTTCTTTGACATTATCCTGAGATAAATATGTAATTTCGATGTTATGTACCATATATACATGTTGAGTTGTTATCAATAAACATATATTTATTTAAACTGGTTGATTTATTGCTATGTGGCAATCTCTGCCAACCAATCAGAAAGATGTTGACGAGATTTTAAGTAAAAATCAGATTAAAACAATTTTTTAAAGTAAGGTATCAACAGAAATCGGACTAGCAGCTCTTAGCTGGAAGACAGACGTCTTACCAATTAAACCACGCAGATCATTATAATTATCATAGTAAAAAAATATGTGGAAGTGTAATTGGGAGATATTTATCAAAGTTAACATTTTTGTTCAATGTTTGAAATTTATAAAACAAAATCTGATCAACAGGTATCTGAGTTTAGGCCACAAAAAACTAGCTTACTCATTAAGCTTAAACCTAGTCCAGTTCTGAGTTATTATATTTCTTTCAGTGGTCTTTCTACTGTTGAAAGTATTGTTTGCGATCTCCGCTTAAAATAGACGCTTCGTAGCATTAATTTTTTATTTGTCCTGAAATCTCGTCTGTGAAAGTCTAAAAACAAAAAAAATGTATTTAAATTCCGTTCTCTTTATTTAAAAATATTTTTCCCAAAAAATACTGATCTGCGATGAATTGAAATAAAAAAAAACGGGTCCATGAACACAGGAAGTTTGAGAAGCTCTGTTGTAGATGGCACGCATGCACTGAGAGTAGCTAAGGAACATACTCTGAAGGAGGTGAACTGAAGTTTTCACTGACTTAGACTCCATCAAACAATTTTAAATTGACAATCACATTTAAAGTTTAAATTTAAAAAAGAAAGAAAGCAATAGTTAAATTAGGAGATAGCTACCAATGTTGATAAGTGTGCCTCAAAAAAGGATTAGTGGAAGAATGTATGAGGGCAATTCGTTAAAGTCAAAAGAAAAAAAATAAAATGAATATTTAACAATGGTACCTCAACGGAAATTTAATGGGTTCTTAATATATTCACACGGACTTAAGTCTTAAACTGAGATGAAAAGAAGAATGTCACTGCGCATTAGGCATTCACTAAACCACTAACATTTACAACGTTGCTTGAAATTTTCGAACGGATGTAAAAAGTTCTCTTTCTCAAAACTTCTCTTTCCCAAAAGTTCTCTTTCCTAAAAATGGATAGTGCTTAAAGCTTTTTAGAAAAAAACGAATACGTAACAGATAATTTTCAATTAAAAGTAGCATGTTACTCTTACAACTAAGAAAAGTAGCATGTTACTCTTACAACTAAGAAAAGTAGCATGTTACTCTTACAACTAAGAAAAGTAGCATGTTACTCTTACAACTAAGAAAAGTAACATGTTACTCTTACAACTAAGAAAAAGTAGTTACGGCGTTATTTTACAGCTAGCAACTTTTAAGACAACGTGCGCTACGTGAAGAGCAGTGATACCCAACCTTTTTTGGGCCACGTGTCAAAACCGACATCGGGTTAAGACTTGCGGACCGCATGTTTTTTTTAAATTTATAAGTATATCAATATTGCACGCCTGACAAGAGAATGCGTGCTTCAAAAAGTGTTAAAATTTCAGCGCTTGGCTAACTACGTTACCATCATCTCTTTATTGCAATATATACGAGTAATTACTATTATTTATTTAATTAGCCACATCAATTTGAAATAAAATATATATTTTTAAGAATGATAACTTATTTCAAATAATATAAATGGCCGCTAAAAAAATTACCAACAAATCTGCAACAGAGTTTCAGGGGACCATTGCTGACACCCTCGTAATATGAAAGCTCACCCCCAAGTACTTATGAAAATCACGTTAAAAATAATATGTACTTATCAAAGTAAAATTAATTAAACAACCATGTATTTTATAATTTTTTGAAGATTTGTAAAAAAAACAGCTCGCAGGCCGCACAAAATACCCTAGCGGCCTATGGGCTGGTCATGCTTGGTGTAGAGCAGGGGTGTCCAAATCGTGGCCCGCGGGCCACATGTGGCCCAATTTAAGATTATGTGTGGCTCTTTCGAAGTTTCCAACTTTCTATACTCTTTGCATTTTGTTATTGATAAAATAAAAAAACAAATTCCGTGCACGTTAATTATAATAATTTTCACATATTATTAATTTTATGAGTGACGAATTTATTACCTGGGTCCAAATTATTATTACCAGTCGATATTAAAAAATTATCAAATAATAAAAAACAAATGTTTCATTAATTTTACAAAGTAATAAAATATTTCGATTGTAAGTTGTTTGTTTATTTTTAATATAAAAAAACGCCATATTATTATTAAGTTATAAAATATTTATATGTGTGGCCCATCAAAGACTTGCAATGTTTTATTTGACCCCCCAAATGATTTCAGTTGGACACCCCTGATTTAGAGCGTTACTCAACATCCCTAGTAGTAAGGTAGTGAGGGCTTATATAGAAAACCCTTAGATCATAAAATATGCATATATCAAACGACTAGTGACCAGGCAGACATTCATCAATAGCGAACCAATGACAAACAAGAAAAATGAATTATTCGTCAACATTAAAAATACAAATCGCTAATTTATGTGCTTCATTATAATCAATTTAAATACTGTTGACAATTTGATTCCGGTTTTCGTCGATATTACCTAATGAATTGTTAATAAACTAACCCACAGTAGATGCATATGAGATCTAGTTATGACATTTTGTAGGCGTGTATTATGGTAGAACTACCGTTGACAACTCTGAACGGGAGTCGCAGAAACACAAACATAAAGCCGTTGAGTCACCGTGACGATAAACCTATACTACACTCGGGGCATTACGAGTATATGTTACTAGACGAATTTCGTATTGAAATTAAAGTACATCTAAAAGTCAATTTTATTGTATCAATTCGAAATAAAGAAAAAAATAATTGTATTAAAAATGTATTATAATATATTAACTAGTACGAGTATATGAGTATTATTGGCGAACTTGTTATCTTCTCGACATCATTTACTACAAGAAAAAAATCCGCGAATTCATTAAATAATGATGGTGAAAATTATCATCCAATGAGCGCTTCAAAAAATCTATTCATCGTCATCCTGTCGTGATGTTATGACTGAGCATCGTGTCTCCCATGATAACCCTTGATGACTCCTCTGTAATCATCCCTGCACTCCGCAGTTCGAAAAGTAGTTATTAAGAGTAGTCCTGTTGTGTCTTCCACTTGGTCAGACACATACATTGGGGGTCTTCTCTTTGTCAACAAGCAATGTGTCCAAAGATCGGAAGACTCGTCGGAAGCATATTTTTGACAATCTGTTAATGTCTCAGGTCTTCGAGAATGGAGGCATTAGTTTGTATTACTGTCTATGGAATTAGTAATATCCATCACATTTCTAACATATTCATTCTACGTCTCTCACTTGTTCTGAGTCTACGTCCCCACGCTGTTCATAAATATTGCAAAGAGACTTTACTTGAGGCATTTTCATCGGGATGGTGGTGGTTCTGCTCTTCCATATATTTTCAAGCTTTGACATCAATGTATTCACCATTTCAGTTTTCTTTTTCCCTCAGCCTCGCATCCTCCATTGTTGATAATCCTGGAGTCTAAGTATACAAAGTCAATAACCCCCATTCTAAACCATGATTCACAATATTTGGTGGCAGTTTATTACTGCTGTATATTATTATCATCTTGCTTTTTAATCTATTGATTTCCATGCCCAGAAATATAAATTCCCAAAAAAAATTGGGTAGCTCATAAGCACCAGGAAAACTCTAAGTAGTTCAACTTATGCCATTTGAAGCTGGGATGAGCCACAATGTCAATGTCCTGATATTGAAAAAAAAATAGACTTAGACACTTACATATCAATCTTTCAGGGTCTAAAGGTTCGTGAAAGGTGTCGACAATATATAAGGAGAGTGTTGTAATTTGAAAATATCGCTAGAAGAGGTGAAAGCAGTTTGAAGAAGTTGATAAGAACAGGAAGTGTTAAAATACAGCGAGTAAAACGATGATTTTCAGCAAGATCGAAAGACCAAATCAAAGAGATGACAGGTTGCTTATTAAATACTGTACTGATTATGGGTCAGGACCAGGAGGAGTGAACGCGAAACATCTGCTCAGTTCCAGATCATCAGGAAACCATGACGCTCAACCTTAAGCAACACAACTAAGAGAATGTGGAATCAAACTTGAAACTTTCGAGTGAAATACGAATGTTTTACCACTTGGCAACGAGCTTGGCCAATGCAACATTGTAGAAACTGTTTTGTTCGAATACGATGTAGTGTGTAATTATAATGAATATATATTAAAATTATAACAAAGAGATAAATTATAAAACGCTATTAAATTACATATTATTACCATAGGAGAAAAAAATTATTTATAAAAAAGTTCTTTAACTATATAACATTACCTCAACATATAATCGAATGAAAAAAATAAAACAATACTGTAAAATTTTCCGGGAATTTAACACAAGTGCTAGAATGCTTAGCAACTACGCTTATCATTTGATCACCGTAATATAAACCCGTAGATTGAAAAAAAACGTACCATTTAGTGGCAGAGGAGTTATATCAGGTCTTACCACATTTTTCTTCTTCACTGTAAGCACTAAGGACCCGTTATGTCAGTAGCGACGAACGTCAGCGAACCACATTCTTAGGCGGTCATGTGAAATTTAAATAATTAAGTAAATAAAACTGCTAAAAATACTGATACTTCCTACTTAAAGTTTTTATTACTGGTTTTAAATAACCAGAAGTAGTGACTACTTAAAAAAATAGGTACATAAGACTTAACCATCGTCCTTTATTTAAGAGAAAACGAATCATTTTCCAACGCTTGTAATATGATATATCGTTATCATTTATTAAAGTCCCGTTATTTATCTCACTTTTTGACTGTTGATTCATCTGAATTAATGTAATAGTACTTAATAGGTGTATTTTATAAATATAATGATAAATCTCTCTGCGGGGATATTGACACAAAAGTGGAAACCAGCGATATAGTGAATGATGGGCTTTAAAATAAATTTGAAGAGAAGTAAAGCTGGATGTTCATAGCGGAATCTTTGTTTCGGCATTAGGGCGTGCAAGAAAAACTTGGACGTGGTAAAAATATGATAAAATTAAGACAAATGCAATAGAAATAAAAGCGTTATGTAGATTGCGTAAAAAAAGTGTTTATGACAGAGTAATGAATAAAAACATTAGAAAAGAATGCAGATTAATATAAGATGCAGTGTTTAAGATGAAGAACGGAGCATTGAGATTGTTTGATCATGTATAAAGAATGAAAGTTTTACAAAAAATGTATATATGAGTAGTAAAGAAGGAACGAGATATTTAGTAAGACTACAACCAAATTAATAAAATTCTGAAAGAGGGAAGAGTGAAAAGCCTTAATAATAGGAGACTATACTTAACGAGTTGTATGGATGTGACAGAAGTGAAAGATATGTGTCAGGATAAAAAGAAGTAGTAGATCTGTTCTCTCAGCCTACCTCAATAGGGAAATGGCGTATTGATTATGATGATAATGATAAATTACAAGGTATTATGGAATGAAATTGTATATATTTTGTTAATATTTAAGTAGGCAAAGCGAAAAGTTTGTGAATCTTTTTCTCTTGAAATATCTTTTTCATATTGCTTACATTTACTTCCTCCCAATATTTCAGTTTATTCTTTCCTCGTGACTTTAGTTTAATGAAGTTTCCTTATCTATGTTTGCATTCAAAAAATATTTGCAGATAATGAATGCTATTAATGATTAATGGCAATCACAAGTCGTATAAAAATATTACACAAACATTATCTATCAGAAATCTCATCTACCTTTTTATCTTACGTTATGAATTAAATAAAAACTAGAAGAAACTCCTTACTCAATCTTAAGATAAATCCAATACTGTTAAAATAAGTTGGTATCAGTGATCTTAATTTAGAATAGTGAATAGTTTTTTTATTATATTTATTGTTATTATATTTCGATATTTAAAATAAAAAGTTTTTTTTTTTTGTAAATAAAAACTGAATACTATGGCAGAATGTTAATTTTGTTTAAATTTATGATATAATATGAAATATTTGAGATTATTTCAATTGAAAATGTTGATAATTGTAAATATTTGGATAAATAGCTATCATTAATTTATTTGAATACATCAAAAAACAGGTATGCATTACTAAATTTAATCCAATTTTTTTAACTTGAACTATTAAGTTTTGCACTGGGACGTAAAATATTAGCAAACATTTAAGATTTTATCAAACAATTTAATTAAAATAAAAGTTCTAGAAAAATATCAATAATGTGTTCATCTGAAATAATTCATGCTCATCAGAAATATTTATTTTTATAACGATATAATTTGTAAGATAAGAAGTAAAGGTTGCGTACAGACCTTTCGTTGATATCTCCAACTAACTAATAGAGACAATTTATGTTATCCTTCAAAATATTCACAAAAACTATCGTCTAAAAAGAACTAACTGGAATCCGACACGATTATTCTGTGATTCTCGTGAACAATACACTGTATTATTTGTTTAAGAAAACATGTCTTCTTTTATTACTATCCACAACATGAAAATAATACAACACTTCATAAAAGGTCACTGACAGTTCATGGTGAAATAATAAAAAATAAACACGACACCACAATATTATTCTGGGTATAGCAAACACTACTCTATTTGTAGACACAACGGAGAATATCAGAACTTTTTCAGACCGGTAATACCGTTTAATTGTCAACGCACTGTTGAGATCGAAAAAAAATACTAAGACCCGACAAAGACGCAGCCCCCACGACGAATCGAAACCGACTGATTGGACAACGGTCCGAAGACCGCAGTGTACCTGTTCATTTTGTTAACAGAGTCGGTTGAGTTACGAAGGTATATACGCTAAAAGCTTGGATTATTTTTGTTGAGAAATATCAAATAATTTTGGACTTTGTTTTGATAGTTAGAATTTATATTGAAATAATTATTGTACTGGAGCGTTCGTTCACAGTAATAAAACCCAATATATGTTTGTTTTTGTACAATTGTTTATTTTAATGTTTTATATTAAATTTTGAATGTGCATAAATAAAACAATTAGGTAGGCTTATTTTCAAATATGCATTTTCTTTCAATTTTTATTCCTTTTTTTTCTTTCTTCGAAGAACTTTTTCACATCTAGATCGATTAATAAATTTGTGATGTTTAATAGGTTGCTTTAAATTGTCTATAATTTTTTTTATTTTATTTGATTGACCCGTATAAGAAATCATTCTTATATAGGTAGATTGTCTATTTAAAAAAGTCTAAAAATGTAAATACGATACAAAGACTTTAATGTTTGCTCACCATCGGGAATTGACCCCGAAACCTTATATAAGTCAAGCATTCGTCTTCCAGATAAAAGATTTGTCTTAGAGTTTAACTAAGACATAGAGTTTGACTAAGAAAATAGACCAAATATGTTTAAACTTCAAACTCAAAAAATACAAACACATTTAATAAATTGATGTTTGTATAGTTTAAAAAAAAGAAGATATAAATTAAAACCTTTAAATGGAAGCTTCTTTATTTTTACCTGATGTTTGAATATGAACTTGAACTTAAATATTGAACATACAAATATGCAAAAACACTTTAAAGATTTTCTAATAAGCATTTGAACGACAATAGGAATTATTTTTGTAAATATTTATTTATTCTCATGACGTATTTACCCCATTCCTTATATTTATTTACCTAAGAACATTTTTGAAATCTTGTGAAGGGCGTTTTTAATTTTGATGCCGCTCCTTGCTTCATTCTTATTGGACCCAACCATTCACTAAAGTTGCCTTCATATAAGAATACTCTCTCCATACAAATAATATGTATGTAGGTATATATCGAGGAAAAATAGTCCGCATTTTGGAATGCCCAAAGATTTGTTCAGGCCCAACAAATCAGGTGGCGGAACGATGAATGCAATACGAAGAGATTAATTTCTTTTTTCACGCATTCTAAGATGGAAATTCCTTATAAGCACACGTTGAATAAAATACAATATCACGTTTGTTTGAAAATAAATTTAAAGGGTTACGCATAATAATTCTTAAAACATTTTTAAATTTCGATAAATCTTATCCACTTCATTGATTTGATATGTGTAAATTTAATATGAGTTCAAACGTATTTAAATTAACTCAGTTGATGCTTTTCTTACAGAATAAAATAAATAAATACGACAAACGAGTCATTTTGACCATAGAGAATAAATGAAAGAGAAGTTAAATATTAGTATCATGTCAATACATTTATTGAAAAAGTGTATATTATTCAAATAAAACAATATTCAACATAGATTTTAAATATTTTTATTAGTTTTTGGTTTAGGAGATCATGCCTGACTTTAAGCGTTAGCGTCTATCATAGATCTTTAACAATAAGTAATTAGCGGGATAGCCGTGGTTTTCGACATTATAAAAAACGAAATATGCGGGAAATTTTAGTTTCAACGAGAAGCAGGTATATTAAATACAGTACAATTGGATATCAGAAAAAGAAAGCGATTACAAACATTAAATCACTGAGAGCGCATTATGTATAATATATAGGGTGACCCAAAAAAAGATGTATATCTCGCCGAAGATTTTCAGCGTCTTTCCAATCATGAATTAGCGCTACGTTCAAACAGAGATTATTTTTTGACCTTTCCAGTTCACCGCTCCTATTTTTTACGTCGTCCTTTATTCTCCATGCAGTGAGACTCTGGAATCAGTTACAAACCAATAAGACTCGTTCCGTCCTTGACATGCTTTAAGAAGCGACTGAAAAAACTCGTCATTTCTAGTCAGTAAAATAACGTGTTTCATTCCTGATTTTTTTTCGATCCCTCTCCACCATCCCTTCCTTTTTCTTTGATTGGTGATATCTCACTTTATATGAAAAGAAATATTCGGATAATTGTCCGTCTGTGTGGGGTTTGTGGACATATGCTCACGTATATGTTTATGGATTTCGTGGGGATGGATGGTCATTTGAATGATTTATGCGGCCATGTAACTTGCTTCATTTACTTTTGTCAGGTTGTTTGGAAGAGATTGCCGCCTGGCAACAAGCCCGCCATATTATATTTGCGATAAAAGTGTTAAATAAATAAATAAATAGTGTTAGCATCCTCGTCTATCATCGGGTCAAGTATTAGCCTCCTCCAATAGTTTTCTCAACTCTCCCCTATCCTACGCCTGGATTTTCCTGTTTCCTGTTCTGACCATTCCGGACACCATTCAGGTATCGGAGGTTTAGCCTACTAATAGATCTCATATTATATTATATTCAAATGTGACAAAAATGTTTATTTCACATAAAAAAGTACAGATATAACGTACATATATGCAAAAATATCCTAAACATATTTTTTTAAGTTTATTGGAAATTTTAAATAGGAATAATTATAATATCATAAAAGGACCATTAACATAGCGCCGTTTCAAGATCGCTCTAACTCGGGAGTCGGACCCACTAGTATTGACCGGTTAAACATATAACAAAAAGAACCAGTTGAGTATCAGACGAGGAAGGTGATGACTGCGACCATTAGATAAGGTATTTAGATCAGATTTAGAGAGCAAACACTTCTCAATGATGCTCTTACTCGGGGTTCGTACCCACTTTTGTTGACAGATTAAAAATATTACAAAAAAACAAGCTGAGTCCAAAGATAGGAAGGTGGTAGCTACTCGTATAACTACAAGATTGATAACTTCCCCGTATCGGCATATGTTAAAAAAATATATTAGGTTAGAAAACCACAGAAAACTTACCAAAAGAAGACGAACTACAAAGAAACCTTTGTAAATATCCCAATATATAATATAATAGCAACACATTAAGATTCAGGTGGAGTACAGAGTATGTATATACGTAGCGTTCGCATACAATCACAAACTATGATCAAACTTCACAAAAAGGGTTGTCTTAAGTGCTTCTTAAAGCTGCATACACCACCCACATCTCCAACACATCGAGGCAGACAAAGATCGATCCAATCGTAATAATACTTGAGAAAAAGAACGCAATCCAAAAATTTAAATCCTCAACTCATCAAACACTACGCAACAACAAAACAAACACGTCAAAATGACGAAAAATACACAATTATCGACTAAAACCAAACAAAAAATAGACTATAGATATATTGGAATATGATGCAGAGCTTCAGGAATTACCAAATAGGCAAAAAAAAATATCAATCAAAATATACAGGAATACAGTATTTCTAGTTTTGCAGTTTCTGTTGTACAATTTATCGCTTTACGTATCCCTATTTTAACGAGTGTTTTCCCGTTAATATTGCAAACTGCTTAGTACGTTAATGTTTGTGTTAATGACATACGTGATATGATCCAAGCAGCCAATGGAGAGATTATAAATAATGAACTGTTGAAATGAAAAAGTAGGATACGAAAGAAGTCAATAATACCATTTATATCTTCACTATTGAAAAAATCTAAGAGATATATCCAATGTGGAAAATTTTATAGCTATTTTTAAACCTCATATAGCAAATTTTGAACGTTACACCAAAGTTACTACAGATTTACAAAATTCTACCATCTGCATAAATTTATATTTTGTAAGAAACAAGCAAAGGATATCTTGCAAAGAAATCACTATTGAAGCTTTTTCAAGCAAAAGTCAACGCTGGCGCTTTCAATTAATTACAATGAGTGCTTCACATTTAAATAAAGACGCCTGATCAAATATTTGGTTTTCTTTTCATTTATTATATAAATAGTAGATATAAAACGGATTTTTATTGATGTCAATGGTAATTTTTGGAAATGTCTTCCTAGTCGTTGCCGTGTCATTGAAAATCGTGATTCCGTTAACTGCGCCAACTCTGTTAATGTTTCTTCTCCAATTGTCTCTCAACTCGGCTAAGAGGAGTGTTGATATCAATGAAGTCCTGCTGTAGTCTTAACTTGATCAATGCAACATGATAGTAGCTCCCCTTCTTCTTCCAACTTTGTGAATGCAAGTTCCATTTATAATATAATTTCTATTATTTATGTATTTACGAGTTCCACTTTCTGAGCGACTGTAACGCATTAACTCGTAGGGTATTTATTGGCTTTATAATATTATGTCTATAGAGTATTATTTATCTTTTAATTAATTATTACTTTTTGAGCTATAATTATTAAAGAATTAATTCTTATGGAATTGACTCCCATTCATTCAATTTTACAAAATAAACTAATGAATGCCATTAGGGTATAAAAATCAGTGGGAGATATGGGTTATTGTCATTGCTGCCACCGGAGATAACTATGTAAGCCAATTAATGATAGGCATATCATGTTGCATATAGAGCAAGAACCTTTAGTACTTGCAGCTTGTCTTTATCTTCTGTCACCATTGGATCCCTGATAACAAATATCTAGTGAGTAAAATTAGACATTTTGGGTTACATTTAGTTTTAAAAAATCCATCTCATATATTTTGCTTTATTTGCTATGTATATACAAATCTCAAAACCAGTAAAAAGTCATTTGGATTCTTTTTTACGTCCAACTTACTCGTATACCGTGTATTTTCTCTACTTTAGGAAGAAAATGTAAAAAAATATACAACTTTGGACTTTTGCGTATTTATTGTATGCGTTTTCGTTAGATTTCATATGAATAAACTAGTAAACGCCGTAATATATGGACAATAATATGATGGGGCGTCAAAAAGATGAACAGAAAAATTCCCTCGCAAGTCTGATAAACTGTAAATTGATTTTAATTGTAAGTCGTGGATTTAAAAAAAATAATAAACGCGGATAGTCTATGATTCAATTCAAATTCGGAATCTTCTCATGACCCTATCTGTATGTAGACTCGTCAATAATAACACACTCGAATGATTTTTCTTACAAAGATACCGATCTCCAACGCACCGCCGCTTAATGGGAGGAAATTGGAGGAAAACGCTACATGATTAGAGAATAATTGGAATTCCTGCACGTAGAAATGTAGTGCATACCGTGCATGTATCAATTTGTTCGTGTTTCCTTAATGAATATAGGTTACACACGAATACTCGCATCAACACAAATTGCTATGTTCCACATTTAACGAAATTGAATCTTGCCACTTTTTAGATATGCCGATTTTACTCGTACCAAAGTGTTGCATCTATTTTTAATGATTAGTTTGTGTAACCGATGAAAGTTTTATTTTCATAATTGCTAATATTAAGATTTTTAGTGAAATTTTCGAGTTTATTATTATTTTAAGTTATTAACAAATTTCATTATTATTATATTATTTTCATGATCTTTAGATATGATTGTCGTACAAGATACTGAAACACGTTGTTTTTGGATATTTTAATGATATATATTTAAAGATGAATACTGTTAATATCTTGACGTCTACTATGGCCTAGTTGATAAGATGCTTAACTCCTTCCTGGTAGTTTCATGTTCAATTCCCGATAGTGCCCAATAAATTAATACAAAACATAGGTCCTAATCTGCTAATAATAATCACATGCGCCAAGTATGAGAGCGAGTATTGTTACCTCTTCACCGCGAGTTACGCCGCGCCTTCAATAGTTCTGAACTCTAAGACTAGATTACTGAACCTGAAGACAATTTTACCTCCCGACCACACTCTTTAATGTATTTCAAAACCCAAAATCGGATATGTTGAAGGGAACCATATGAAAGAATGTGTGTATCAAGTTTAACTGTCTTACGTTTTTAAATAAAAAGCAAGGGGAAAACAAAAATCATCAAAAAAGGCAACAAGTGAAACAAAACAACACTAAAACAGTACTTCTTAATTTGTGTGTAGAAATTTATCCATTTAATTAAAACTTATGAATTTTATTTCATTTAACTCCTGATGTATACTCCTCGTATAGTAACATAAAATAAATCTGGAGAGATTTTAACTATAAATACAATAATATTGATTGTATCGACAATAATAATAAAACGACAATTCATATAGCGCCGTTTAGAGAGTAGACTCTCCTCAGATAACCGAATAAAAAGAGAAGAAACTATTTAGTCGTTTCAACAGGCATGGCATGCTTCGCCTCGTTAAACTCAGTATAATTAATTAATATATGTTATTTCACATCTTCTTTCCGATTTCTGAAATTTCCTTTATTGATTTTAAATGTGTCATCCCTGATGATTGGTTCAGAGATGTCACATTTAAAAATTCAAGTGTTGTTTTTAAAATAGATAATAGTTTTCAATATCAACCATAGATAACATTTGATGCTTTATTGGCAAATTAAAATGAAGACAAATTGCTTTTCATTTTATGTTTGTCTATCACAGGTTTAAAAACTTACAGGTTTTTTAAACATTGCTCCATTTATTACTAATAAATAGTCATTTTATTACTACTCGCAAAATTAACTCGTAACTTAAGATGTACATTAAAAATTTTCAATATATGTTTTTACGTTAGTCGTACTTTTTAAATTGAAAACAGTCAAATTGAAATTGAAAAAGTTGAATTATTTACTGATGTACATTTATTTAATTCTTTTAAACTTCATTTTATAGTGTAAATATGGTGAATTGATTGCCAAGGAGCGATCTCTTCCAACTTACCATAATTGATTTACAAAGTTTTGAGTGAAAGTTGGCTGATTTATATTAATGATGTAAGGAAAAAAAACTACGCAATATTGAAATTAAAAAAAAAACTAAAAAAACAAAATTGATGTACTGTTTTTTTAAATCGGTTTTTAAGGCAGGTCAACTGTTTATAAATTAATGAATGACTTAGCTCTGTTGGCAAAGAAAGATCAAACCTACGATTCATTCATTCGTGTAGTACCCCGTAACATATCCGGATTAATGATGCGGATATGTTGAAGAGCGGGACTGGGAGACAAAATTATCTGTGACCCCAGTAATTTAGTAGTCGGGTTAAGAGCCACTGAAGTAGTTAAAGCGTCACCTACAATGACAAACCATAAGGCCTCGGCAACACAGGTAGGATCCTTGCTTAATGCTTAGAGCTTTGTTGCGAGTTAGGTGACATATCCTAGCGAACCAACGTACCGCATACTATCGCAGTGGCCACACTGCACGCTTCGCGCCACGTTGCATGACGATTAGTCATCGAGTGAATCTCCTAGCGAACAGACATGCTGGTTAATTTACAAGATGGCGAAAGTTTTAATGACAGCTGTGTATAAAAGGGAGACTTTGTGGAACCCATCGAGCAAATTATAGAAAAATGTACCTGTAATAAAATCATTTTGGAATGAAGTTGCACAGGAAGTAAATAAAGATGGTAAGTTGTAATGAAATTGGTTAGTTTTTAAAGTGACATCGTGTGTTCACTCAACCGCTCCCAACTGTCAAATGAATTTGTGCGTAGCACTTTGGTGTGGCCAGGCATGAAGTCACCTAGTATATGAGTCACGTAAAACCTAGCTTAGCATCTAACGAAGCACTTTGGTGCGGCCTTGGCCTAAGTTTGTCATCGTAGGTGTTAAATATACTACCACATGTGAACAGGCCATAACTCTCACACACGTCTAGCGCGTCTGAGTATCGTTACCGGATGAACTCTTTGATCAGACTACGGCTCTTTTTTATTCTATGTTTTTTTGGGTAGCGTTGGGAATGTAACCTGAAGCCCCCAAGTGAAAGACCGACGTTTTACCAACTACGACACGGTGATCTACAATTAAATCTGATTGAAAAAGTACCGCACTTATAACTCGTATAAGTCATTTTAAAACAGGAAACGGTAATATATACGAGTACTAGTATACTCGTATAATATTAAATTTAATTGACATTTAATATAAGAGAAACAAAGCAGTCAAAATGAATTAAATGCCACTCCATTACAGTGCTAGTAATCGACCCAGACAGAATACAAGGTGAACAAGATTTCTCAACAAATGCAATAAAGATTCCATACCAAATTTAGCTAAGAGTACGTGGTCATTATATAAGAATAGATTTAAAAGACGAATTTTAAAATAAAGCTTTATCATTCGTTCAATTGACTCGAAACGAATTGAGCATCCGATTCGTTCAAGCATGACTCTAAAAGTGTCAACTTTAGATGTCCCCTGAAGGATGTGCTGATTAGCAATGATCAGAGCCGGGATAAGATAGTTTGGCTCCTGAGACACCCATTTGAAAATGCGCCTTCACAATAAGATCATTTTAAGGAATATGTAAAATTGCTTTAATATTTCCCCCTTATTTTAAAATGAGTGAGTTTTTTGCTTTCTAAAATAAATCACTAGCCGCCGCCCAAACATTGATAAATTCAAGTGTTGTGTCATCTCTGATGTTCGTTATTTATTTATTCATATATGAGAAGAAATTTTATAAATATTATATGTACATCATTTATGAAAGAAATAACGGGTAATTTAATCTGGACGCACAGTTCATATTGATCTGGATTTGTTAACTTTCATTTGTCGTGTCCCCAGCGAACTAGGTATTTGCCTGTATCTTATTCAGGACAAAACTGATGGAATGATTATGTAAAGTAATATCACTTCGTTTTTTGTAATCAAGTGACATTGCAAGATTTACATAACATCAAATATGGATACATCATTAATTTAAAAAAAAGTAAAAACTGTTTATTTCTGTTGCACTCGTTTTTTACCCATTTACCGGTTTCACTCTATCAAGAGGATCCTCAGAATGGTGATGTCTTGGTAGAATAAAACCGGTAAATGGGAAAAAAGTGAGTGGAACTGAATCAAACAGTTATTTTAAAAATGATAAAATAAAGTTCCATCAAGAATTATGTGGTACCTTCAATATATCCTAATTAGTGTTTTGGACATATTTAAGGGAGTGGCCGGAAGACAATATTATCTTCGGCCCCAGTAAGATATTTAATTAGAACTTCTAGAGTAGACACAGAACTCGCGGTTACCGACTATTGTTACCAAACGAACTCTTTTTACCAGACTGACACCCACTTTTTTTAGTGCTTTTGGGAATCGAACCCAAAACCCTCGGGTAGAAGACAAGAATATTATCACTAGGCTACGGAGATTATCCAATAAACTACAATTAATTTGATGCAATATTGGTATTTGAAGAATGTTTGCAAATATGTATTTTTCTTTCTATATAATGTACTTTGGTACATTAAGTTTTGTCATACGGACGTAATTATATAAAAATGGCCGAGCCCACATATTACCTGTTCTGGGATAGTTAAGAAAACAACTAGCCGCTTTCTAGAGATGGGTTTAAAACGAAATTTAACCATGATACAGAAATTTATATGGTTTGATTTTTTGCACACACAGGGTTAATTTAATTGTTTATTTATCTGCCTTATAATTGATGAAACACTCGCTTCTTATATTTTTTTAAATATAAGAAGCGAGTGTTTCGTTAATCATAAGAGATAAATCTGTGGCGTTATGGCAGAAGTTGATATGTCCGTTTTTTGTCATTTTGTGTTTATTCTCCCAATTCATAGAAAATATTTCTCAGCACATTGTGGCAAAATTTGGTGCATCAGTCATTATCCAAACAAAAGATATACTGTTTGGAAAAACTTAAAAAATACTTATTTGTACTGATTTTGACAGCTTATCAAAGTTAATATTGCTTCTCCTGTAAACTAAGGTAAAACGGACATATCAACTTCTGCCATAACGCCACAGAAATATTCCAAAAAATAAACAATTTAAAACCATTACATTAAAACTAAATAAAAAGTACCACACCAG
The DNA here is from genome assembly GCA_949825065.1 of Odontocerum albicorne. Taxonomy (NCBI): domain Eukaryota; kingdom Metazoa; phylum Arthropoda; class Insecta; order Trichoptera; family Odontoceridae; genus Odontocerum; species Odontocerum albicorne. Next base: position 29,027,912 of record OX463850.1, read on the forward strand.
GCGTCACTTGAAATTCTTGTGAAAAAAGTATAGGTAATAAACAAGTTATAAAAAGTATAATTAAATAAAGTATGTAAAACAAATAAAATTATATTTAGAAAAAAATAATACATTCATACGAGTAGTTAAAAGTCAAGGAGAAAAAACAAGGGGAGAAAAAGTTAAATGCTATGATCAAACAATGTATTTAACACCAGCGTTAACAAGCGTCATTGTAGATTGACAGACCCTATGACCTGGCAGATTGGTTGACCTAATGAATTTCACAGAGACTATCCACAAATCGCAATAGACTTTGAAAAATACTTATACATATATCACAAAGACATAATTAAAATATTTAGTAATATTCCAAAAATACTCCATTCATCCACAACGAATTTAATATTTCATAAATTCTGAAATCAGCCTTCTTTTATGACTGAACCGATAAAAACCGAACCGATAAATATACCGACGATCTCAGCAAAATGAATTTTTTTTTCAAATAAAGCAAAAAATTGGTATTGTGTTCAATATATTATATGTCCCTATCTCTTCCAAAAATAAATTGAATACGAAAGTATAATAACCCATCCATCCGTTCCCTATTGAAATGTTATTATTTATGTTGTTCCCTTGCGTAAATAGTAAATAACCAAACGCCTCTGATGTCTATCTAAGAGATCTATGACGTATATCGTAAAAAAATTATCACACACGTTCTCGTATTGTATATGTTTTATCGATGAGCCTGACATTCCGAATGATGAATCAAGGTAATGGGTCTCTTTTTTAAATCTACCTCTCCAAAGCTCATATTCTGAAATCTAACATATATGTTAACTGTCTTCTATTCTTCCTAAGGGCCCGTCCAACGACCTATAGTACAATTATTATTATTTTAAAGAATAGATATGATCGAAGTCATAGGTATCCTCATACCCTCGAACACTAGGCGGAAAAAGTGCATGTGTCGTTCGAGTGGAGTAGCACAGCGCGGGGTTCGGACCGACGACCTTCCGCACGGAAGGTCAGCGCGTTACCGCGCGGCCATGCACCTTAAATGAAATGTGTATTTTTATAAAAATTTAAAAAAATTGAATGGCGTTTTATATAGCATACAAGTTCTACGATAACGTATATACGAGTAATTGACAGAAAGATTTTGTTTTTTTTTAACTTAACTTCAAGGTCGTTTTTAACTATTACAGTATCTATTAAACGAAAATTATATTAAAATCAATAGCAAAAGCCTACAATGTGTTAACTATGTATGTTAAAAAACATTATTTTTTTTCTAATCCAACCAACAGATGTCACTTGAGTAAGTAGTTACTATCAATATTGGCAGTTTTCTTTATCATTCACAAAATAAATGAATATATACTGGCTGTCATTAGAGATGTGAAATATTTCAACGAGATCATAAACTATGCATAAAAATCAAGAAAATTCTGTATGAAAATGTTAATCAAGAACATAAGTATGTTTAACATTCAATTTATTAAACAGATATTAAAAAAATAAATGTATGCAGACGTCATAAATATTAACTTGTAAATATTGTACTGGAATTAAATATATGTACACATCTATTTAGTTAAAGTTAAATACATTTTTTTGCAAGATTGAATAATATTAAACCAAATTATTATTAAATAGTATACACTTTCAAAAAACTATAATTAATCAACTCAAATCCTCAAACCCTTCTTATATCGAGTAGTTTAAATGTTATTTACCGATCTTGTTTCTTTTAAATAAATCTCACAATTTTTAGAAAATATTATATAATATATATATTATGTAATTGAAGAAAAGAACGAAAAATCCTAGAAATAAATACGTAGTTTTATAGTTCTAAAAATCTTGTAAAGCTGTCGTTCGCGACTGTCATTTCTTGAGCTGTCATTATTTGTCATCTAAGTATACACGGAACTTGGTTTGTGTTTTTACTTTGAAATATTAATTATTTATCTCCTGGTACAGCTAAAAGAAATCAAAAAATGTCTGCAATAATTATTGCTGACTGGGTTTCCCTGGACAAGGATACTTATTACCGGTAAGTTCGTAAAGTGTATATTAAAATATAGTATTCCGAAATATTTCCTCCCATATTTATTCACACTATTTATTTTTCAGAAAATTTGATTTGTATATTATGAACTGGTCTATCGATAATGGCTTAGATGCGATGGTCATAAGTGGAGCACCATACGGGGGGCCTATAGCCCTGATAAGAGACAGAACACAACTTGTAAGGATAGTAGGACAATCAAAACCAGTCATACATATTTATAACTGCGCTGGCACTCATATGTCAAATATTGTGGTAAGATTTAGCATTTTCCTAATCAATACTTTCCAATATAACCGAGAAAATAATTTTCCTAATCAATACTTTCCAATATAACCCAGAAAATTATTTTAACCCTTTCAACTCCGGATTTTTTTTGTATGACATACCTGTAACTCCACTGTACTTTTTTGCAGTTTCAAACAAAAATGGTAGATTTTAGACAAAGTTTATTTAAAAATAAAATAAAAAATGTATCATGCAAATGGACATTCAAATGATTAGATATATGTATAAATTAATTTATTTAGGCAAAATAACAACAATATATAAATATTTTAAAATTTTATAATTGTTCGTAGTATGATATCTGAAAAAACAATCTCCCAAATGCATCCTAGGTTTTTCAGGACAAGTGTCACAGTACTCGTATGTTTCGTGTCTTTGCCCTTTTTTGTTCCTCTGTGAGCACACCACACAGTCCCTCTTTGATCCTTTCCGCAAAACGTGCAGTTTACCATCCAGTCGTACTTCAGACGAAGAAGTAGATGGCCTACTTCGAGGCTCGCGAAAGTCTCCAACTAACCAGGAGTTTTATAAATTTCAAGTGACTCAAAAGGTTTTTCATTATTTTTTAATTTTATAGTTTTGTATATGATGTAAGCATTAATTGAACACAATTCCATCCCCCAGAAAAAAAGTTTTCTCCACCACTACAAAGATTTTCTAAGGAAGCAGTATGTGGATGCATATTGGTCTGCACGGTCTACTCCGCCCATAGATTTCGTGTAGTTCAGTACCACGACTGGTTTCTCTGTTACCAATTACCCACTAGAACTCTGATTATCACTTGTTTCTAACATAGTTTCATTTGTTTTGTCACCATACATACTGAAAATAAACTCATCTTCACTCTCATTTAGTTCGAAATTTTCTTCCATTTTTAAGGATGAAAAAAAACTTAAATATTTTTACACGTACTAAATTTAACAATGTAAATGCATCTGAATGGTAGCAATGACCTTGCAAAACTGATAAATAGTATTAATACCTGCTCTAATAGGTACCTAGACCTTTTTTAAGGGTAAACAATACAAATGTACATTATGGCGACATATAGTCGCCAACAGAGTTACAAAAGGATTTACTATATTGACATATTGTCGCCAACGGAATAGAAAGGGTTAATATCCTTTGTGACATATTATTAACCATAAGATCTTTACCAATCGAAATATCTAAGCTATAAACAATACATTATTTTGTGTTTTAATGATTACCTCCGAGGCCTCCATGGCCATGTTTATAGGATGCCTGTCTTCCACCCCCGGACGTTGCAAGTTTCCGTTAGTAACTAGATTTTTTTTAAAAAGGGCTCTAGTCCGATTTTTACTTAAAGCCTGTTTAACACCTTTCTGGTCAGTTGAAAAAGATTGCCACATGCCAATAACCTGCCAGGTTATACTGTATACAACGAAAGTACAATACAATCCAAAATATAATGGAGTGTATTTTGATTCTCTTGATGGAGGTTAGCTGATTAGTGAAATTATTTTCCTAATATTTATTTTATTACAGAATTTAGAAACATTAAAACAGCATGTTTACTATTGATGGAGTTGTTTTAAGTTTAACGCAGCCACTATCTTCGTATCCTTAGACTCAACTTATGTATAAATATTATTTTATTTATTAATAACAGTGGGTTCGACTCCCTAGTTATAATGCCCTTGAGGAGAGTTTGCTCTCTAAACGGCGCTATATAAATTGTCTTATTATTATTAAACAATAACATCCATTTAAAAAGTTCACTTCCTGAATGTAAAGTAGCTGTAAATTAAACAGAGCAGGATAAATGAAAACTCTCTGGAGGTATACGATTTTCAACTATATCTCCACAATTTGCTTAAAATTAATTCTTCAAATGATTTTCAATACAGGCGTATAAATTTATTGCAATTTCTTTCATTAATTGTTTATTACTAACCAATGTTTGTGTGCTTTTTGAAATCTATCTAATGTTCTTATTTACGATTGTTCATTTTAGTGGAACAGCGGTGTACTGGTGCATATGGGCTGGTCGGATGCAGAGCAACTGCTGTGTGTACAAGAGAGTGGCGAGGTGCTGGTATATGACATGTTTGGCACCTATCACCACACATTCAGCATGGGACCCGAGGCTAGAGATACCAAGGTTTTGATTATTTTTGAGCAGCGCGGAGGTTTTTGGAGGTTGCCTTTATCTAAGATTGTATATATCCAAATATGTGATGGATCCTGAAATTGGGAGTATAATTAATTCCCTTTGGTATCCAATTTTTTTTAAATCGTTCTGGTTTGGTTTTCACTTACAAGACATCTTTGACGTCTTTCTGATGACAATAAACCTGCCTGGTTATACTGCATACAATCAAAGTGTAATACAATTCAAAGATGCTGATAATGACTTTTCTTTGATGGAGGATATTTTGTTTACAATTATTTATCAATGGATGGATAATTGAAAAAGAACCAAAGGATATTTTTTCATCATAAATAGTCATCAAAACACCCTTGGAGCACCAAAGAACAATCGTCACAATTAATCCAATTTAAAATAAAAACCATATCAAATAGGTTCCACGGAGATTATTATCAATCTTTAACTTGGTATATAAATTACTACCTCCTTAGTATAAGGAGGGATGTGAGGGTATCTGCTTGCTGACGGGAGCTACACCAAATCCTACTATGTTGGGAAAGATAAAGTTTTAGGTTCCTGACAACTATTCGAGGTACAGAAATATTGACCTATTTAGACTCAATAAGTATTTGCCTCTTGCTTTGTTACAAGAGCTGTCCCTTTTAAATAGGACCTCGGATATTGAAATCTTCAACATTTCAGAAAATGTTTTTTAATAAAACATGTTGATCTTTCTTAGTAATGGTAGACAGTTGTTTTAACTTAACAATTATTTCTTATTAGTTAATTTTTATTTCTTGTTACTGTATATATTTCTTTGCTTTGTATGTAATTGGGTTTAACCTGTATAACACATCGATCAATAAGCCCCGGGACTAACTACTAAAACAACATTTGTTTGCCAAAATTCTTCTTTATTCATCAACATAATCTCCTTCAAGAGTGATACATTCATTCCGACGCTTTCCTAACTTTTCTATGCCAGCCGTGTAGAACGATTTATCTTTGGTTTCAAAATAGGCGTTAGTTTCGGCAATCACTTCTTCATTGGAGCCAAATCTCTCCCTGGAGCATCTTTTTGAGGTCTGCGAACAGCCAATAGTCGCTGGGGGCCAAATCTGGAGAATACGGTGGGTGCGGAAGCAATTCGAAGTTCAACTCATGCAAATTGGCCATCGTTACCATCGACTTGTGACACGGTGCATTGTCCTGATGAAAGAGAACTTTTTTCTTCTTCATATGGGGCCGTTTTTTTGCAATTTCTGCCTTCAAATGCTCCAATAACGCTATGTAATATTCGCTATTGATGGTTTTTCCCTTTTCAAGGTGATCGATGAATATTATACCATGCGCATCCCAAAATACGGAGGCCATAACCTTCCCGGCCGACTGTTGAGTTTTTGGTCGCTTCGGACGACTTTCACCGGCTGCTCTCCACTCAGCTGACTGCCGGATTCCGGAGTATAGTGGTGGATCCAAGTTTCATCCATTGTCACATACCGATGCAAAAAGTCATGTTTATTTCGCGTAAACAGTGCCAAACAGCGCTCTGAATCATTGATGCGTTGTTGTTTCTGTTCCATTGTGAGCAAACGCGGCACCCATTCGAAAAAAGCTCTTTCATGACCAAATGTTCATGCAAAATAGTGTAAACACTACCAACGCAACTTTACTTTGCAATTTTCCATCACGATTTTGAGGGTTTTTTTTAATGTTTTCTGGTGTAACAGCCTCATTTGGACGACCAGAGCGTTCAGCATCATTTGTGTCTGTACAACCGCGTTTGAAATCAGCATACCACCAACAAATGGTTGTTTTCGACGAAGCAGAGCCCGGATAACACTTTTCAAGCCATCGCTGAGTTTGAACGGTATTTTTTCCCATTAAAAAGAAATGTTTTATCAACATATGAAATTTGGTTTTTTCCATTATTTTAAAAATAACAAAAGTAGTGTCACTAAAATGTCAGAATGTCATGAAAGTTTGACACGTAACTTCTAAAGGCTGGTACTAACTGAGAATGGTATGGATTTGTTATTAGAGGCGCCATCTGTTGGTTAGTCCCGGGACTTATTGATCGATGTGTTATGTAAGCTTAATAAAATGAATAAATAAATTCAGTTAAAAATTAAATAATAATGAAAAACAAAAATCATTAGTGCCAACACAATCTTGCATATTAATACGATTGTATAAACATATATGACTATCAAATATCATTAGGAGTTTTAACATCATAAGTTTCTAAATTTTGGTGTAAGTTTTTTGTAAAAAAAAATGCAAATTATATCTACGTGTATCTAGGAGAAATACATTCACTTCCCCATGTGGCTTGCACGAGTTACTGTAGCTTAAATGTTGTATTGCATGGGTGACTCCAAGTAGGCAGTGAATATGTTAAATAATAAATTTTTTCGAAGCTGTATTTTGCAAAGAATATTATTAATTTATTCCTTTACTTTAGGTATACAATGCAAAACTATTTTCGAGTCCCAATGGAACAGGTATTGCCATAATGACTGCTTCCAATAGAATGTTTTTGGTACATAATGTCGCTGAACCCAGAGTACGGCAGTTACCAGATATACCGAGTAAGAACAGAATGTAGATTATTTTTCTCTTTGTCATTCATTATCTTTGTGATTGGCCACATGTTTTATAGATTAGTAATTTTAAAAATTATAGACATACTTTTTCTTAATATGTTATGCTAAAAACTGTCTTATTTTCTCTAAAAAAACTTTTAAAAGTAAGCATAATCTGAAGATTGAAAAATGAAAACTATTGAAAAATGTCTTTTTGTTGACTCAGAACAGTTTATGGTTGGTGAAATTTATACATTCTGCGACTCTGCTTTAACAGAATCTCAAACTCAGTTGTCTTGTCATTTAACAATTTAGTGATTGATCTTCTTCTTTTCGTGTCAAAGGAATATTGATGGATGCAATTGTCAGAATTGGCCCAGATAAAGGCCTTTGGACTGGATCATGTTGTGCCTTGTGGCAAAAGGTTTGGTCAGCATTAAAGTCATTTCCAGGGGGAGCCGGGTATTCATGTTCTTATTTTTATTTCATTTTCTTTTTAAATTGATCAGAAATCTTTCTTAATTAACACCGCACGTAGATGCACCTTTTTTGCCTCCTGATTGGCGACTGATTAATCTTATAATCTATTTATTATTTACATAAACATGAATTTTTCAAGCACTTCTGATTAACAAAATAAACTAAGAAAATACTTTAAAAGAGTTCTCAAATATCATTTCATTTCAATTATTTATTGATCATTTTCAGGAGCTTCAGAAACACCTAATTGTTGGTGTGTTCTAAGTATATCAACCCAAGTGAGTGCTCTCTTGGTTTGTAGAGAAAGAGAAGTCTACCGATGCCAACTTGGGGAAACACAAGCTGTTCCAATGGTATTGCTCTTTTTTATATTCCCTCTCGATGAGACAAATTTTATATTTACTCTCAATTTAGAAATTCGATTCAAAGTACCCTGAATTATCATTTAATGTTCAGTTGTTTTCATAATATTGCAACTGGCTAGGCATTATACACAGTTGGTGAGTAAAACTCTTCATTACCGTGCTGCCATGCATCTCAAGGTCACTTGAGATGTATGGGCGCATGGTAACATACTGGATTTTCAAATGGAAAGTCACCAATTCGAATACTGCTCAGTACTACTCTCAAATAACACAGGCATTATTTATCACCTAGTATTCATGGGTATAAAAAATCTGAAATTATAAAAGATTTATTTTATTCAAAAATAATAAACATTGCACCACAAAGTGAAACAAACAGCGTTTTAAAGATTCAAGATATAAATACGAACATTTTCTTTTCATTCTATCATTTAAAAAAAATTCATAAAATCTTCATTACAAAAATTATATTTTTTTTTGGATTTTCTTCTGAAAGTTAGGCCATAGTAAACTATATATTTAAATAAATCTGAAAATTTTTTTTAGAAAGCCGATATAACCAATCCGTATACAGGAATACTAAAAATTACTGCATCACAAAATGGACGACATGTAGTCATGTTCACAGATTCAGGGTATCTGTGGATGGGCTCATCAGATTTGAAGACAAAATACTGTGAAATAAATACTGGATATGTAAAGAAACCAAAACAGATTGTGTGGTGAGCTTATGCAACACTTATTCTTTGGTTATACAATATTTCAATGTACGCATAACATTTTGTTAGTAATGGGGATGAAATAGATATTTCTAAGATATCATTTTATTTAAATGTTCTTACCTTTCCTCCATGGCATAGTTGATATGATGTTTATCTTTTACCGGAATTTCAGGTTCGACTTTCAGTAGCAATAAAAAAGGGCCCCAGTTTGGTTTGAGAGATTTTTTGGTTACAATACTCATAATTTCTAAATGTGGGCAAGTGTTGTCTTTCCTTGTAATCTAGTATTTCCAACATGTTCAATGATGGTATATTAGTTACATCCCTTATAATAACTAGCTTTATTCGGGTGTATCATACGCCACTATATCAAAGACCTTGAAAACCTATTAAATGTGTATATTTAATAGACTTAAAGCTTTTTTTTTTATTTCTGACATTTTCTCTGTATGTGACAGAGAAATTTTTCGATCATGACAACACTTCATATTTTTCTTTGAATTATTTAGTTTAAATTGCCAATATTTGGCCCCACAATATAAACATTCGTTAATTGAATTGCCAATATCAAATTCATCAACATATATGTATTTATCTTAATTACTGGTTTCTGACATATCAATATGTTCAGTTCTTGGATTTATTTTTGCATATCGCGATATTGTGAGTGAGCTTAGAACTTCTTTTGGTCATTATTCGAAAGAGAAAGAAATAAATTAGTCCACTAAAAATAATCACAAACCATCAATGCCTGAAAAAAAGGCTGTAATCAAAACTCTGGTTTGTCTATTGTCACTTGTCAATCTGAATATTTAATTATTATTTGCTGAGCAAAGTCTACACATAGATTATTTTAATTTTCCATATATAAACCTTTCTGAATGTGTCAATGGGCTCATTATTGAATATCAGCTTTGTTTAAAAAATTTAACAGCACACTCATTTTTAATTGGCTTAGCAGTTGAGGTTAAGAACATATCAAGTAACATACTTTTTAACCTGTACACCGCGTTAAAAATCAAATTCCACGAATACTGTGCGCGGCACAATTTCGGCGTTTTTTAATTTCTTAGTTTAAAGGTGTATTTTGTTTAGAACCACTGATATTTGATTACACCACCAAGTAAACATGACATTCAAGTAATTTTCTGATAATAAATAATAGTCATTACTCTTAAGGAGACTCATTAAATATAGGAGATACACTAAACATTACACAAAGGAATGCTACAGATCAGATCACAGGCGTTTGTGCTTCCCGCGGGGAACACGTTAATACCTTTATTGTCATTGGAAATACAGAATAAGTTCTTGAAACACAATCTAAAGAAGCTCTCTCTCTAAAAACTTACCTTAATTTCATATGATTTGAATCAATTGTCAAAAAATATGCACGAGGGCTGTCCGATAAGTACTTAGCCTCACCGCCCGATGGCACCACTATCGCAAAAGCAATTTTTTATCGCGTAGTACATTCTCGTTGACAGCTACTGTCAAAATTTCAGCCGAATCGAACACGTAGTTTTGTTTTGACCGCGTGTGGAAGCGAGCGTGTCCGCGGATATGAGAAAAATGGAAAAAGAGCAATATCGGTCGGTGATTCGATTCTTGTTTTTGAAAGGGAAATCGCGCAGCGAAATCAAAGAGCGCTTGGATGCTGTGTACGGTGACTCTTCTCCTTCGATGGCGACCATCAAAAATTGGTTTAACAAGTTTCAACGTGGTCGCACGTCGGTTTTTGATGAGCCACGCCCAGGTGCCCCGAAAACGTCTACCACGGAGGATAACGTGACAAAAATCCACGATCTCGTATTGGCAGACCGCCGATTAAAGGTGCGCGAGATAGCTGAGACAGTAGGCATCTCAAAAGACCGCGTGGGTCATATCCTGCATGAAGTATAGGGCATGAGAAAGCTGTCGGCGCGATGGGTGCCGCGTTTACTCACTCCGGACAACAAGCGCAACCGTGAGACCACTTCAGAGCAGTGTTTGACGATGTTTAAGCGCAATCCGAAGGAGTTTCTGCGTCGTTTCGTGACCGTCGACGAAACATGGATACACTGGTACACATCCGAGACCAAGGAACAGTCGAAACAGTGGACTTCACCCAGCGAACGTGTACCGAAGAAGGCAAACTGTCCTATCGGCCGGAAAGGTGATGGCCACCGTTTTCTGGGATTCAAAAGGTGTGATCTACATCGACTTCCTGGAGAAGGGCAAAACGGTCACAGGGCTCTACTATGCCGAATTATTGGGCCGATTCGACGCCGAATTGCAGAAAAAACGGCCCCATTTGGCGAAGAAAAAAGTGCTCTTCCATCATGACAACGCACCGGCTCACACCTCCGCCGTCGCCACGGCCAAATTGGTAGAATTAGGCTACGAACTGCTGCCCCATCCACCGTATTCTCCGGATTTGGCCTCGTGCGACTTCTTTTTGTTTCCAAATTTGAAAAAGTCACTCGCCGGGCAGAAATTTGAGTCGAATGAGGAGGCCTACTTTGCAGACCTCCAGAAAACGTATTTTTCAGACGGGTTAAAGAAGTTGGAGCATCGCTGGGTCAAGTGTATCGAACTCAAAGGAGATTATGTTGAGAAATAAATCGCCACTTTTCCAAAATTTTTGTTATTCTTTTGTAGGCTAAGTACTTATAGGACCACCCTGGTATAACTTTTTTATCCCTTATGTCTAATTTCAACATTGATGGATATGCCCTTTTACCCAAAATTATCAATATGTTTATTTGGTTAAATAAAGGTAATTTCTAAAATTTTATACTTCAAACAGGAAATCAACCCTTTTTTTTTCAATTTATTCCAAAGTATCACTTAGCCACCTTTAACTCTATGAATATAGTATAGGTATGTTGAATATATTGTATTTTATTACGCATTTGTTGTATACAGTACAACCTAGTGGGCTTATTGCCATATGACAATCTCTTCCAAACAATCAGAAAGATTTTTTAATTATTCTTTTGTGTATACAGTTTAACATGGTACATCTGCGGACTTAAAATGAAATCCCTTTAAAAAATCTGGATTCCAACAAAAATCAAATCCACAATCTCTAGGTTAACAGATAGACATCTTATCAACTAGATCATGAGAGGTGCATGGCCGTGCGGTAACGCACTGGACTTCCGAAGGTTACTGGTTCTAACCCCGTGCTGTGCTAATACTCTCGATTGACAGTCCTTTTTTCTACCTAGTATTTGGGTGTATAAGGATACTTATGACTTCGGTTATATCTATTCTTTCAAAAAACTTGCTAGTGTACTCTGATAGTCTTTGGTGTTCCATCAGATCTAGTAGAGCGGGGAAGTTGGTGAATGTGTTGATGTGCAATACTTCTTTCATTTAAAAAACACAAACTCCATGGAACAGCTTCGCTTTCCAACTGAATTGACATTGGAATGGCGAGGGCATCCAATACAACGAAGCCCAGCAACGAACGAAAGAGGTTGTTGGAATATCTAAGTAAAAAAATATTCCAGAAAGTAACTGGTAAAGAAAACTGATTATCATTGTGATTTCAGAAATTGCTAGTGCTAAGTCTTAAGAACTTAAATTTTGATGATTTGTAGGTGTGGCAATGAGGCTGTTATTGGTCACTGGGACAATATAATGGTGATAATGGGCAAGTCAGGAGAGAGTGTCAGCTATTCTTACGACTATCCCATCCACCTAATACCTGAGATGGACTGTGTGAGAGTAATATCAGGCTTGAGTCACGAGCTTGTCCAGAAAGTTCCGCCTGTAGTACAGAAAATATTCAGGATCAATAGCACGGAACCTGGATCATATCTGTTGGAGGCTTCGAAACAATTCCAGGTATGTTGAAACCATATTTTACCATAGTAAAAAATATTTCCTATTTTATGATTTGAGAAATTTCACCAATATAAAGCTGACTTCATTGAGACATCGACTTATTTTGTACTGTTTGCAAAGATATACTAACATTTGTTCATATAGTCTTTATGTTATGGCACAAATCAAGTGATGACAGGTAATCCTTCGTGATTGGGAATAAGATTTCTAATCAGTATTATAACATGTTTCATTCCTGATTTTTCTTTCCTCTCCACCATCCCTTCCTTATTCCTTTGATTGTTGATATCTCACTTTATATGAAAAGGAATATTCTGGTGATTATTAGTCTTTATGGGGTTTATGGGCGTATGCTCATGTATATGTTCATGAATTTAGTGGGGATGGGTAGTCATTTGAATGATTTTTTACGACCATGTAACTTGCTTTATTTACTTTTGTCTGGTTGGTTGGTAGAGATTGCCGCCTGGCAATAAATTCGCCGGATTGTTTTTGCAATAAAGTGTTAATAAATAAATAAAAAAATGATGATACTTGTCAGCTATGCTATGAATGGATAATTTTATTGGTTTATTGTGTGCAAACTGTTGCAGCATGCATACAGATTTAACACCTAACAATCCATAGAAAATTATGCATGACGAGATTTATAAATAGGGAGTTGACGAAAGTTCAATTTAAATATTTCACATCTTTTTCAGAAACGAAATCATAGAGCAGACGAGTATATCTGCATAGTAAAAAACCAGCTTGCTATAGCTGTCCAGCAATGCATAGACGCCGCTGCCTTCGAGTTTGATCCTGAAATCCAGAAGATGCTAATAAGGGCTGCTCAGTTTGGCAAGGGGTTTGTGCCAGGCCACAATCCTAACCACTATGTGCACACTTGTCAATGGCTGAGAGTTTTGAATGCAGTTCGAGACCCAAAAGTTGCAATTCCATTAACCTACATGCAGTATCCTTTTATTATGTCAATTATATTATAGTCATACTTTAGTGTTAGTGATATTAATGTTAGGCAATTTCTTCATAAATTATACTGCTATGTGAGAGCTGTTATAAGCAAACACTTAAGGTTGTAATGATAAAAGTATCCACGATGATTGCCAGGGTCAATCTGTTTGTTACATTCCGTTAGATAGGTGTTTTGTTATATTCCTCACAGTGTGTCTCTTGCAATAATTTACTTGGATAGACTCCCTCCCACGAAGATCTCAATGGGAGGGTATTTTAACTCCAGATAGCAATTTAGTCCCATTCGAATGATCTATCTTTGATTGGCCGGCTGCGCATAATTAACACGTTCAGTGCTGAGGAAATGCCTCAAGTGTCCATACAAATATCTACCCAGTGCGTACGACACGCCAGGCATGTTCTATTGATAATATGTTTGTGTCTTTGCTAAACTTCTCAGTACGGCATGTATTGACATAAAATTTTATTCACATTGAATGTTTTAATTAAATTTGACCGGTCCTGCTCCCCATCCAACTTGGGCTGCAACTCTATAATTGTTATCCTAAATTTTTAGTGCATAGCACTTTTAGAGACTTTCTTACATGTTGCGGAAAAACATGAAGGGTAATTGTCAAAATTTCATGGAGTGACCAAATAGGGTCTGTCACAAAAAATATTGCCAACACATTTATTACATCACAACAAATAAAACCAAACATCAGTGTCCTAAGCAATATAAGTTTTGAGATAACAGTAAAATCTTTAATTGACATTAAAAAAAGAATCTTCTTCTTCTCAGTGTCATGTCAGGTCTCCCCAACATTGAATATCACTTAAGAGTAGACATCTTTGTCACCGGCAATCCGAAAAAGATCTGCAACGTCTCTTATGCCAGCCCAATTACGTATATTGCAGAGCCAGGAGATTGGCCTCCTGCCAACACCTCTTCAAAAAAAAAAGAATATCAGTCTTAATTTTCACCTAAGATAAATTTGACAATATGTTAGTTTTCCTTACATTATTATTTTTCCAGAGTGCAACATTTAACTGAAAGAGTCCTTTTAGATAGACTTGTCTGGAGACGGCTGCATTGCCTGGCAAACCACATTGCCAAGTACTTGGGACTCACTGAAGGCCATACCAGAGTCCTGGCACACTGGGCTTGTTACAAGGTTGCATTTTAATACATATTTCATAAATAATTACTTTAAGGGACAAGTTCAAGTTCAAAAAATTGAACTTGATGAAAATGTCATGTAACTTTTTAATGACTTACCCAATAGACTGCCTGTGGAGTTATGTACTGAGAATAATCTGGAAGTTTTCAGAAGAATGTAAAAAATATTCCTTTAAACAAGAAGTTATCAAAGCGCCTTTTGGTTGACTTTGGCATACATGGTATCAAATAATAAATAATCATTCAAATAAAAACATAAATTCTCTATTTATTAACTTTCCCATGTCTCTTTAGAACCTTGAAAATTTAGTACATCAGCATCACGACTAGTAGCTTAAAAGAGACAGCAATCTTTAAAAATTACCTCAGCATTTTGAGTTTTTCAAACAATGTCATTATTCCATCCTATCGTGTAGCTCATGACTGAACATCGTGACTCCCGTGATAGCATTTGAAGACTCCTGTCCATCTATCCCTGCACTCTGCATTTCAAAGAGCAGTTTTTAAGGGTTGTCCTGTTGTGTCGATCACTTGGTCAGTCCAACGCATTAGGTCTCTTCCTCTTATGCGTCATCCTTCCACGCTTCTAGTGACCACAAGTCTCTTCAAACTGTCTCCTATTTTGAACTAGTTAAGGTTTCTGCCTAATAGACAAAGGAAGAATTACCGGTGTTAATAGACTGGTGAATAACCGACTTGTTATTCATTATTGACCTCAATGACTTCAGTGTAAAGATATATATCTATTATTATATTATCAGTCTAATGTGAATATCAATATATATTCAAGTGATCTAATGCCTGTTGGAGTTCCTGCATCAATTTATTTGCTAAGGAGTATTCAGCATAACTACTGAAGTTGATTAACAACCCATCAAAATTTTCTTGATATTAACCCTTCCCTTACGGTGATAAAAATAATACGCGTGTTACGGTGTTGGGTAGTAAGTACGCAATAAAAAATTTGCGATTTTAAATCGGAAAAATAAGAACATTCATAGGTAATCCCCTTAATTAATTATAATTGAAGTTAAAAATTATAATAATTGAGATTTATTTGCTGAAAACATTAAAAACCCATCTGGCACCGCTCATGGAACGGGCGTAGGTCTAGTCTTGTTGCCAGCTCAACAGCTACTGCAGCGCGGCAGGGTTGGGAGCTAACTCGGGCGTCGCTTACACTTGCGAGGTGGAGACAATTGCGCTCCTCGCTATTCAGTGACGTATGCAAAAGTGAGATGCGAATATAGTGTCGCGCTTCCCGCATACTTTTCACCTATCGTCAAGACCCAAGATCGAGGCACTCACAGCGTTTAAATGCGAATTTGTTTCCGATATTCAGAAAATACTTACGATGTAGTCGATTAATTCTGATTATTATTAATATTATTTTTTAAATCAATGCGTAAATATATTATGGAGGAATACCTAGAATCTTAACCTTGTATTTATTATATTTATAGAGATATTGATGGTTATTTGAAGCAACGTGTAGAAGATACCCAACACCGGGAAGGAAAGGTTAAGACAGCTAGAATTTTAAAAAGCAAAATAGATTTGGGTTCTACATTTCTTGGACTACACCAAGGATAACATATAGGGTTTGATCAATATGGCAAAATAAGCCAATTTGAAAAAGTTCACATGCCAGTTCTCGAGATATCTAAGTGTGATAGTTAATTTGTGAGTTTGTAATCGCTTGATGTAAGCAATACACTGTAGTCAACATTATATCGTAGTGACACACTACCAGAAATATACAATGAACCTGACAGTTTTTTTTTTTAAAGAATAGTTATGACTAAAATCATAAGTATCCTTATACTATACATTCGAACACTAGGCGGGAAAAGTGCCTGTGTCGTTCGAGGGGAATAGCATAGCACGGTGTTCGAATCGACCCCCTTCCACACGAAAGTCCAGTGCACTACCGCGCGGCCATGCTACTCAAAGAAAAGTTAAAGGAGGTTAAATAATGAATGAGTGACACTGACTGAAATGAGGTTAAATATATTTAAAAAAATTCAGAGAATTTTCAAATAAGGAGAATTTGTTAAAAAATAAATTGCCACAATATAAAAATTTTAGCAAAGTACCTCAATAATATTGCTGTGATTTTTTTGCTAGTACAAATATATATTAACATCTGTAAAATGTTGTATATATTTACACTATTCTATTATATGAACATTATTGATATTATATTTAAATTAATGGCGTGAAATGGGTAAATATTCTAGTGATTTATGGCCAGAAGGAAAAATCTAAACCACTTCTTTGCGGTACATTCTTTTACCACATCTTCTCGAAATGCCATAAATATATTATATCATGCTTCTGCAGCTTTTAAACTAAGTTTAAATTCATAAAGCAAACATGCTCGAACCTATAGTTTAAACTGACATTTTAAAAGGGTTTAAAATCACAGTACAAAAGTACATACCAAGTCAAAGTGTACTAATTGATTGATGCATTTCTATGCTAAATGATATGTACAAAAACTTGGATGCTGCAAGTCGCTTCAGCGAACTCGACCGAAAACACGTGAACTTTTTGGTAAAAAATATCTGTTTCTTGAATTTTATTGATTTATATCTAAATATAATTACGTCTTTAAATTTATATTTTTTTACAGGTTACTCAACCACACTTAGACAATGAAAGTGTTGCAAAAGAAATAGCAGACAAATTGCGAAACGTTGCTGGCATTTCCTACACAGATATTGCTCTCAAAGCTGCTGACAAAGGAAGGCAGGCTCTTGCTATAAAGGTATGTTTTTTAATTAGATTTTTTTTATTTGAACCATATGTAACACTCAAGTTTGTATTACAAATAACTAAAGAAAAGTGTAATTCTTGCTATGCTTATCATTTGCAACTATTTTGTTTTTATGTTTTCATTGGTGGCATAGTGACTAACAATTGAGCAATACATGTAAGAGACTGAAAGTCATTGCTCCCAAGCCTGCTGAGCAAGTCTGTTACTTGGCATCATATAGTCAATATGTATTCAAGTTGTACATACGGTTTTGTGACCTTGTGATAGGACCACTCTGTGATCTGCAGAGCAACATGCCTGCATTAAATTTTACATGAAGCTCAGCAAATCTCCTACCGAGACTCTCGAAGGCTTTCTCGTTAGGTTAGCGGACTTTCTTTAGGTCAAACACAACTTTTTCAGTGGCACACGTGTTTCAAGGTATCTTGAGTATTTATTCAAGATAATGACCGTTCAAGGCGACCAACCACCAGCAAAACGCCAGAAAACGGGGAAAATATTGTGAACTTATCCATAAAAACCATAGCTATCAGCTCTCTCACATGGTTAAAATCAGTTTTGGAGTCTGCCAGCAGATCCTCGGTGAAAACCTGAACATGCATTGTGTTGTTGCGAAGTTTGTACCCTGACTCTTCACACTCGATCAAAAGCAGCAGAGTCTTGGTGCATACTTTGAGCTTCATGAGAAGGCTAATGATGACCCAAGACTTCGATCTAGCCCCTGTGACTTCGCATTGTTCTCCAAAATGAAATTAACCTGAGGGGGCGCTGCTTCAAAACCGTAGATGAAATCCAAATAGAATTACAGGCGGTATTGAATAGCCTTTAGGAAAAAAACTTCTGTAGGGCTTTTGGGGCATGGAAGAGGCGCTTGGATCACTGTGTATGTTCCCGAGGGGACTATTTTGAAGGTGATGTTGACCAAATTTAAATAAAGTTCTTTTTTTAAGCCTAGTCTGGTAACTTGTCGATATCACCACGTATGTCTAATTTATACTCAAGTGTTCTTACTTTCTTCTTGAATTTATTCCTTGTCAGTAACTTTTTTTTTCAAACTATTTGTAATATTTTTACAGATCTTGGAGTATGAACCTTTGGCTAAGAAGCAAGTTCCACTTCTTTTAAAACTCGGAGAACAAAAAGCAGCTTTATTGAAGGCTACACAGAGTGGAGATACAGATTTAGTTTACATTGTTTTATTGCAACTGAAGGAAAATATGGGATCTGCTGATTTTCAGGTAAGTAGCACTTGTTTCGAAAACCCAATAAGGCAAGGGCCAAACAGCAAACACAGATGAAAGGAATAAAAAGCTGTATGATGCATAAATCCCTCTCGACAATCATTGCCCTCAAATATTGAAGTATTTACCCAAACACTATAGCTTTTTTTTAGATAAAGGATAACTGTTCAAGACATGTTATAAGTAGAATTAAGAAAGGAATCTTGAGATGGTTTGGCCATATTGAGGGAATGGATAGCGAAAGACTTAAGAAACAAATCTATTTGGCTTGAATGAATAGAGAGCAACGAAGAGGTGAACCAAGGAAAGAGATAGTTGGAGAAATTTTAACTAAAGAAAAGGTAAAAAGCATGAGAAACAGAAGAGCATGTGTGACGTAATGTACAGATGTGGATGAGGTGAATGCTGTGTGCATGAATTGAAAGGTGTGGACATCTTTCATCTCTGCATACCACAAAAAGGACATAGTTGATGGTATATATATGTGTGTACTGTAACTTAAGGCAAACTCTTCAGTATTCGAACTGAAGATAGCTGCTATTGTGAGATGAACTTCCTTTCTGGGTTTGAGACTTTTTACTTTTAAATCTAAACTCAAGAGTTTGTATTTGTTATGATACTGAGGAGAAAAGTGACACTTGATCCTTTGCTGCAACAGACAACTCTCCCAACTTTTACAGCCGCAAGTAAATAACACCCATGAGTGTTGTTGGAGAGCCCAGTGATTATGAATAATATCAGTTTCAACCCAATATGTTAAATTATTTAACAATCTCCGTAGCCTATTGGTAAGATTCTTGACCACTGGGGGTTTCGAGTTCGATTCCCGATGGTACTAAAGTGTGCTGCCTACACGTTCAATAACAAACTGCGAGCGCCTACAGAAGAGGTTCTAAGCATTCTAAACAAGATTCGATTACTGTGGCCAAATGCAATATTGTCTTCCGACTATGCTCTTCAATATGTCCGAAATACTTTAAATTTGGATATTTTAAAGGGTACCATACGAAAGAAAGAAAATAAATATTTGTAAATATTTGTTAATATACCTTTTGATATTATTTTACAAATTCAAATGGCCCTGTTTTCAATGTGTCAAGTTGTATAAATTTCAACTCATATCTTTTTATATAGATATGTCTATCAGAACAAAGATAGTTATTAAAAAATTAGGGAATCAGTTTAGTTTTAAGATATTTGTTAATTATTTTGAAAGTGAAACACAAAAATTTTATTCAATTATTACATTTTTCTTTTGCACTGTATATACAAACAGAAATTATAAAATATCAAAATATTGGTATTAGAAGCTCCCATAAAAAAAGATGACATCAGAATCTCGATGCTACAGTAGTTTACTCTTCTCATAACTTCATAGTTTAGTATGAATCTTCATTATTTGCCTATAGTGCCTCTACTGCAGTTTATCAAATGTCCTAATATATCATGTAGGGGAACCCATGATTTGCATCCATACATCAGGTATGGTATGATTACAGCTTTGACTTTCAGTGATAGATCATGATTATTACACACTCGTCTACGAAGAGCCCAAAATGCCCGAGAAGCTGCACATAGTCTATTCTGAATCTCATGATTTATGTTTGCTAAAATAATAGTAAGTGAGGAATAAAAGAAATAGGGAAGTATGTTGTGATAGGAAAATTAAGCACTCTTTTCCTTTCTGCATATCCCAACAGCCTCAAATGGGGTATGAGTATCAATGTAATTATATTATATCAGTTAAAAAGACCAGTTGATTTTTATTGATTGACACATATTTACTGGTAATACCATCTTAGAAGGGGGTGTTATATATTCATTTAATGTTAATTTTTCAGCTGGCAATCCGTAGTTTTCCTGTTGCTCAGAACCTTTACATGAAGTACTGTGGGGAGCACAACAGAGAAGCTCTACGCAAGGTCTATATTCAGGAGGATGACTTTCAAGGACAAGCTAATACTTTCATAAAAGATGCTTTGGATCCAGTGGTAAGGTTTTTTTAGTATAACTTAACTGTATCAACAGTCCGCAAACTATGGTACACAAGCCCCAGTATAGTGGTACGTTACTAAGCAAGCGTCAAAATACTGAAGTTACATGAAACTTCAACATAATTTACAGTAATATGTTAAAGCCGGCTTGCACCGACGATATTTATCCAGATTACCTGAGGTACTTTTTCACCCTTAATTATGAAAATAATGTGAATAGAACCTATAGGATGTATTATTTTCTTTATCTATTCATTGTTGTATACGTAAACTTTCAAATTCTAAGGGATTATATACAATGAGTAAAGAGGATAAATATAGGTACCTATATTATGGAAATTTGCAATGAGCAGAGAGCGGAAGAAAGGTTGAGAGGGGTACTAGTAGTACACCTTTCTTTGTGAATTTCTAAACTCTGATCTATACCTATATTGTATACCTTGTGGGGTCGCGAAGCAAAGAGAATATAACCTTTTATCATTTTCAGGTAGTCTGTAATAGGCAGATATTCACAAATAAGACTTTAGGATGAGTCATCCTTAGGATTTCAACCAGACCTCGAAACCGTTGCGTTAATTCCTCAACAACCTCCTTGGCTTAGTTGATAAAACATCTGTTTCCCAATCCAGGGTTTGCGGGTTCAGTTCCCGCTGGTACCCAGATTTTTTAAAAAGGATTCCAGTTTGGTTTTCATTTACGACTTGTTTAAGACTTTTCTGGATACTTGGAAGAGATTGCCAGATGACAATAAACCAGCCAGGTTGTACTGTAGACAGCAAAAGTAATACAATACAAAACCCTTCAAATAAGTTATTGCAATAGTCATAGATCACCTCGAAGCTGGTTCGGCCACGGCTTTGATAGACATGAAGTGACAAGTTATGGACTGACCTGCATGGAACAATTTTATGACATCAAATGAATGAATGAAGTCAGATTATTCTTGTTTTTTTTTTCAGAATTCTGGTTCAATGGAAGCCTCTTTGAATTCAGCAAAAGAAGCCTACAAAAAAGGAAAGAATGAATTAGGTAGGTATTTTATTTTTTATATGTTGTACATTTATGTTTAATCAAGTTCATTTAAAATAAGATTTTATGGCCGGATTCCCACTTGATCGGAATCATAATGCCACACGAATTTCACAGCAATCTATCAAAGGTTGAATAGCAGCAGGCAGGCTGCCTAGCAATATTACTTGATACAGTATCAATGTTTTCAACGCAAGCCCTATCAGACCATGGCATGCTTAAGTTTGCTCAGTGTTCACCCAAAGACAGCTCTTGAGAAGCTCGCGATACAACCTCAATCAAGTTAAATCCATACAAATTTCTAATATTATTATTTTTTGGTAATTATAAGAGAAAAATAATTAGAGGTAAATAGAAGAGAAATATTAAAAGAGACCATGTATGTAGTAATATAATTTTCATGTATTTTTAGGTGTTTCAATATGTGAAGATGTTAGGAAACTTGTGAGACAATTAGCAAGCTTAAGAGAAGCCCATGGAAGGAACTTTGAAGGAACCTCTCTTCATGATACCATATATAAACTGCTAATGAAAGGAGAACTGAAACTCGCTGAAAAACTTAAGACGGAGTACAAAGTACCAGACAGAAGGTAATACAAATAACTATATTTATGAAATGTTTTTTTTAAGTAAGGTTCATTTTAAAATTGTAAAAGAAACCATGAAAGTTAAAAATAATTTATCAAAGCCAAAAGAGATCTTCACATTTATGTTATTTATCTACAAAGTCACCATTGATTTCCACAAATGTTTGATATTATGTCACCAGTTTCCTTATTTCATTGTCAAAAAAGTCTACTGTCGGTATACTGAATCATTCATTAATTCCATTCATTAGTTCATCATCATTATCGAACCGCTGCAAAGCAAGCTATTTCTTTAAATCTATAAACAGGTGATAGTCACTTGGTGCATGATTGGGGCTGTAGGACAGGGGGTCGGAATTTCATTGACAACCCTCCCTAAAGCCCTAATCTGGCAACCGATAGACTACACGCTCTTTTTCATGGATATTTATCAAACAACACCGCTGTCTAACCTTACTGTCACTCTGTTGCCTGTCAATTTCAGCAGAAATATTATTTTGTGGTAACCGGTGTTACAAAAGACGGCCGTAAAAATCGTTATATTTTTTTTATGTTATATTTTACAAATAAAAATAACTATTTTTCTCTAGGTTTTGGTGGTTAAGGATTTTAACTCTGGCAGAACTGAAAGAGTGGGCAGAATTAGAAAAATTTTCCAAAACGAAAAAATCACCCATCGGATATGAACCTTTTGTAGATGTCTGCTTGAAATATGGGGGAAAATTACAAGTACAAAAATATTTGCCACGATGCAGGGAAGATATTAAAGTTAAATATTATGTCAAAGCTGAGTGAGTAGCATTTATTTATTCATTTAATTATTATATTTTATTTTATGTGAAGCCTCTCTCCTTACCCTACAGAATAAAAAAAAGTTAATTCATGTGGATTTCTGCTCACTAGGGTTATACATGGAAATAAAGTGCCGATCGTCGGGCAAAAAATGCTCCTTAAACTATGTAACTTCCTACACAAAATATTATATTACAGAATAAAAACCATTTACTTACCAGTTAGTCAAAAGCCTCAGAACTATCTTGTAGCAAGCATCGATTGTTACACAAGTATTAGGTCATCCGAGAAATTTGTGCTGCTCACAGAGCCCTCGAACAAATTTATAATTTTTCAACAATCGTCGTGTTTACATGTGATTGCTTTATTTTTAGATGTCAAAGTGGTGTTGAAAAGGCTGTCATGTGAAGGTTTTGTGATAACAATTGTTTTTTTATTCGAATTTTAAAAATGAGGACATGAAAGTACACTTATGACACATAATAGTTTGTGAATTTTAGACGAAAACAAAAAACGTAAATGAAACAGCACTTTAATTGTGTAGAACTTTTTCACATTTAAGAGTTAAATTATTCTGTTGAAATTGAATAATTTGAAAACAATATAAAGCAATCAATCCTTTACCTATCAGCTTAAAATCATAACCTTGATTCAACTTAGATTAACTCTTTTCACTTAGAATAATTTTAAATATGTTCTTATAACTCAGAACTATTTAAAGTAAAAAATGTATTTTATAAGGAAAATTTATACTGCATCACTTTAAAATTTGGTGGGAAATAAGTCATTATTGTATTTTTGACACTTTGTCGTTCTTGAATGATAAGAAAAAAATTAAATCAATTCTCATGATTTTGTACTGTATTATATTTGAGGAAACAATATGTGAGGTGCAATCCAGGCTTCCTGGGGCAAGTGTCACAGTATGAACTTTATTTGAACACACAGTAATATTTTAAGTCCTTGAATTTAGTACATGAAGCTGATTGTTCAGCCTTCTTCCTATTTATTCCCATTACTTGCAATAATGAAATACAGTTTTGTCAATTATATGAGAAAAAAAAAACCTTTATAATATCTTTTAATATTACTCAGAAATTGCAAATAAACTCAAGTGAAAGAATGGCATAGATATTAAATATATTCACTCAGATATTCTGAGGGAAAATGGTCAAATAATCTTAAAACAGAAAAATTAAGTTTGTAGAAAAAATATTATTCTTGTAATTATATAATATATTATTTATTTACATATTTCAATCTCTTTTAGATGACATTCTGCATCAGTTAATTGATAATCTTAGATTTATATCGTATGTGCTTTTTGTATTGCTATTTTCGCAGATAGGTTCAAATGTTTGATATTGATCAAATTACAGCCAATTTGCAATCAATCTCGATTTTGTCCCTGAACTCTTCTTCCTTTGTCCCATCGCAATCACATCTTGAAATTTACTTATTTGCCTTACATTGAAAAATTTCATTCCAACCCTCCCTTATGTCTAGTCAAATATGAAAAATACCCCTCCTTCTCATCTCTCACCTATGTGCTTCAAACAGTGACTCAATGACGAAATGAGTTTCTCTATAACTCCTTTTTTCTTGTACTTCTCCAAATTTTTTCTCCTCTCCAGTAAAACAAAATATTTGCTTTTTGCAAAGTCTTTGTTGACATTTGCAAATATTTTGTTTTACTGATTTTTTTCTTGTTGGAAATAATTAACCTTTCACTCAGCACAATATGTGTATGCATAAATCTTGTTTGGTTGGCTGAAAGAGATTTCAATAAGACTATAAACTCACCATTTGTATACTTTCCAATAGTGTTTCTAAATAAATCAATAAAAATATCTATAAAATTATTTTTTGACTTTTCAGATTTTATGAAGATGCTGCAACAGTGGCTTTCGAACAAAAAGATAAAAGTGCTTTACTATTTGTCCAAAGTAAATGTCCAATGAAGGAAACTGTTGCCCACAGCAAGATTGCCACTTTGGTTCAGGAATTGCCCCGAAAGTAAAATATGTTCATACCAAAAATAATTATTTATCGGTTGCTAATTTGAAAGTTCTGTGATGTTATGAGGAATTTTATTAGATTATGTAAACTGTTAAGTCACAAAGTTCTAAAGGCTTTGACAGATATTGGAACTTTTCAACTCTATGTTATATTTATATTATATTGATCTTTTTTATATTAGTGAAATTAAATGTATTCCTTCTCATACACATATATGTAAATAATGGCCATATTATTTTGTTTCTATTAAATGTAAAAATGAACGATTTATTCATGGAATTTTTTTTTTATTGAATATTCATCAATATCATCCAAATATCCATTTTTCCTACTTAAAATAAAATGTGAGCATCACACATTAACTGCTGAATAATTTTTTTATTTTACTGAACTTGACAAATTTAGACTTATGAAAAGTGGAGGAGGATGTGTGATCATTTTTTATAGAAAAAATTAAATGTGACAGTATATAATAATCGCAAACCACTGTATTAAAATGGTTTTCATCATACTTAAAAAATAGGAAGAGTTGGGGAAAGATACTGCTCTAAATTTTACAGCATTAACTTGAATTTTGTTTAACTCTGGTTAAATTCAGGCTGGAATGTTAATCCCATTTGTATGAGAATATGTTTGTTGATTATTGGTTTTTCCAAATAAAAAAATTTATGATTAAAAATTAATATTTTAGTTTCGTTTTCTGCTTTGAGACAGTTCTTCTGTGTGCAGTTTCACACGCAATCTGTTCTTTCCAGACAGGTCGCAGTGCAGCTATTTACAATATGGTCGATGGCCTGGATTTCCTCTCACGAAATGGTGAATCTACTGGGTCCTATTTGTGCATATATGAAGCACAACCCGCTTTACATCTGATCCTATTTAAAATGCATCACTCCTTCGCAAAGCAAGGAAAAACCAGGCAACTCACCCCTCTGGTTTTTCAAGTTGCATTCGGTCCAACGGAACCACCATTTATTAGCAATCGACCTGTTGTTGACTTCCTTTAGAGTCTTCTAGATTGATCAATGGGAAATAAGACAGAATTGCAATGGTACTCTTACTTCTCTAATTATAGACAGTTTGTCGATTTGCTATATACTTTAATGAGCGTTTCTTCACAACTTATCAGGTCTTTAAATATGAAACGGTATTTTATAATAGAAAATTCACATTTATTGTATGAAAACGGTAAAAAATATTTTATTCAAAGTATTGCCCATCGCTAACTACACATTTTTCCCATCTCTCTGGCAATTTGTGGATGCCACGCCAAAAAACCTGTTGCTCTTTTGAGGCAAACCAATCATCGAGCCATTTTCGTAAGAAGTGAAGCGCTGCTCAGCAAGTGCGTGTCCCATCGATGCAAATAAATAGTATTCGGATAGAGCCAAGTCTCGTGAGTAAACCGCATGCGAAAGTATTGGCCAACTAAACGCCTCAATCGTTTCCTTGACCGGTTTTGCTGTGTGCGATGGTGCACTATCATGAAGCAAAATCACTTTGTGTTGCGTCTTTTGATATTCTGGTCGTTTTCACGCAATGCTTGGTTCAAATCCATCATTTGTTGTCGGTAGCGTTCAGTAATAACGGTTTCGCCAGGTTTTAGCAGCTCATAATAGATAACAACCTTCTTATCCCACCAAACACAGAGCATTGTCTTCCGTCCATAGCGATTTGGCCTTGCAGTCGATGTCGCTGGTTTGCTTGGAGTTACCCATGATCTTTTACACTTAGGATTCTCGAAATATATCCATTTTTCATCGCCAGTCACAATTCAATAGAGAAATTATTTTCTTTTGTACCTGGCGAGCAGCATTTCGCAAGTGGTTTTTCGGTTTTCCTGCTGTCTTTCGTTCAGTTCATGTGGAACCCATTTTCCCACCTTCTGGATCTTTCCCATGGCTTTCAAACGTATGGAGACAGCTTCTCATGTCACATTTAATTGATCCGCGAGTTGTTGATGCGTTAAAGCATCATCCTCATCCAACAATGCTTGCAATTCGGTGTCTTCAAACTTTCTCGGTGGTATTCCACACTCTTCATTTCTCACGTCAAAATCACCACTTTTGAATTTTTTAAAACACTCAAAGCACTGTGATTTACCAAGAGCATGCTCACCGTAAGCTTCGACAAGCATTCGATGCGATTCTGCAGTAGTTTTCTTCAAATGGTAACAGAAAATCAATGCTGTCCGCAAATCGTAGATTTCAGGCACAAAAACAGACATTTTCAACGCTATGAAAACATATGTAGTTTTATTAAACTTGTATTGTTGTGAGTTAAAAATCTATGACAAATGTAAACACAAGAAAAAGGCGCCAACGACGCGGTTTGACAGTCACTACATTGACAACTAGAGCTATCCGGTTTCATATTTACAGACCTGGTATATAAGGTGGAATTTTCAATAGCAATGAAAGCCAAGATGTGAATAGGCTTGTGTTCGAACAAAAATACACATCACTTCATGCAGTTGCGTGTCAACTAACTGTGTGTACAGAGATGACATACACACAAGACAACCAAACCCATCACCGAAATCCAGTGTAAGGTTATGAATAATAGTTACTCTATTATTTTACTTTTTATTAAGATATTGTAGATGGGATTTATGTCAGCGATCAATCTAGCTTAATTTCTAAAAATGCATTACCTCAGGGAGATTTTGCCATGGAGGATTAACGTCACGGGTGATGTGTAGAAGATTTCCTTCATGGTCTTTTGAAGCAAAACACAGGTCAAGTGTGTATACTTGTCTCCAATGAAATAACAGTAATGTGCTGTTTTGTTTCGCATCATACAGTCTGTCCAATGGGAAAGGTGACTGATGGGAAATGAAATACAAGATATCGTTTATTTTTAGTTTACATTACCTTTTATTCAAAATATACTCCTTATGAGTCAATACAATACTGGAAGCAGTTGTGAAATTTTCTGAAGCACTCCCGACTCTTCTTCGGAATTCCCTCCAAAATTGCATTTGAAGCCTTCTGGATGTCTGAAATCTTGTCGAAACGCTTTCCTTTCATCGCCAATTTCAGTTTCGGGAATAGCCAAAAGTCACATGGAGCCAAATCAGCCGAATACGGGGGGTGATCGAGCATCACGATACTTTTCTTGGTCAAGAAATCACGTACAATCGCCGGTGTATTGTCGTGCAACAAAGACCAACCCCCTTGTTCCCGGTGTTCAGGTCGAACTCGAAGAATCCTAGCCCATAAACGATTTAAAACACCCAAGTACACATTGGAGTTCACATTTGACCTTCTGACGTAAATTACTTATGGATAATTCCTTTGGAATCAAAGAAAACGGTGAGCAGTCTTGATTCGACTCTTCTGCATTTGCTTTTTTGGACCCTTCCATTCCAAGCTTTGGCGATTTGTAAGTGGCTCCTACTGAAAGCACCATTTTTCATCACCTGTTACAATGCTTGACATGAAGTCTGATCCATATCAGCTACCTTTTTCATGGCTCTGCAGTGCTCCACTCTGCAAACTGATTGTCAGTCAGTGTGTACAGTACAAATCAAGAACAGACTTTTCGTTTTCTCAAATTTTCCATTAAAATAAGATGGACAATGGATTTAGGAATTCCAGTGAGCTCCTCGATGAGCCTAGTAGACGCATAACGATCATTTGAAGAATTTCAGCCACGTTTTGTACATTTTCTTCAATTCGAACTGTCAATGATGGTCCAGGCCGTGGATCATCTTCAATGCTGTCTCTACCATCATGAAATCTTGCTTGCCATTTAAA
Organism: Odontocerum albicorne; assembly: GCA_949825065.1. Lineage (NCBI taxonomy): Eukaryota > Metazoa > Arthropoda > Insecta > Trichoptera > Odontoceridae > Odontocerum > Odontocerum albicorne. The sequence continues at coordinate 29,056,691 of OX463850.1, forward strand.
AACGTTCTTACGACTCATTGCTTCACAACCATAAACAATTATTTCAAAAGTTTCTGTGGCACTTTTACCGAATTTAAAACGTTAGCACGTTGCTCCGTTGTTCCTTTTCCGACCGAGACTCGGAAGCTACTGTCAATTCTTACATCATTACGAATGAACCCGCGATACCAGCACTTTGAAACTTTTATGGAAGAGAGTTGAAATGTGTTGCTAGTTCTCATTTATTCATTCACGGATGGCACTGGTTACACGAAAATAAAATCAGTCACCTTTCCCATTGGACAGACTGTGAAGAAAAAAGTCACTAACAACCCAGCATGTCCAAGTAAGTGTCTAAATGTTCTCCATTTTTATTGTGGGGCAATTCTATATTTTTTATTGCTTATTTTTAATGTCTAAATATAATAATATATTATGTAACTGTATTAAGTTTGAAAATAAAAAATATAAATAATAAAACAAAGAATTTCATTTCATTTATTTCAAACAGCCTTCAGGGTTTTTAAAGGAAGTACATGTTGGTCAATAGCCTACGAGAGCGAAAATACAGCATTGAAATTATACAATTAAAAAGCTGAAAACTAAAATAAAACAATTCTCGAATTCGCAAATCAGCAAATATCATCTTATATGACAATAGTACTAACAGTCTCTCCATATGGGGCAGTTAATATAAAGTATATTATGCAATAAAATTATTCCTAGCATATACTAAAATGTCAAATATTGTTCCAGACTCCAATGGCTTAAAATAAGACAGCGAAGAAATATCTAACTTCTGTCAACCCTCATTGGAGTGTTCATGCAAACACTGAGGACACTCCTAGCTGTCCTACGAGTATGGACTATCTGTCTTATCTGGTGAGGGCAGAATCCTTTGTAAACCAACACGCATATCTTTTGTGGTGCACTCGACTTGACTTTAGAACCATTTTCTTGGCTCAATTCGATGTGCTACATCCTTAGCGATATTGAAGAATAAACTAAAGCAAGCATCATCCTTTGATTTTATTCTTGTTAGTTTTTCTCAAATATTGCTTTTCATAAATTACGTTAGACACGGTCATGGATACCAATAGCAATTATGAAAACAAAAGCTGGTTGATTGGAAGAAAATTCTTTAAAGCAATAAATCCACCAGATGTATTAGCATAAAAGTTTTAAATAAATAATATGTCTCAGAACCATCTCTATTGCCTAGTTGATAAAATGCCTGTCTTCCAACCCAGGTGTTGTGGGTTCAATTCTTGTTAGTAATCTAACTTTTTAAAAAGTGTTTCAGTATGGTTTTAACTTAAGGCCACGTTAACATCTTTCTAGTTGGTTGGAAGAACGACAATAACACAAGCGGAGTAAAGTGTTGAATTGTTTTCCTAAATATCATCTCGAAACTCACATTGAGTGTAAAAACATCGGGTGTCATGCATGACCATACACGCAAAGAACACAATACATACCACTGAAATTATTCATACTAATAACATGTCTATGGAGGATAGTTAAATAAATTGCGCTTTGGTAACATTATTGGCAAAGAAAAAAATAAGTAGACTTGTCTTATTTTTAAACACTAATTGAAAATACTACACCACAAATAAATTAAAACTAAAACTGTGCAATGATTTTTTGCTGATTTGCCAATTCGGATAAAAACAAATCATACCATATCTTCCAATAAAAAAATTACACTGCATCTCGAACAAATTTCACCGTTTCAATCTGAAAGTGTTGATATTTTTTGAGAGATGCTAAATGATAACATGTTACATTAACTTGATATGGCTATAAAAATACATTTATGCTATACTTAGTTCCTTGTTTTTCATCTATTCAAATATTTTAAATACTTAAATGCATGTATCAATTACGTAAATATTTCGCATTAATAAAAATTGCGGATAATTTTCTTTAACTGTTAAATTAATTGAGAAAAAATATGCTACACAAAAGTGCCCATTTTTTATTGAAATATATGGTATTGGATATTTCGCATTATAAAAAATAACAACCATTCAAATGAATGAATATTACATACATTTATTGTGCAAAATTAATTCCAAAAATAAATCTTTGTTCAGGAACTTTGTAATGAATATGTGCAAATAAATAACATTTAGTAAGCAAATCAGTACAATAAAATACTATAAAACAGACAAGCCAGCCATCTGTGAATGCAATATGTGCGTTTTTATTTTGAAACCATCGATTAAGTATTATTGTTCACATTTAACATCAATAACATTTATGGTATGCAACGGCAAGAAGAGAATTTGCATTCATTTTGATAACGATTCATTTTGATAAAAAATTGTTTATTAAGCCCGACAACATCAAATGTTTTGAAAATTTCAATGCAAATAACTGGAGTGAAAATGTAACATCAAAAATATATTAAAACATGAAATGCTCCTTCATAAAATAATTAGGTGACAAATAATAGATAAATAGACAATAAAATACAGAGATGCAGAGAAAGGAAAAAAGAAACACCAAGCTAATCAATTCATTTAGTGATCTTCAAATTTTTTAATTACCAGAAGTATCATACTGCCTTTTTTGTTCAACTTAGTGTTTTTCATTCACAATCAATTTTTACGACACTGCAAGTCTACTTCTAGGAATATGTATTGAATTTTTCAACTCATTGATTCATTCGGCCTTAGTTATAAGGTTTATGACAGAAAACAATGGAATATTAATGTTTGGCATGATTGTTAATGTAAATGATGGTTTCTTTACATACACAATTATATACACTCAAATCTTTCTTATCTGATCAATTCATTCAAAACGTTAATATGATAAATCATATATTTATCTTAAATTTATCAAGTAAAAATTTACAATAATTTTCAAGTACGAGTATTTTTGGTAAAAAGTTAAAACAAAATTAAATTATTCCACTTCAAGCGCATACATTTGAAAATATTTTTCACAGATATTGTGAATTTACATTTCTGCACTTTTTTCCACAAAAACACTAAAGAAAATTACAAATTTGGATTTTAAAATATTTCTGTTGCCTTATAAGCATGACTAAATTTACATTTATAAAAAATTAAACAACCTGTATTTAAAAACATTTAACTTAAATAAATATTTTAGATCCAATTAAAAATATACGTATATGTAATCCAAATATATTTTAATTATTTTTTCTGAATACTCGACAATAATGTGTTTTCCTGTCATTTATTGATGATGCTAGTATATATTCGACAATACCGATATTTTATCAATTATTTGACTACAGGATTATTTTAACCAATTGCACTTTGTTTAAGCAAAATCAATACAAATATTAAACACACAACAAATTTCTTCAAAACTCGAATAATATGGTCGTTTTAAGGATAAAAAGGAATAACAAACAAATAGCAAAATAGAAAAATTTACATTTATATGTGCCAAATTTATAAAATGATTTGACAGGGTATGTGTCTACTCCTACTTTGTATAAATTTAAAAATTGTAAAATTTTTCAGGATTCACCAAATCACGTACAAATGTATTCTTAGGATTCAACTTAACATTACTTTGCCTCCTTAGTAGGAGTCACAAATGGTTAAATCAATCTTACTGTAAGCTTAGTAGACATATACCCTTAGAGATGAAAAATGTAATGAATATGCGCTTAAATAAGTTAAAATGAAAATGATAACTTATTGAAATGATTATCATACTTGGATTATTATGAAAACAAAGGCCTCTGCATATCGATTCTTTTTCAAGCAACCTTTTCGTAACAAAAGTGTACAACAACTTTGAGTTGAGGCACACAAAAGTCTTATACAAATTATCTTAGCATTTCTCTTAACATTTTAATTATTTTCCTTTTAAAATATTTCCTATCAATTTATCCTACAAACATGGACTGCTTGAGGAATTCTATTCCTTAATTTTTGATGATTGTATATTGGATACTTCACCTTTTCAAAACAACAACCATTAAAATACCATTTAAATCAAATAATGCACTCTTAGACAATTTTTCGAGAACTGGTTTTACCTTCAAGATAGAATTTGAAGCTATGCATTATGGTGCTAAGTAGCTACCCACCCTTCCAAACAGTGGTTTTGAGCTGATATGTACATCAAATAGTGCAGTTATCTTTCTCGTTGGATTAAATAGTTGCTTATACATCAAATATTTTTTAAATAATAAATCACTAAATTGTGAAAGTAACTATCCTATTCACAAATTTTTTGCTTTTTATAAGATTTTGTGAACTAAAATGGACCTGTCACTATAATATCATATTAAATTTTTACATTCACTTATCATATGAATTTTTTTTAATATTCAGCTTGCAAGTAATACTGTAATTTTCCATATTGGATAAACTATAGAGCTTTGGTTTTATGTATAAACATAAAACTATGAATAAACTCAAAAACAAAACTCTACTTTCTCAGTCTAAGAGTACATAGAATGAAACATGAATGAATATTTGTCATGTTTCTTTGATGAATAGATTGAAATTTAAGTACAAATAAAACTGTACATTGCGACTCGCTCAAGCAAATGACGAGGTGTAAGATCAACTGACTTTATGTTTATAGTAATAATATATTTATTCCAATATAGACAAATATATCAGATCAGCAGGTCATGTTCACCAATTCATTAATCGGTAACTAATTTGAATTTTATTTTTCTAACTACCACAAAAGTTTAAATTTTTAAAGCCAGGAAACATTCAATGGCTCTTTATAGCAGCAGTCTTACATTTTTTTAAAAATATATAACATATGAATTCATTTATAACAACAGAGTATGATGTTTGATAACACATTATAGGTTTACACAACATTTATCAGACACATGCAACAAGATATATAATATATAGTGTATATGTAATATATGTATGTATACTTATAGTTCAGTGGTGATAATATCATTCAACAAAATACACAATTCCGCCTTTCAAAAGGAGTATCTTGTTTCCAAGTCTGTATTGGACATAATTATCAGAACACCTCGTGATATATATTCTAGCCATCTTTCCGTACACATACTGTAGAAATTATACTAACATTTTAATCTTAATGGAAAGAGAAAGTCTGTTCCCTTCCATCAGAATATATTTTTATTGAAATTATTTTATCACCACCATACATTTATAAAGATAGGTAGGTACACGAACGGTTATAGTTAGCTGTAGGAAAGGGGGTTTACACTTTTATTACACTGATTCTATACAATGACCATTATTTCCCTACGTATGTTGTTAACTAAAGTACAGCAATAATTGGGTGCCCATAACGAAAAAGAAATCTAAGAAAATATGATTTTTAAATTAACAGTATTTAAAAAAAATTGTTTTAAATCAATTTGTTATACTCGTATATTTTGATATGTCTAAAAACTTGTTATCAAGTAGGTAATCGCAAATGTAATAAAATGACTATAATTTTTATGTAACTTTGTAATGCAATATAACGCAGTTCTATCAATTTTAAAAGGTTGTCAGGAAAGTAGTTTTGTATTTCTCAGACAGACGTTAGGAGAAAATTGTCATGGCTAACTTCATTCCAAACGTACTGAATGTATATTATTATAAAAGGTACTAGTTTAGCGCATATTTGCGGTCACTGCTGATCCAAATTGCCTGAGCAGTTTTTTTGGTGTAATTTCGAAGGTGGAATAATACGAGTGTTTTATTTTGCTTGATACTTTTTTACTAACGCAAAGGAAATAAATGGAGACAAACCAAAAAAAAAAAGATATGGCGAGTGTATGGTGACGATGCAGTAAGCGATAATTTATATCAAATGTGGTTCAAAAAATTCCATAATTGTGATACAACACTCGAAGATGGTGTACATTCCAAAAATCAATTATCACTGATAATGGCCAAATCAAAGCTTTGGTCGCTTTCACTTCTACACAACACGAGAGATTGCCGAGATACTAAAAATATTGTAAACCACCGTTCAAGAACAAGTTACATTTAAATATAAAATTTTTACATTAGAATTTGACCCAAAAATATAAAATAACTTATCATAAAACCCAATACTTTTCCTGTTTTATATATGTGCACCATCATGCCATGTCCCTTTTGACATAGCAAGATTTTCCATTCTTCATATCCACGTACACAACTTTTAGCTCATCATACATACCTTCTGTTTCTTATTCAGCTTACCTTTCTCTCTGGTTAAAAAGCAATGGATTAAATAGACTCGCATCAAAATTATTTGATTCAAATTTTTTTAAATATTAAGTATTAAAAAAAAAGTTTGTTATGGGCACCTTTTGAATTATAACTTAGACATTTAACACCAATTATTCATCAGTTACAGATATACATTTTCGATAAAAATGATTATATTGATTATTGATACATATACAGGTTATAATAATTGTTATCATCAACAAATCTTTAAGATTACTGCAAAGCCTCTCCGAGACAGTTTTATAATGCCTTTTATACTGTTGGAGTCTTCGTAATTAGATATATTACAAGTCTACATTACTTATTATTCAGAACTTTCAGATTTATGTGATCCAATGTTTCGAAATGATCTTGAAGTGAATTAAATTAAACATTCTACATATTTATGTAACTTTCAAAGTTTTCTTCGCACAAAAACTATCTTAAGGATATATTTTTATTCAACATGTAGGTAAATTTGAAGAAATGAAATCCAAACAATATTGTTGCATATAAATGTTAAATTTTAATAAAAAACAATTTTTATCAATGAGTATACTAATTTGAAATTAATTTTATTCGAGTAGTATAAAATTCAATCACCGTGCTCTAAATTAAAAGCACGGTGTATATTTCCCTATTTAAACACATCTTGTACAATAATGAAACCCTATGTTTAATTGAAACATTGTTGGAAATATAAAGAAAACGAGCTTAATATCATATCATTATCTAACGGATATGTTTTATTGATACAAATATTTAACATACTTTTAAATAATTACACAAATATGTCGGTTTATATCAAAGTGTAAATTTTAAAAACCTTTCCCCACATGAAAAAAAACGTGAAATTATTTTATTGAAAATCAGTTTCTATTTATAATTGATCTAAGCAATGATTTTGATTGAAATTATTTAATAAATCTACTTACTCTCAAAGTCAACTAATTCTGAGATCCTATTGAAAATTTATCACAGTTTTTGATGAATAAAATCTAAACTAAAATCGTTAATGTTTTGAAAACAACTGTTTGAGAGAACATCTTCTTTACATTTTATCATTAATTGAACTCACTTCACCACATCACATAGAATGACTCAGTGAAAACATTTTGTCAAAATTTAACAATTCAAATGAATTTTGAAGGAGAAATGAGTAACTAGTTTGTTAACGAAAGGTTACTTTACAAATTAGTTTTACCATATTCAATGATCACTTAATTCCTTTAACCTCTATTTAAATATATACAATTTTAATACAAATAATATGAGGAAAAGCTAGCTTGCTTGTTAAAAATAATTGTTACTATAGCAAATAAAAATCAACAACTTCAATCCATACCATTTAAACATGCACACTTTTTAGAAAAAATCTCATTTGAGCAAGTTCTTTTGTGATTTATCTTACAAAAATTGGATCTTACACAATTTTTTTTTTCTAACAATTATTTACCCAAAAAAATCTGATAAATGAATTCAAGGCATTGTTTTTTTAAATGAAACATCATTCCTGTACAACATTTCCTCCTCATTATCACACATATACATTTTTTAAATGTTAAATTTAAAGAAAAATTAACCGATACGCTTGAATTTCATTTATATAACAATGTTTTAAAATTCAACAAAACAGAAACCTATTATATAAAATTCAACAAAACAGACTTATTAAATTTAAAAAAAAACAATAAAATGAAAAGTCTTTTAATCTTATATTTTAAGACAAATGTAGTTAAAAAAGTTGGCATGCATAAAAAATCTATTTCTATAGGTATTTGTGATTTTTTTTACATCCTTAAATAATTAAAAACAAACATAAACACTGGCAAATAAACAATAAACATATCACACAACCTGACAGGACTAGCTCCACAATCCAAAGATAAAATTAATATTTTAAAAACAACTTAATGAAAGGATAATTTACAAGAAGTCTCCATAAAAATAATCCATGTTACTTATTTTGTTAATAATTATGAAGAATGGATAAAAATCAAATACAAATCGACTATCAGTTAAAACAACAATTTAAAATGTATCTTTTATTTCCCAATTCTAATATGATTTGTGAACTATTGTTATTACAATAATGTAATGGATGCCATTTAACCGTGTGATTTAATGGCATCTTTACTGATATATATTTTTTAATGTTATAACTGGTAAACATTTATATTTATATAAAACATCACACACTTCAAAGTAAAATTAAATGATAAATGAAGAAGAAAATATTAAAATCATCAATGGTCAAATTCTATGGAAATTTGAAATCTGAACCATATAAAATGCTATAACTGAGTAAAATACAACATTTCTGAAATTTTAATAATTCCAAAATATTGAGAAAATAAAACAAGAATAAATATTATAAAAGTAAGCTTTTAACTTTATCAAAGTATTTGTTAACATTTTTTGAAAAAAAATCACATTAAAACACAAAAATATTTTACACCAAAAGAGAAATGTGTGATGTGATATTGTATTAGATTATTTTTGAAAAGCTGAAGAAAATATATTTTTTTATAAATAGAAAGTTAAGTAAAATAAAAAAAAACAAATAAAAATACAAATGACGATCATTCTTACATTCTATAAATTTATTACGAACAACTTGAAAGTTGCAGGACGGTTTAATAAAAACTCTTCTTTCAAATCTAAAACTTTGAAATGAGGAAGAAAAATTAAGATCTAATTTCAACTAGTTCTTTTTTCCAAGTTGAAAATAATAATATACAAAGAAAATTTCAAAAGAGCACCGATGTTTTAAAACTAAAATGTTACTTCATTATTAAGTTTTTAAGGAAGACTATACCTGTAGAAATTAATTGAAAAACTTAAAGATACTTTTGATTTTGAAAAACTTGCATTTTTTAATGATACTCTTTAAATTTAAATTCGTTAATCGACATCCAAAATGAGTTTCTATCTCAAAATAATTGTTTTCTGTTTAATTTTTATATTTTTTAATTCTTCTACTTCTATTGAAATTCGTGTCTTCAATTATGTTCATAGAATAAATAATTACAGTTTGCGAGACATTCATTTCTAGTTTTCAAAGTAAAATAATGCAAGCTTCTATAAATCTAAGTATTTTCAAGCAAAATAAAATATCAACTGTAACTGAACATGTTTTCCTTAAGTTGTCCAGATTTTTTTCCATAATTTTACTTAAAAAACCATTAGCATATGTGTAGAAGAACTTTGCAATTCAACACATGTAATTTTTCAACATAATTTCAAAATATGAATTAAAATAACAAAATGTAAACAGTACTTGCATATCAAATAAAAATTGAAAAAGTTGTCTACTTTGATTATTAAATATACGAGGCATATCCAGAAGCTAAGTGTACTGAATTTTTGTAGGTTACAATTTTTTTTATTTAAACAAAAAAATTACGTGGTTACCGTAGTACATATGTAAGCTATTTTTCGACATAGTCGCCATTCCTCTCAATGCAGGTGGGGAAGCGGGGTATCAACTTTTTGATGCCTTCCTCGAAGTAGTTTCCCGCCAACCCCTCCGTCCACTTCTCCACCTCCTCCTTTACCTCCTCGTCGGTTGAAAACCTTTTTCCACCCATGTGCAGCTACAGGGAGGTCAGGGGAATGCGCGGGATGGTTCAAGACATCCCATTTAAACGAGGTGAGCAGTTCCTTCGTGGCATTGGCCATGTGTGGTCTGGCATTGTCGTGCAGCAGGCAGACTCCCTTTGTCAGTATGCCTCTCCTCTTGTTCTGAATCGCCCTCCGCAATTTTTTTAGGGTCTCACAGTATCTTGCAGAGTTGATGGTCTCCCCTTGAGGCATATATTCAATTAAAATTATGCCTTGACAGTCCCAAAACACGGATGCCATGATTTTCTTGGCTGAAATTGTGGTTTTGAACTTTTTGGCGGAGGGTGAAGAGGTGTGACGCCACTGTTGAGACTGCCTTTTGGTTTCAGGCGTGTAGTGTGCAACCCAAGTTTCATATCCAGTAACGATGGAGCGCCTCAAAAACTCTTGCCCGGCCTCCACTCGATTCAACTTGTGTTGGTCTGTCAGCTGTTTTGGGACCCACCTCGCGGACAGTTTCCGTTATCCGAGGGTTTCTGTGATGGTTTCGTATAGTAGAGATCTGGAGATTTGCGGAAACATCGCAGAAAGTTCATCCACAGTCAATCTGCGATCGTCACGGAGCGCATTTTCGATTTTTTCCACAATTTCGTCAGTCACAATTGAAGGTCTTCCGCTCTTCTGATCATCATGCACAGACGTACGACCGTTTTTAAACTCGCGACACCACTTGTACACACTCGTACGATTCATAGCTTTATCACCATATGCAGTTTTCACCTCATTATAAACCTCAACCGGAGGTTTTCCCTTCCAAACGAGATAACGGATGACGATTTTCAACGTACTGACCTCGAACCGGTCTCGTTGCGGAGGGGAAGGGTCAGGCTACACGGAAGTGTAGCCAACATGTCGAAAATAAAATCCATCCGGTCGTGAGAGCCTCAGTACACTTACTTTCTGGATACGCATAGTAGTTCGTAAAAAAACTTGAGATAAATACGTGGAACTTTTCACTGTTTTATTGAAATTTAATTTTTTGAACGTAGAACATTTAATTGTTAAATGAAATAGTTTATTCTCTTATATAGAATTACTAATTAACAGTGTAAATTAATAGTAGTGCTTCAAATGTAAAATTGATACCGAATATTAAAGTTTTTAAAAAGGACAACTTAAAAAACATGTTTGTCACAAACAAAAAAGGTGTTTTATACATGGCAATCTGACTAGCCCACTGTTTTATTCAATATCTAACTCTAAATTATTATAGATAATATTTTTCCAAGTGTAACATAAGACAATCGGCTCTTCGGCTAATACCTTCTGCATAAAAACACAAAGAATGATTTCATATTTGGTAATTGTTGGAACTTATGTTTGTTAGTTTAGTGAAAACAATGCTTGGTAGTGAATACCGTTTAGATTAGGTTCAGGTCTCATTAGAATATTCAACTACCAAGTTAACTTCTATTTTTTCAAGCTTTCGTTGTTGTTCGTAACCATACGGTACAACACTCCGAAAGACCACGTTAAAAGTCAAAATATGTTATACAGTCGCTCACTCAATGAAAATGCACCTAAAAGCAATAATTACATCGTGGCAAAACATGTAAACATGATTATTTTTATTCAAGAAAGGTAATAATATATTTTTTACAAAAACTATATTTTACTAAAATAATAAGTATAAAAAAATTTACTTTATCCTTTTTTGAATAATTTCGTCGATTTCAATTAAGAGCTCAACTATTTGAAAGAAGTAATTAATGTCCGTTTTTGTTATTTACTGCAACTTAAAATCTAACAAAATAATATTTAAAAGCCAAAAGAAATATAATTTAGAAATATTCAACAAGTGCGTGAGTAGAAGATATTAGCCAGTGAACAGCTTACAGAGAGGACTTTAATACTAACAAATAATACAAAAAAAAAAGATAAATATTAAAGCTTCATAATGCGTTGTGTGCGTTTAACACATTCACCTTACATCCTCCATCATTTGTTTCTTTTTTTTTTTTTCAAAAAATAGATTCGATTAATATTTTTAGATGGGGATTACCGATTCCAAATGTACATTAAATAGCTAAAATTTACACAACAACCAGTTCCGATATTTTATATAAACTACCTATTCAAATTAATGGATATTAAGCGTATTAAACTTTTTAATTAGATAATCAGTTTCCGACACTATCCTGAATGCATAGATAAGATAGTGGTTTTTAAGAAAATATAGAAAACTATCCACCAATTGCATAAGCAATATTTCAAGTGTGTTTTTACTCAATTTGGATTATTATTGTCCTCATTTGGATTCTCATTTTTAAAAACTGTTTATTTAAAATACAACATCTAAAAAAATATAAACAAGAAAATAAGTTTGAAAATCACTACGGATATGGCATTATCTTGTGCAACATTTAATATTGAAATATGCGCTGACGAAAGTTAAAGCAAAAAAATAGACTCTTTTAATGACACATTTTACCTTTTCGTTCACAAGTTTGGTATATAGGTATAATGTGTTTTTATCAAAAAAGCGTTTCTTTTTAATTATTTTACTTCTTAATTAGGTACCTATTGGAATCATAGATATTTTGAAGTAACAAACAAATAGCAATAGTAAGGGGGTCTATTTTTGCTGTCGTCGACCCCCAAATTTTTTTATTGAAACTATCGATCCTTAGAAAAATCAAATCGACCCCAGGGGGTCGATATCGACCACTTTGGGAATCTTGCTCTAAAGGCTTAAGGTTCATTTCTCAATTGTGACTTAAACAAAAACTGTCTCAGCCACATTCAGAACTTGTAAAAACTTTCATGAAAGCAATTGCAAAATAGCATTAAGTTGTATTAGATACGATGAAAATGTATTGTAATAATTTGATTGCCAGAAAAAAATTGTATTTTAGGCAGAAAAAAATGATACATTGTGTTGCACCACACTTTTGCCGTATACAGTACAACCTGGCGGGCGGGTGTCTTTCTCTTTCAACTACCAGACACATGTTTAAAAGGTCTAAAGTGATAACCAGGTTTGAACACTTCAAAAAAATTGGGTACCAATGGGAATCGAACACGTAACCGCCAAGATACAAGACTATATCTCACCAACTAGGCCACCTTCAAAATCATATACAATGAAAATATATTGTAACAATTTTGTTTACCAGAAAACAAAGAGATATTTTTCAAAATGATGACATATTTTAATAATATTAGTATTCATATAATCTTTTCAATAGATTTCTTTACCGTTATTTAAAAACCCAAATGTATTCAAGTTAGAAACTAGTCACATTTAATTTATTCATAAAGGCCAAGTTTTGATTATTTCCCTTTAAATTTACAATAACAGTCTTCAGATATTTTGTGGTAAAATAAGATTTTTTTAAGAAAATCAAAATGAAATACTTTGGTTGTTCTATATATTTCTTATTTAATATGCGACTACTATTTCGCTATACTGTTTGACAAAGTGAAACATCTGTCACTAATTTAATGAAAAACCCATGTAGAATTATGAAATTTTGATTTTCCTAAAAAAATAATGGAATATGAATGAAAAATTATTATTATCAGCATTAATAAACCAAAAGAAAACTTTTAGATGTAATATTGTAAAAAAACAAATAAATATAGAACATCGAAGGACATCAAAAGCTTATATTTAAATGAAAATCCAAAAGATGAAATCCTGAGATATGTAGACACTTTGAGAAAAACTGTTTATACTCAAGTTTAAAATAGAGCATTCAGGATGCAAAAATTGATTTTTTGAGTATTTTAGAATATTACCATACTACATAAGATTACTTTTAAATATAAAAGCTCTCATTGCGAATATGTTACATGTTTCATTCCACACTGCTAATGAAGCAGGTATAAGCGTAGTCTATGGTTTTGCAAAATATTTGCAATTGTTATTTACCCTCATTTCTACAAAATACATTCATTCATTTCACTCTTTGGCACTACAATGTTTGGTTTAAAGTATAATAAATACTAACTTAACATAAAGAAATCACTAATATTTAAGTGATAAAAAAATACGCTAAATAAAACTAATCAATATTGTTTTTAAACTTCTGTGCGTAGCATGTAGATTTTACTGATTAAATGCACATCCTTGCATTATTACTTTTTGTAAACAAAATGAAATACATATTTGAGATTTTGAGATCACTAAACGATACCAATAATATAATATTGGCAATTACTTAAAAATATTATGACACATCATAGTGAACAACACATTTACAAAAGTGTCATATCAAATATGTTAATGAAATCATTTAATAAATAACAAAATTTTAAAAAGTAAATAAATTACTGCATGGTAACGTCATTTGGTACTGTGAAATGTGTGTGAGCCTCTTTATTAGAAGGAGTGATCGGAGTCAGAGGAAGATTGTGACCTCCCACACTTGCTGATAATGTGGAATTGCTGCCCCTTCCCTGGTTCAAAGAGGTGACTTGATTCTCTTCTTTGGGCGTCTTTGTTTTATCACAGGGGCTGGTTCGTGGTGATGAAACAGGTGTCAATACACCCAAACCATTTGGCAAAACGTTGTTTTCACTATTAAAACTTTGGCTAGATACGCTAGTTTTGATAGAGAGACTCTGACCTTGCTTTTGCTCGCTCCAAGAAGTATCTATCTCCATCTTAGAATGGTGAATAAAATTTATAGCATTTGTGTTAATGACATTTTGTGCATTCAATTGTAAGTTGGCCACGCTATGTCGAGGTAATGAAAGAGTTGTGATTGTAGCCTCTTTTGGTTTGTTTCCTGCATTTTCCAAAACAGCTCTAATAACTTTATTACCATCCAAGTGTGTAGCGTCGATTACTTGAGTGAGCCTGGAGTGAATATTAGATACACCGGTGTTGATATGATTCTGTGACTGAACTACCAGTCCTTGGAGAGCCTTGACAACAGGCAAGGATAAGGGTTTGATATTTGGTGCGCTTAATGCTGGTGCGGTGTACGGAGTGACAGAGGCGGCCGCAGGAGCAGGAGATGAGGGCTGAGATGTGAAGTGTTGAGCATTGGAATGATTTTTGAGACCTTGTGCCGTCTTGTAGCTTTTCCCGCATGGGCACTTATAGGCTTTCCTGACCCTGAAAACAAAACACTATGTAAATTCACTACGACATTCAAATTTTGGAATAAGATTAATATCAAAATAAAAATGAGCCAACTTTGTTAAAATCCAACTATTACGTTTTAATTTAGTCTGATTTCAACAAAACAAAGATAGATTTTTACTACACAATTTTTCTTTTTTTTTTATCACATAAAAATTTCTAGCAGTGGCAAACTTTATAGAAAAGATCAAAATTTAAAAACATTTCTGCATAAGTATTGTGTAAATGTTTCACATTTCATATAATGTAAATGAACTTAAAATACGTGTATGTATATGATAAATCAATGGATATGCTGAAAGAAAAGCCCTTTGCACTCGAGGGCGCCTGATTACAAGTGATGTAATTTTGATTTTATTAAAAAACTCGCAGACACCCAACACCTTACAGTCAGCAGGTAGTGTGCCATATGTGTCTTCATATTTTTTATTTATGATTATAATTTTTAACTTTTGCACTGGCAAGTATTATATATCACTGACATATATTATATTGTATAAAAAAAACTTTGAGTGCAAAGGGTTAAAATTTTATTTTATTTAAAGTAAACCTTGAAAAAAATTAAGTCTGCCAATTATCTTTTATCAATAATCTATTATAAACAATTATGCTAAACATCAAGTGTACCACAAATGAAAATGGTGATTTTTTAATGGTTATAAACAATTTCAATTATAAAAATTAATAATAATTAATATAAATTCAAAATAAATTACCGAGAAAAAGAAGGGAGGATTCTTAGGGAAGGGAAACAATTTAGGAGGCTTCACTTTTCTCTTGCGAATAGATTTAGGCTTTACAAACTCTCTGAAAACATATTGCAGTATTTAAAAAAGTAACATGTTATTTGCATATGATTCAATGAGACAATTTATGAAAGTACAGTAGGCCCCCGTTATTCGCCGGATTACCGCCACCAACGATGAAGGCAGGCCTTCCAAAAACTCTTTCTCATCACTTTGCTATGATCGCATCCTTCCCAATATTAAGTGTTTATGTTTAAATAACTCTTTATTTACTGTAACAATTCCTCGGAAACACAAGACTAGTGATGCTGTTAACTCAGAGTATGTCAAGAGACCTCGTCAAATACTTGCAATAAGTGAAAACCTAAAAATTCTTGACTTAATATAAGAAGAAAATAAAACAATTGCTGCAGTTACTAGAATGTATGGAAAGAATGAATCTTCTAATCATGAAATGCTCAGAAAAAAGAGAACAAAAAATTAAGCTAGTTTTGCTGTTACACCTCAAACTGCAAAAGTTACAAAATTAGTACGTGAAAAAAGCTTAATGATGGAAAAACATCGAGTTTGTGAGTTGAAGATATGAATGAAATTTTGCAAACGAAAATATTAAGTCTGTACCAAGACTATGAAAATAATTCCCCTCAAACCGGTATCAGAGAGTTGAAATTGTGCAAATAAATAAAAAATAATCATCATAAAATTGTTTTCTTTGATATATTCAGATAATTAACCTGCATAACGTTGAGAACTGTTGATGAGTAAAGATTCAGCTAGAGTTTAATGTTATAATTTTTATTACAAAATATTGTGAAAAATAGGGGGCAGATATTTTTTTAGACAAAACCATGTTTAATACAAAAAGAAATGAAAATTTTGTGAAAAAATAAATGATGGTGAAATATTTTATTTATTATCCATACCATGTCCATTTTAACTAAGGATATTTCAGTAAATCATCATGTTTTATATTTGATAGGATACAACCATATGTTAATTAGATATATTTTAGGAAAATCGTTTTCCAAATATTCCTAAAAATACTTTACGTTTTCAGTAAAATTATGAAAATGGCAACTAATATCTTTATCTTCCCAAGTCCAAATACCTGAATTATTTCAATGATGGTTAGGACATTGGCTTATATCCACTTTTCAATTATTGACTGTATAAGTATAAATTTACAAAAATGAGAAAAATCACTGATAAAAATATCTAACATTGCTTTTTTTTTTTAAAGAATAGATATGACCAAAGTAATAGATATCCTTATTCCCTTGAATACTAGGCGGAAAAAGTGCCTGTGTCATTCGATGGGAGTAGCACAGCACGGGGTTCGAACAGACGACCTTCCGAACGGAAGTCCAGTGCGTTACCGCGCGGCCATGCACCTCACTAATATATGATAGAGAAAAGAATAACTATATAATTGATGACTATATAAATCACCATAATGGTTCATTAGACATGTCATAAGTTGAATAAAGAAAGAAACATTTAGATGGTTTGAATACATTGAGACAATGAGATGTGTAGGATTTATTAAATAAATGATGTATGAAATGGAATGGAAAGTGAGGCTGGAGCAGACCAAAGAAAGAATGGAAAGAGCTAGTTGGAGAAATTGAAACTGAGAATAAGATGTGAATTTTGAGAAGCAGAAGAGCAACTATGGTAAAATCGAGATCTGCCCCAAAAGGGACATGGCCTGATGTACTGAATGTATAAGTATAAACACTTACTTGCCATCCTTTTTGTGTCCATTTTTGGAATGGTACTTGATACCATTAACATTCTTGTAGCGCTTGTGGCACCCTGGTACAGGGCAGGCAAAAGGCTTCTCAACTGCTCCATTCGACTGACCATTGCTTCCAAGTGACGAGTTCCTGAAATTATTTTCAAATTGAAAATGAGTGTCGATTTACACTCAAACGCTACTGTAGCTGGCAGATAAGATTTGTTCTCTGTTTAAATTTTCAAAGAAAATATTGTTTTACTAGAGTTTTGACTATTGATTTGGATATTCCTGGAATTATTTCTTAATTAGTTGTAGTGGATAACCGTGAATTTTTCGCCATTTAACGTGTTTATTTTGCTGTTGCAACAGTCATATTATTATTGAGTAATATTTAATGAAAGAATTAAAAATAAAACTTCAACCAGGGATGAAACTATGCAATCATCCCTGGTTGATGTTTTATTAGCAGATCTTTATTTTTGGTTGACGTTCATTTTCTCGAATAATATTTCAATTAGATCAATCTTTGTCTGCCTTAAAATGCTAGAGATATGGGTGGCGTGTGCAGCTTTAGAAAGCACTTGAAAACAACCCTCTTTAGATTTCTTATAAAAATTCAGATGAACACTACTCACATACACTAAACTCCACCTAAAGCCGAATGTGTTACAATCACATAGAAGATCTACAAAGGTTTCTTTGTAATTTGTCTTCTTTAAGTAAGTTTTCTTACTAAATATGTTTTTATAAACATATGCAGATGCGGGGAATAATAGTGGGTTTGAGTCCCGAATTGGAGCACCCTATAGGAAAGTCTGCTCTCTAACAGTGCTATATAAATTGCCCTTTTATTATTAAATCACAAGCTCTTGACGTCTTTGTGTCTAAAGCTCATTTATTAACAAAACATCTTCCACTACATACATGGGTGTGGCAGCTGTCAAATTATTCAAATTAAATATAATGAATATTTGATTACTATTAACAAATGGAGATTGCTAATGTGATCTTAAATTTATTCAATAATAAGCTAGTCACTGGATCCAATCACAATCAAAACATATCTGAATTATTCCAAGTCTAGAATTTTCTTGATTTTAGGTTTCCAGTTTGTTCATATGGAGTACGCCAAAATGATTTTTTTTTACTTTTTTGCAAGTAGTTAATTTTTATATATTTTTTTAAAATGCCAAAAATGCGCATTTTATGGAAGCACATGGCTGAAATTTTCTAAATAATTTATTATACGGAAATCAAATATGATTCATTTCAAAGCTCTTAAAATTTTCATTCAAATCACATAAATAAATCAAAACCAATCCAAAAAAAATCGTTTTTGGTTTTCTCAAAAAGGAATACGAGTATTTTAAAGATTTTGAAATAAATCTAAAAAATTTTTATATTTTTTGTATGTTTTACCAAGTTTTATCTTTGGATCAGAGAGGTATGTGAAATCTAATATAAAGCCATGCAAATCATTAAAGGGTTAAAATGCGAATTTTGATTGCCTTCAAAATTCAATACAGGATCAACGTTTTGCCCAATCCTAATGAAAAAATCCCTTTCAAGCCACGCAAATTCTCTTATTAACACCTTTGCCCAAAACGATCCATTCCAACTGACAATCCAAAAAATGTCAAACCAAATTCTTCCTGTCCATTCAATCGGTCATGTAATTTATTTTTTATCCGATAGAGTCAGCAGCCCGCGGGGCTGGGAGCTCCAGTATATTCGTGATCACGCCAAGGGATTTTAAGATAACTGTAACAACATATGATTTCTTGAATTCATATTAGTTACTACAAATAAATAAGTTTTTCAAATGCTGAGAATGATATACCCATCTCGTAGCTCTTTTACAAAACCAGCTTATTTTAAATTTTGAATTAATAATCTAGAAAAGCATCTTATTCAATCAATCATCATCATCACCCTATATGTCCCATCAACAACACAGAGATGCCATAAAGCACTTCCATCCAGGTTAGTCCAACGCCCGGCACTCTACTTCCTCCTATGTCAGGCTGAGATTACAAATCTTTCTTTCGTGACATCAATGTAGTGTAGGATAGGCGTTTGATTAGCGGAGTTTCTTGTGAGCAATAAAACAAAACAACTTTTGACGAGTCTTCTCCCTTAAGCATCATGTGCAATATATACTGGATATTAATCCGAGAGTGATTCGAGGTTTTTTCAAGACACACAGGGTGTAAAATAGACGGTCACTACAAAGAGATAAGAATCTCAATTAATCCTTTTTTTTTCATATTGGTCACTAAGAATTTTTTATAGACCAACCACTAGTGCTTTTCACCTTACAAACACCACTTCACCGCTTGTTGTGGACGTTCCATAAAAGCTTGAATTTGTTACAAATTATCATACTGGACTCTTGAATCCTAATTCTTTTTTGGAAATATATTAACTTTTATAGTTAAACTTTGAGTGACATTGTTCACAAAAGAGCACAAAAGAATAAAAAATTGTATTTAAAAATCTACCTGCTTCCGTAACGTAAAATAAATTCTGAGCTGAACTCTTCCACGTTTGTCCATGAATCATTGCTGTCTTCAGATTGGCCACTGAGCATTTCCTCATCATCAAATTCACTCCCTGAAACAGAGAAATTGTACTTTGAAAAACAGATTAATCAAATGCTTTTCATACGTATCATACCAATCTGAGTTGCCGAATACAGAACATATGACACAACCCTGATTATTTTTCTTATGAGAGTAGAAATTTTCTCCAAAGCAACAAAATTCTCCAACTGCAAGAAATTTTCTCAGGTGGCATAGAGCAATTTTCCACACAGAAGATCATGGAAATTCAAGAAAGGTAACAATCTCTTTTCTATAAAATAAATGACAATCAAAATTTAAAAACAGAACAATTTCAAATTGATCAAAAAATTATAAAATTATTTTGTTATTTGAAACAAAAACAAACATGGCTGCTTTAATAAATACAAAGTAAATGGAGAACATGACTGGGCAAACATAAATATGCCACCATAAACAATCTGATTGAATCAGTTTTTTAATTTTTTTGTTTATACTTTTAAAATGTTTACAATTAAATATGCAAAGTACTCTCCTGCCTAACTAGGCCCATCCTAAGACAAGTAGTTTATATAAAACAAATAATAAACACAAAAGTTTACATAAAACAAATAATAAACACAAAAGATTACATAAAACAAAAAATATAGAAATACAGAGTATGAAAAGTAAGTTTGACACCATCATAGCAATTCTCAATCGGTTCACTGCAACCTGGCACAACTCAGTTGAACTGACAACCCATTCCCGCAATTTTTTAAGCCAAGAGATGCAAAATCTTTCTCAACCTGATCAGTTATGTAATAATGTATCTTATGCCCCTCATTATTTGATCAAGATACTGCAACTTGCGTTCTTTTACAGTTTTAAGCAGTTCTCGGTCCTTATACATACGAGAAAGAACTTCCACATTTATAACACGTTCTATCCAGGAAATCTTGAGGATACGTCTCTGTAGATCCACATCTCAAAAGTCTCGATCCTACAATAACTAACGCCATATAAATAAATTCGACTAAAGCCTGCGGAAGATTGAACCTTTCAATCATATTGAAACTTATATCTCCTTTCAAAAGAAACCTCAAGTTGGACTGCTTTGAGTGTTTACTGTGTAATGCACAGCAGTGTACATACGTGTATGTATAACATTTACATCTTCCGTCAACCGGACAGGCTGACAAACTTCCTTAATCAGGAAAAATTGCTTTAATATACATATAGAGAAGAGTTTAAATAAAACACTCTACAGCACAAACTCTGAAGAGTCCTTAAATACCTTTAAAACAAAAAAATGAGTAATTTTCTTGCTCAGAAAAAACCGCATGCAGATATTTTTTACACCAATTTCGGGTCAGTATAATGTTTAAAATAAAACCTTCTAGAATCAAACTTATCCTTAAAGCAGTGGTACGGAACCTGAGGGTCACCAAAATATCTTAGATACTTTTAATTTTCACGGTCTCATGGTTACCTTTTATTTGAAAAACGTTTGTTATCTAAAAATGTACGTTAAAAAGGCTACCATGAGAACCTGAAAAACGAATACTCCTTTTTATCCAGATAAGCCGTTAAAATGTTACTTTCATTCGCCTATACTTATTTATGTGAAACTGCAAGTATCATTCCAGGTTGAATACGAGGGTTGCTACTTAAGTGTTGAGACAGACAAGTAAAAACAAATATTTATCATCAAAAATGGCCTTATTGTTTTTCAAAATACTCTCCATGAAGATCAATACACTTTTGTGTATATTTTTGTATACTTTTGCATGCGTTTGAACCAATTTTCGAAGCACTTTTTCCACTCCGAATGAGGTAACTTCAAAACATGCGTTTTGAACGCATCAACCGCTTCTTCAGGCGTCGAAAAACGTTGACCTCACAATTTATTTTTGATGTTCGGGAATAAAAAGAAGTCATTGGATGCTAAATCAGGGAAGGCTATACTGAGCACTCAAAACATCGAATTGATGACCCATCAATTTGATGTTTTAAGTGCTCAAAAAGTTACTTGTTTGAGTCGATGTGTGAGAGCTCGCATTGTCGTGGTGGAGAATGATCCGACGGTTGGTTTTCCTCATTTCTCCAAACACTTCTGGCAAACAAATGGTGGTGTACCATTCAGAATTGACCGTACGACGTTCCACTAAAGGCACTGTTGCGACATGACCATTTATATCGAAGAAACAAGCCACCATTTGCTTCGAAATGCTTCTTTTGTTGGATTTGGCGAACTACTTTTGTTGGCTTTGGCTCGTCTTGAAAGACCCATACAATCGACTGCTGTTTAGTTTCTGGCTCATATGCATAGATCCATGATTCGTTGCCTGTCACGATCTTATAGACGTCTTTTAAAGCACCGCGATCGAATTTTTTCAACATTTCTTTGGACCAATCGACACAAGCCTTTTTTTGAGCTATTGTCAAATTATGCGGTATCCAACGCGAACAAATATTTTTGGCGGCCAAATGTTCATGCAATATTGAATGTATGCGAGTGGAACTAATGCCCAAACATGCCTCAATCTCACGATAAGTCACATGACGATCTTGCAATATCAGTTCACGCACAGCATCGATGTTTTCTGGCACAACAACCGATTTTGGACGACCTTCACGAAATTCGTCTTGGAGCGAACTACGACCACGATTGAATTCTGAAAACCAGGGAAACACAGTGGCCCGGAATGGTGCTTTATCACCAAAAATCGAAGCGAGTTGATCGGCACACTGTTGTTGAGTTAGTCCACATCGAAAATCATAAAAAACCATCGCACGAAAATGTTCACGATTTAATTCCATTTTTGGCCAAGATGAATTTTTCAAGTCACTGTAAACAACAACACAAATAGCACTCGTATGACAAAACTTTCTGAGCACGTATACCATTAAAAACGTCAAACTTTACGATGTTGATGTCAGATTTGACGTATCTACACTGGTGTTGCCATATCTCAAAACTTAAGTAACAACCTATGTATAGAAGTAAATATAAGGGTAGCCATTTCAAAGATTGAGTCAAATATAGAAGTGGTTATTTCAAAGATTTAGCCTCAAATTTCACACTTATTGTAGTAAACTGTTTTATGTTACTCTTACCTGAATAAATAAACCAAGAAAATTGCTTTTCTATTTTTCATTTAGGTGGGAGTCGCATAAGGATTTTACTGCAAATAGGGGTCAAAGGTGAATAAAGGTTGCGCATCACTGCCTTAGAGGATCTATAAGATCCAACAAAGAAACATAACAATTTAATGCATAATTTTTAAATAGCAATTTATTTTTCTTTCTTTGTAATGGCGGCGAGCCCTCTCTCTCCAAAGGATCTACAAAGCTCCGATGAAAACTTCAACCCGTTCCACCGATGGGGATCCCGCCACTCTATGTGCGTCTCTACAAATCTTCACTTCATTCCATCCTGGTACACATCTTTCGCTTCTGCCACATCCATACACCTCATCATGCATACTCGCCTATTAAAAAGGCTTTTCACTCTTTCAGAATTGGATTCATTTGGTAATTAAATGTTTTTCTAGGTCTTCCTAAACTTCTCATACCTTCCATACTACTTGTATAGATTATTTTTGTAAACCTTTCATAATTCATTCTTTCTAAATGGCCAGCCATTTCAATGCTCCTTTCTTCATCTTAAGCACTGCATCATCTCTCAATATCACCATTCTTTCATTAGGTCATCATTTGTCATTCATTGTTTTTCCACACACTTCACATATTTCTTAATCTGTTGTTCATTGAGTTTCCACACATTCTATACAACACTCACAGTTCAACTGATTTATCTTACTTTCATCACATCAAAGTTTCACTTATGAAAAAAATATAAAAATCGGTTTTAATTAAAAAGCATAAATGACATATTTTAATCAAAATGGCTGTTCCATACATAAGTAAATATATAAAGGTAACAGGTTGGAAAATCTACGATTGAGGTGATTAACTCAAGGAAACTCTCTTCTAAACTAATGTCAAGCAAACAGGGAAATGGCAATCTTCCAAAAAACATGTGTCATGGCTCACATCCAAAACTTATATTACCTAATAATTACACAAGTAAATCTTAAAAGAGGACAGATATTTTATTATAAAAAATAAATAATTCCTTACATATACCATTTCCCTGTTGGAGTAGGCAGATAAGACAGAGTGCCAAACTTTTCTATTACGACATATTTCCTTCGCCTCGTCCACATCCATCCATGTTAGAGTAAGCAGATAGAACAGAGCGCCGTCTCGTACAGTTCCTTCTGTTTCTCTTCCTCCTTACTTTTTCTTCATTCAAAATGTCATTCAGTTGATCCAACAATACTTTTCTCGGTCGTTCTCTACCATGACTCCCACTTATGTTTGCATTAGTCAGTCTTTCATCACCCATCTGTTTAACATGTCCAAATCACGTCAACATGCTCATTTTCACCCTTCTCGACACATCAGTTTTTAGTTAACGATTTAATTACATAAAAAATCTTCAAGAATTTATATTTAGTTTCAGATTTAATAGATATATCTCTTGTTGAAATTTTTGTGATTATCTTTGCCTCAATTTAATATTTTATACTTTCCCATACCTCATCTCAATATTAAATTTTTAATAATTGGTATTTTAAAAGCTACACATGTAGCATCTTTAGTAAGACACTTACACCAGGGGTTTCAGGTTAAATTCGTGATGGTACCGTAAAAAAAAGGGTCCTTAGTCTGGTCAAGATCTTATCTGCAAGATTATTGATACCTTAAGCCTTGCGTTAGTATTACCATCACATATAACAAAAAAAACAGTGAGTCATACGCTGATTAGAATGTTTCTAAACCTAAAAATCCTAGCAATTTAGATATTAGTATATCTTAAAATAGCTATTTTTGTTAAATTATATTGAGCTAAATGATCAATTAATTGTAACACTCATATTGAAGCAATTTTTTTTTATCATTCAATCAAATAAATCTGATGCTTTCTGATTATACTTAAAAAGAAATCAATAAAGGCAAACCCCTGTATACTGTATTCAGTTGTAAAAAACTGATCAGGTCAAGTAGATTATAAACACATTTTATTAAAATTATTAGTCAAAGTTGAATTTTAATAAAGTAATTAAGATTTAATTTTTTACTTATAATTCAATATTCAATAATTAAACAATATGCAGTGAAATAAGTTATATAAATAGATGGACATATTGGTGCTAGACGTACCAATGTGTCCATCCTCCAGGATCTACAGGTTAAAGAAAGGCTGTCATGAGATGCAGGAAGAGAATATTTTTATACTTCAGACATGTCGCTAGAAGAGATGAAGTCAGTTTGGAAAAGTTGGTAGTGACTGGAAGTGTTGAGGAGCGGAGAGCAAAATGACAGTCGCCAGCAAGGTGGATACACCAAATCAAAAAGATGACCAGTTCCTCATTGAGCGCTGCACTCATCATGGTTTAGGACTAGAAGAGGAGGCAAATTTTCCGCTCAGTTCCAGATAATCAGAAAACCACGACATTCAGCCATGAAGAACACGACTAATAAGATGTTATAGAACTGTTTACCCGTCACTCCTAAAATATCATTTCAAGAATGTGATAAGGTTGATAGTGAATACAGAGGAACGTATGAGGCCTACTTAATAAAGTAATATTTTATTTAGTATTGTGAAAAAAGCTTTCGAAAACCTTCTTTAATCGACCTCTTATCTGGTTTCGGTGTAACTATACTATTTGATAAAGCTTATGACTACTAACTTATTTCCTATCATCTTCTTCTTGGACTGCTATATCACTTCACCAAATGTTGGCTTTCACAACTTTGTTAGTGCCTCCCTGAAGAGTTTTAGCAAACCATTGCCACAGGTTCTTCCATCCTGTACAAAAATCCTAATAAAAGATATGGACTTACCAGTAGGTGTATTGCTTCTAACCGAAGGAGCCTTAACAACAGAAGCCAATTTACGCCGCACCTCTGGTGCAATGGACTCTCTTCGGCTTCCCTCTGTATAGAAGCGGAGTACATAGCTCAATGGCAAACATGCTGGCTTGGATGCTTCCTTTTGTTCAATAACCAAAGGATCATAATCTGCAAAAAATAAACAAACAATATATAACAAAAGTATGCCAAAACAATTTTAACAAATATGATTCACCTTGAAGAAATTGTTTGATTTTCTTTAATATTGAAGATTAAAACATATTTTTTTAATACTGTTAAGTCACCAAAGTAACTGAACAGTGGTTAAGAACTTTGGCCAAAAATAAAAAACAACCTTACCTTGTTAGTATTTTTACATTCATTCGTTCAACATGCCCAAACCATCTCTGAGTGCTCTTCCTTCGTCTTACTCAATACCATTCTGTCATACATCTTCCTCAATCTTGCTTAATACATAAACCTTAAATTCACAACTATCCACAATCAGTTTATTCCGTATTCACTCAATTCATCCCTTATGCTTCTATATCAAAGATTTTTTTCAACTTATTACTGTCGAATCAAAAAATTTTGTGTTTCGTGAATCCAACTGGAATTCTGACAATTACACACATCTAATTGGACTCCAATACAGACTCCTACACCTTACATCAAAAAAATTAAGGAAATTTATCTAATGATTTATTTTTGCCAAATCATATTTAAAACAATATAAAGAATTTTTTTTCAAATGCTTGATTCTTGAATATATCATTCATAGCTTTCAGTATTCACATAATAGTTCTTTGAGTATATCACGTTTTACGACATCCCGATGCACCGGCAACTTACGCCCTGTTTTCGCATGCTTCATATTGCATTACCATGAAACTACAAAACGAAGGATTGAAATTAACCAAAATTTACGTCAACAGAACCTTAGCCATTAAACGCTTTTATATTTCATTAGCTAAAACGCCTGACATACAGAAAAAATTGAATTTGTGCAACCACTGTCAATATTATTATTATGATAATTTTGCTTGGAGTTCAAATCAGCTGTTAAGTTTGGGAGAAATTATATTTAAATCTCGAAATGCTATTCAAATTAATTTAAACTATGTAAAAGCATGTCTGAGGTAAGAAAATCCCTGATGAAATAATGAAATAAAGCACGATTAATTCTAAATAAAAATATATACCCCTTTATTTTTAAGGGAGGGTTGGAATCAGGTTGGACTTGAAATAGTGGACAATTATGTTAATGTATCACAAATAATAGAAATAAGATATTTTGATATTTACCAATGTGTGTTTCTTCTATATGATGAATTAGATCGTGCAGATTCGGAAATATTATGCCACAGCCATTAAATTTACAGATGTTTACCAAGAAGACGGCCATAACTATCGGCAAGTCAAAGAACTCCAGTCTTAATTATTCGAGTTTTTTACGTAACGGTGCAGGTGTTTGCACTGAACCATGTGACTCGATGTACCAAACAATATTTTTTAAATTATTTTAAACATTTTTTATTTAATTAAAAATTTTAAAATGTGCTAAATATATGTATGTTCTGAAATATTACCCGCACAGTATTTGACTTCAGCTGCCAGACGACGACAGTAGCGCCCCTAAAAAATCAATAATGTATGATGAAGACTGAGAATATTAGCGACGAGCTGGCGAACTAATGCAACGCCCTGACATTTTAACCAATCAGAGAGCCCGTCGGATAGTTCCGTTCGCAATTCACTCCAGAGTAGACATTCCAAAGGCCGGTCTTCTTCTCCTCGCACAGTTCTTTGGTAAGTCGGCGAATATCAGCGGCTTTTTAGTAATCTTCGTTTATCGGGTCTATTTGCGGGTCATCCTTTCAGGTGAAGTGATTTGAAAATGTATTTACACTTTTATTGAAGTGATGGTGTCATTATTTTAGTGTTTGTCAAGTTTTATAGTGATAAATTTAAAGAGCCGATGACTTCTCTAACAGTCCCGAGACCAGCCATTTTCTATGTTGAAAATCGTACTTGGTGACATAATAAACAACTAAATATCGAATAACAGCTGGTATTTTATATTCCGATGTTCCTGCGGACTTTGGTTACCGCAAAAATATAACAGTAACCATTGATCGTTACGTATACAAATTACGTAACGTCGACTCCTGACAAATCTGAAATTAGTTCACGAACCGATTGTTTCCCGGTATAGCGAGAAATTTGTATTATATCGATTTTGTTTTCATTTTCAGGTTTCTGAGACCAAACACAAAAACTACAAAATGTTCGCTGCAGCCAAATTCATTCCTGTTGCCAGAACTGCCGTAAGTTAATTTTTTGTTGTACAATTTTCTTGCATCTCGAGATATCGTCCCATGACCGGCTACATGGCGTTACATAAGATATCTCCTATAAATTGTACGGATTTTATAACGTAATTCGCCGGTTTTTATACTTAACCTCTTGACTTGTGGTACCTAACCATTGCAGTATTTTTATGTAATCATTGGCTCTGAAAATGCATTGCCATTTAATACATTTATAGTATACAATCACGCTATATAAGCGAATAAGAATCCCTCAATGAGCTTTAATATATTTAAAATTCAAAAACCCTTTTACACTATATTACATAATTTTCAACCTACCTGTCAGTTTCCAGTATGAATATATTTTTACGTAAGAATATTTTGACTTTCTTAACGTTTAAATCGTAGTTTATCAATTAAAAGTTCAAGTCTGTGCATTCGAAATTAAATTGAATAGGTTTTCAGATACTCTCATGCCTTCATTTATATTTTAATCCAAATTTTCTCACATAATTTTACCTCATTGAGGGCTTATCATGATATTCAAATTTGATTGAAAAATTACATAACTCCACCCAGAAAATTTGTGTTTTAGGCATTTTCACTCTTGATATTTAAAGTTTAATAAATTATTAAAATTTCTAAAGAGTTTTATACTAAATCATGTAAGTTTATATTGTCTCAATAATTATTTATTCAAGTAAAAATGTTTACACACTTTTCACATGTATTATAATTATCAAATTATACTGTGAACAATTTCTCTTGATCATCTTATGAGTAAATCCGAGTCCTATTATTTATAATTAATATTTTATTAATTAAACATATATAAAAGTGTTTGAACTTAAGTCAACTAGTTCAAAAATATTTTTAAATCGAACAGTTTTTTTTTTCATATTTCAACTAAATGAAATGAAAAATCGTTCATCTCTTCCCATTTTTATAACTTATTAGACTGAAATTTGGTACACATAACCTTTTTGATTTTATTTCCATTTTCACTGATAGTTATGTATTGCATAACTGATCCCAGTTAATTAAAGTTCATGTCTAAAATTCAAAACCAGCTCCAAACTGAATGATATCACTTTTTGTTAAAACATCTTAATAACATATAAGTAAATTCAAGTTTTCACTTTTATCAAATATAAATTTTTCCCTAATATAAAAAGTCAAAACATAATTTCCCATTGTTACTCTCATTGAGGCAAAAACTACAATAATAACGTTTCAGTCTCAAAAAAGTGAGTATTGGCTATTGCATTGCCACCTGATTAAAATTGTTGACAAATCTTTTATATATTGACACCTTAGGGGATTTATTAGCACTAAGGTCCTTGGTGATGCTAATATACAGGATAACTGGTACCGGAGTAAATATCGAAGGAAGTACTCAGTGGGGGGTTCAATACAAGTAAAATAAATTATACGAACTTGGCATTAAATCCCAACCATTATCGAGTTTGTAAATTTAAAAGAATCGTACATTATTTAAAAATTTATGTATGTATATAATATCACATGACCACACACACCTCTTCTACGCAAATTCGTTTTAAGAAATTTGGTCATTAAAAGTGAAATGAAGTACTGTCTCCACTTTATTACAAGTGGGCCAATAAAAATCTAATCCCAAAAACTTTTAAAACATTCTTTGCCCTTCTCAATACTATGTTGATCATATTTTTAAAAGGACAAACTTTTCTTTACTACGTGCATATGTATATGTGTATTTCTTGATGACTATTACACTATAGTTTCTCAGACAACAAATATCTTGGGAAAAATGTATCAGATTATTGTTAAAAGTTGCACAGTATGGAAAATCTCTCGGGCTGTCATTTTATGAGGATTTGGTGGTAATGCCATGGTTGCATAATATGGAAAAACTGTTCCGAGTTAATTGAAAACTATGTCTTAGTGGAATGGCATCATTGTTTATTTGAGACCTGCGTCTGAGAGGTGAAGTATGTTGCGATCACTCTCATTTTCACTCATTTGATCAAATTAGTTCGGGTGTTATGATAGGACCATTGTTGTGGCTTGTCCCATGACCTGATCCACTCCAATTAATATTTGAGAAATGGGTCGAAAAACAGTTTCAGGGATGCATTTGAAAACTACTTTCAATTTTACACATATAAAGCACCCTTGAGAGTTTAGTATCTAACCAGCGCTAAATGAATTGTCCTTATGTTAGTTATATAGACATTGCGCACAGGTTTTATTTCTTGGTGATATCTCCTTGATTGCTAAAAAGCTCTTTGGAATGATATCAAAAAATTGAACATATGTTTTTCAAGGCAATATTATTATGATCACTATGAAAAAATCTTCAGAGTAAAACCAGACACTGAATATCTATTTCATTGCAGTATTACTATATTTGCTCAATGTATAATTCTTCCCCAGCTGTTGAACACATGTGTGTCAGGGTACGTTCGGCCCCTGAGCGGGGCCATGTCCAGCCCGCTGATGGCACAGGCCCAGCAGCTGGCTATGCCCGTTAACTCTGTCTCCCCCCTGGTGGCGCGCTCCCTGCAAACCTCCGCCCCCGTCAGGGACATTGACTCCGCCGCCAAGTTCATCGGAGCTGGAGCTGCCACAGTAGGAGTCGCCGGATCAGGTAACATCTCCACCCGCTGCTCACTGCTTTACTGCATGTTTTCGATTCTCAACTTGATCTTAGCACATTACAGTTAAAGTCTAGTCTGCATGGCTTTTATTCTTTTACATTACAGCTCAATCGTTGGAGTCAAACAGAAGCTTAATTATTATTCGTAATATCCTAAGCAATATCTTCTGATCGGAAGAAATTACCATGTGAAATTAAGTCTGACATGTTTAACTGTACAGTTACGGTTCATTGAAAATTCTGAGATTTATATTAAAAAAACTTTGCAATTTTTTAAAAGTATAGATAGTATTTTCTTCATGTAGAATCCAACCCATTTGCTATATGCTAGTTTTTGTCAACCACACTGGTATTTTATACAACAAAAGCATACTACAATATGTGGAACTTAGTGTGCAGGATGTACCCTCTGTTACACAACACATCGATCAATAAGTCCCGGGACTTACTACTAAAACAACATTTGTTTGCCAAAATTCTTTATTCATCAACATAGTCTCCTTCAAGAGCGATACATTCATTCCAACGCTTTCCTAACTTTTCTATGCCAGCCGTGTAGAACGATTTATCTTTGGTTTCAAAATAGGCGTTAGTTTCGGTAATCACTTTTTCATTGGAACCAAATCTCTTTCCCTGGAGCATCTTTTTGAGGTCTGCGAACAGCCAATAGTCACTGAGGGTCAAATCTGGAGAATACGGGTGCGGAAGCAATTCGAAGTTCAACTCATACAATTTGACCATCGACTTGTGACACGGTGCATTGTGCTGATGAAAGAGAACTTTTTTCTTCATATGAGGCCGTTTTTTTGCAATTTCTGCCTTCAAGCGCTCCAATAACGCTATGTAATATTCGCTATTGATGGATTTTCCCTTTTCAAAGTGATCGATGAATATTATACCACGCGCATCTTCCCGGCTGACTGTTGAGTTTTTGGCCGCTTCGGACGACTTTCACCGGCTGCTCTCCACTCAGCTGACTTCTGATTTGATTCCGTAGTATAGTGGTGGATCCAAATTTCATTCATTTTCACATACTGACGCAAAAACTCCTATTTATTTCGCGTTAACAGTGCCAAACAGCGCTCTGAATCATCGATGCGTTGTTGTTTCTGTTCCATTGTGAACAAACCCGGCACCCATTTCGAAAAAAGCTTTTTCATGACCAAATGTTCATGCAAAATAGTGTAAACACTACCAAATCATATCTTCAGGATGTCTGCTATCTCACGCAACTTTACTTTGCGATTTTCCATCACGATTTTGAGGGTTTTTTTTTAATGTTTTCTGGTGTAACAGCCTCATTTAGACGACCAGAGCGTTCAGCATCATTTGTGTCTGTACAACCGCGTTTGAAATCAGCATACCACCGACAAATGATTGTTTTCGATGGAGCAGAGCCCGGATAACACTTTTCAAGCCATCGACGAGTTTGAACGGTATTTTTTCCCCATTAACTCTTTCCCCGCGGCGCGCACAAACGCCTGTGATTTGATTTGACAACATTAGTGCGCTAAGCGCACAGACGTCTGTGATCTGACGACAACCCAAATTTTAAACGAGAAATACTTATAAACAATGACACAAAACCGGGATAAAAATTAAACTAAAATTTAAAATAATCTTTATTCTAGCGACATATCTCGAAACCTTGTCAAATAATGTATTAGTTTATGAAATATTTTTGAATAAACAGAGCGCAGATTATTTCTCAATTAATATTTCATATAATCACGTCGTATGTGTGACGCATGACAATATGTGTGGACAGTATGTGACGCACGCTTTACTGGGCCGGTTAAGTGAAACGTGGCGCGTCTCGCTTACGTAAACATTACTAAATATTTTATATACGAGCAGCATTCAATCTGATTTTTTTGATTTTTTTTATTTCTTTTCAAATATTTTTAATTAGTGACTATATAATTGTGTATGGTTCGTTTAGTTATTGTCAGTTTTTAGTGTTTTGATTTCAAATTTGATATTTGTATTTGAAATCAATAAATTTTAAATTTTCTGTTTTATTATTTTTAACACGTTATATTCATTATGACTAAACGTGGTCTAAGTGAAGAAGAAATTGGCGATTACGTATGTGAACTTGGGTCAAATTACGGATCAAGTGTTAGTGAAGACGATAATATTTCGAACCTTAGTGATGTTATTGATTCTGATAATGATGAAAATATTGGATTTGGCGGTGAATCGTCTACAGAAACGTATTCATCTTCGTGGCTTTCGGGTTCACATATTCCGGTTATTCAAAATTTCAACGCATTTTCAGGAGTGAATCCAGACATTACGTTTTCTGAAAACTCCACCGAACTTGACTATTTTGAACATTTTCTCAATGAAGATATAATTAGCAAAATTGTTGACGAAACGAATAGTTTTTATCAACATGAAATTAATAATAAAAGTTTTGGAGATAAATCAAGGATAAGAAGATGGTATGATACATTTATTTACGAAATGTACATATTTGTAGCAGTTACAATGTTAATAACGAAGAATCGTCATCTTACTATCGAGAAGCACTGGTCAACAGATCCTCTTCTGCTGAGTCCTATTTTCGGGCAAACAATATCTAGGGACTGATTTGAGCTCATTTTACAGATGCTACATTTTAGTGACAACGCATCAAAATCATCAGATAGACTGCATAAAATAAAAATTTTGATTGATTTTACCAGAAAAATATTTAAAGAAACCTTCGCACCTTTTCAGAATCTCTGCATAGATGAAAGCATAATTGCTTTCAAAGGGCGCTTGGTTTTCAAACAATATATCCCGTCAAAACGGCATTGATTTGGAATAAAAATGTTTGTACTCTGTGACGTGATGACTGGATATATATTAGATTTCATAATTTATACAGGATCTCAAACTGAAATTGACAATGAAATGGGACTCAGTATATCTGGTTCAGTGGTCACAACTCTGTTAAATAATTATATCGGAAAAGGACACAGTTTGTTTTGTGATAACTGGTACACTAGCCCTGAACTCTTTAAAAGATTATATGAAAACAAAACAAATGCTTGTGGAACAGTGTATAAAAACCGAAAAGGCATGCCAAAGTTTAAAAAATTGAAAAAGTGAGATGTGGAATCTTTTAACAATAGAAAATTGCTGGCGCTGAAATGGTGTGATCGGCGCGACGTGCACATGCTTACCACTCTTCATGACGATTCAAAAGATTGTACTGGAAAAGTAAACAGGTCAACCGGTGAAGCCATACAAAAACCCAAGTGCGTAATCGATTACAAAAAATGTATGGGTTTGGTAGACAAAGCGGACATGATGCTAAGTGGATTAAATTGCATGAGAAAGTCCGTCAAATGGTACAAGAAGGTGTTTTTCCATGTAATAGATTTGTATTTGCTCAACGCCCATATTTTGTACAAACTTGTTACATCTAAATCGATTAGTCTGGCTGAATTTCAGCTAGCTGTTATTCGGCAATTGATTGAGAAAAATTCGTAAAAAGTAATGCTCAACAAAGTTCAATGCCCCACTACTTCTGCTGACAGCCCTACAAGATTTATACCAAATAAATATTTAAATCATGAAAAGATAAACATTCCATCTACGCCAAAGTGCAAAAATCCACGTCGAAGGTGTCATGTCTGTGCTAAAACTAAAATAAATGTTAAAGTGCGTAAAATGACTAAATTTATGTGTTCTGAATGCAATGTTCCGTTGTGTTTCCAACCATGCTTTAGGGCATACCACGAGAAAAAGAAATATTGAAAAATAAACTATCTCAATTTTTATTTCATAATAATAAATAATTCTGAGTTAAGTATTTCAATATAGACCAATAAATATGGTGTGAACAGAGTGAGATTTATAGTGTTTGTGAAGTAAAAAACACTTCATAATTCATATCCTTGTGCCCATACAATACGCGCTGAATTCCGTGCCGTCCCAGTGCAGACTCGTCTCACACACACAGATAGGCACTTGAGTGGGG
Organism: Odontocerum albicorne; assembly: GCA_949825065.1. NCBI lineage: Eukaryota > Metazoa > Arthropoda > Insecta > Trichoptera > Odontoceridae > Odontocerum > Odontocerum albicorne. Next base: position 29,091,443 of record OX463850.1, read on the forward strand.
GAGTGTGGAAAGAAGAATTTCTATGATCGTATCATTCGTTTGTTTATTTTACGTAATATTTAATTTATCTCCTTTATTTCAAGAGTAATGACTTTTATTTATTATCAGAAAATTACTTGTGTGTTATGTTTACCTGAAGTTGTAATTAAATATCAGTGGTTCTAAACTAAATACGCATTTAAACTTAGGAATTAAAAAACGCCGAAATTGTGCCGCGCACAGGGTTTGTCGAATTTGATTTTTAACGCGGTTAAAAGGTTAAAAAGCAATGTTTTATCAACACACGAAATTTGGTATTTTCCGTTGTTTTGAAAATAGCAAAAGTAGCATCACTAAAACCACTGTAACTCAATGACACAATGTCGGAATGTCATGAAAATTTGACACGTAACTTCTAAAGGTTGGTACTAACTGAGAATGGTATGGATTTGTTATTAGAGGCGCCATAAGTTGGTTAGTCCTGGGACTTATTGATCGATGTGTTAGCTTGCATCTGATGTGACATGGATTGGAGCAAACAGACTACTATTAACTATCCCTATGGATTACTATCTATACCTATTATATGAAGTAGACTTCTTGTAATGATATCCAAATCTACAAAACCTTTTTAAGTGTAGTTTTTAACAAGATATGTTACAAGGTGCTGCTGCAAAACATGCTGGAATTGTTTGCCTTTTTTCTTAAATTTTTTGTAAGGCAGGTCACAGTATTGACTACTTCAGAAGAAAAATTTAAGGAAATAAATATGCCTATACAGACTGTTAAAAGCTTTGAAGTTAAAGCCTTTGCATTTCCTATCCCTTAACCTCTTTTTTATCCTACTGTGTTCCTTTTTTATATAAACAACTTTTAAATTCAAAGAATCGACAACAAAAACTTGCTTAAATTCCAGAATGAAATCTAATCATAACTAAAAAATAAAACCAATCTCATCAATGATGTTCAATTTTTAGCTATAATTATGTAATTTTATTTTATTTTAATAGCAATCTAGAAAGTGATTATTAAGATACCAGAAATTGGATGATTAAGTTCAGTATGCATTCTTAAACTGTCAGATACAATTAAAAATTGTGTTTGATTTTTCAAATTATGTTAATTTTATTTCATCCACTGTGGATAAAAACCTAAAAATATCACAACCCTATAATATTTGTACGGATTCTACCAATGAAATTGTAGTTTTCTAAAGAATAAATTTTATGAAATAAAGTGTTGTTTCTAGTGAACATTAGTAATCCTTCTTTTTAATTATTATTAATCGTAAATAAATATAGTTTGGGTTGTTTCATAACATTGTGGATATTACTCGGGTCTAAGTTAATCATTTCCTGATAAATTGACTAATTTACTCAATTTTGACCATTGAATAAAATGTTTGCGACTATCAAGATATTGGGTCAATTTATCGGGGGATAGTTGACTTATTTTGTAAAGAAAGTATTATAAATCTAGTTTACTGATGAGCATTTGTTTTTAGGAATTGGTATTGGTATGGTGTTTGGAAGCCTTATCCTTGGATACTCCCGAAACCCTTCCCTCAAACAACAACTGTTCTCCTATGCAATTCTGGGGTTCGCCCTGTCCGAAGCTATGGGCTTGTTCTGCCTAATGATTGCTTTTCTCCTGCTCTTCGCCCTCTAACCTACACCCATCTACCTATAATATATTAAGTTATTACTTTGATTTGTGTTTTTATGAAGTTTATTGACATTTCTTGTTGGGATTATGAACTATTATTTATTTTATGTGTACATAAACTTATTGCATGAAATGTTTGAAGAGCATGTAAGTATTTCTTCTATTTTCTTTTTTGTCAAATTTTTAATACTAATTAACTCATTGTATTGCTGTCTTACTACTCTGTTTATACCATAATGTGTGCAATTAATCACTGAAGTTATGTATAAATATACTGAGAAATCTAAATAAAACACTATCTAATTTGTATACATAAATAAATTATCTATCAATTTTTTATTCATTTATTGCTTTATAAATAATTGTGATATATCTTAACGTAAATTATTGTTTTCTAAATAAAAGGTAATAAATTACAACATAAATGCTATCAAAACAGATATTTAATGACAATTTTAAAGGTGATAAAAAAAAATCTAAATTACAATAGTAAATTCAAGTATCGGGACCATTTTAAAAGGTTCTCAACTGAGAATAATCTCTGCATTAATATTATTTTATTAATACGTTATATTGGTTTTGCCAGGTGCTGGAATTGGAACGGTATTCGGCTCCCTCATCATCGGTTATGCTAGGAATCCCTCATTGAAACAGCAGCTCTTCTCATACGCCATCTTGGGTTTCGCCCTCTCAGAAGCCATGGGTCTCTTCTGTCTTATGATGGCCTTCTTGCTCCTGTTCGCCTTCTAAGTTGTCTGCAGATGTGTATGAGTGGGGATGGGGGTGGAGTGGCCGTGGAATGTACACCGGAACTGATAGTGAAGTGCTGTCCAACGGGGCAATATTAGAAGTGTGTTTTATATCGGATTAGGAGAAGAACAACCGATAGAAGAAAAAATATAACATCCCGCTCCGTCTCATTGAATGCCGAACCTCCCGCTTGCGTTATAATTTCATGGTAACACTACCCCAGTGTTTTAATCTAAGTATCGTACTGTAGTCAACATAAATCATGTTACTTTCATAGGAAGCAGCAGTTCATCGATGCCACCGTATACCCACCCGCATTACAAAGATGAATCGTTAAATATATGGTGAATGGATGTGAACTCAAAACGGGGTGATTCGGTGATCAGTGATAATATATTTGGCTTCCCTGCGCTCATTACCCATATATTGAATGAATGAAGCACACTTTATCATGTTGAATATTAATATACAATTTGGGGAGGAATTCTTTTGAGAATGCATATTGTACAGCGTTAGGACTATTAAATAAAACTCTTCAGTTAATGATTTTTTTCATTACCTGAACAATAAATCCATTATGTGTGTTTTCATTTCACAACCCATTCTGTAGAATCTAACTTTGGTGAAATTATTTATCTGCAATTTTAATGCATGCAATAAACAAAGAATTGATGCCTTTGAGTTATGGTGTTGGATAAGACTTGTGCATTCCATGGACTGCCAGTAGCTGCGAGCTCAGGGTTGGGATGCGTCTAAGAAGATACTTTGGACACAGCGTGGGGAGAATACCTTGAGTGGTCAATTTAGTGGAATGTGTGAATGGCAAAAGGAGCCGAGACCAAGCAGCTGTCTGATGCAAGTGAGCATGGGAAAATGCAGCGGGCTGCTTATTTTTAGAAGTGCTGCATAGGGCAAGAAATGGCTTGTGCTGGAGAAGGGTGATTGATTACCATGGTGATCACAATCCTCAGATTGAGAGAAAAATCAAGGTCTTAATAGGGTAGCAGCAGATAAATCAAAAGATGCTCATTTCACTATCAACTTAAGTTGTAACCTAACAAAAAATAATTAAAATGTTTATTTTCCACACTATGGTTACAATATTAGAATTATTTTGAAACTTGGAACATTCATAGGTTAACCATTTTGTAGTTGAATACCATATCTCATTAATCCAAGATTCAAATTCTTTAAAAAAAAGGAAAGTTTTCTGTTCAATGAATTTAAAAAAAAAATTTAATAAAGTTTTAACTTATGAATTTACAGTTCTAAAGTAAAGGTTACGAAGGCTGTACTGGAAAATATTCTATGACAAATTCACCATTCAATCTTGCAGTTCACAAAAGCAAACTTAGTGTGCTTTTATTTTAATATGGCTATTTCTATAGTTAGCCTATATATAACCAGCCAGACTGGAATCTTTTTTGGATTCCTGAAGTGGAAAGACAATTATGCAATCTAGGCCACGAAGGTCATCTTAATTTACACTTGAGGTGATATTATTAAATAAAGGAATACCTTTGGAGTGCCTAGTCAAAGAGACATTAACGACTTGATATTTAACTTTGTCCTAACCTGAATAGTTAGATTAGTTCACATGGAATGACAGTTAGGCTAGATTCCCACTTGACTAATCATACTATGAGCTGCCTTTGGATTGACTGCAAACTGTATGTACATGGGATCTGAGACGGACATTAAAGTTTTGTACAAAAAACTGAAAATTACATTGATTTAATTTAAATATTTGTAATAAAATGTAAACCTATGCATACACAAAAGTCGCCTTAAAAAATTACCCACAGTTCTATGACTGACATACAAAATCCTAACCTTAAAATGATGAATTTAAATTTGCCCTCACCAGAAATATATTCAATTTAAGATTTTTTCCTAAAAATACCTTCAGTAAGGTGGCATAGATTTTAGATGCACATAAGCCATCATATCATTTTCCGGGACAGAATGTCCAACGTGATGTACTTCACATGCACACATCTCATACAGTCCTGTTTCTGTTATTAATGCTTGATTAAGCGTGGACAGATCATGTTATGATTTGTCTTAAGCCCACATTCATCCTTCATAACTACTTATATTTTATTCTCATACATCAACATGTATTCCGCTGCATTCATTATGTTAATTAAGGTACATATACAATTACCCTTTTGATGTTGGCATAATATTTGGTTTAAAATAGGATTAAAATATATCACTGATTTATTGACATTATTAACCTGCACACCGCGTTAAAAATCAAATTCCACGAATCCTGTGTGCGGCAAAATTTCGGCGTTTTTTAATTTCTAAGTTTAAACGCGTATTTTGTTTAGAACCACTGATATTTGATTACACCACCAAGTAAACATGACATTCAAGTAATTTTCTGATAATAAATAATAGTCATTACTCTTAAGGAGCCTCATTAAATAAAGGAGATAAACTAAACATTACGTAAAATACACAAAGGAATGCTACAGATCAGATCACAGGTGTTTGTGCTTCCCGCGAGGAAAACGTTAAGATCTGCTATAAATCCTGCTCCTGTTCTCTTTGTGACTACTGTAGTATACTTTTATTTTTATCAATGTGGAGTTCACCCTTACCCGCCTTGGTTACCATACAAAATTTCACCTGTACTACACAAATTCCAAGCTTGTATTTCTTCATCTCTTTGATGACTACAGTTCTTAATCTAATCGAATTCGTATTTATCATTATTCTTATTTATCTTATTCCTTGCCTTTCTTTCTTTCAAAATTTCATTCACTTGGTCCAACCATACTTTTCTCAGTCATTCTTGACCATAACTTCTACTTGTGCTTGCTTCGTAAATTTATTTATTTAATCGTTCTGTCACCCATCCATTCAACATATTATCCAAACCACGTTTTTTACCCGACTTAATGCATCACTTTTTAGCTCACATTCGTTCATAATAATTACATTTCTTATTCTGTTATACATTGACATACCACATATTCTTCTCAGTGCTCGCATTTACTCGGCTTTTAATTTTCCAAATTTACACATCACAATAAACCTACATGGTTGTTTTGTGTACAATGAAAGTTTAATACAAAGATGTTATAAGGCTTGTCACCATCAAGAATCCAACTCAGAATTCCTGAGTGAAAGGAGAGTATTCTTATCCCTAGACCTCAGAAGACATCTTATATCCCTCTGGTTTAAAACATTCTGGAGCTGTCACTCATAAATGATTCTGACAAATTAAATTAAATATATTTAATAGGTACTGTTAATTATACTGTTGCTGTTAATTATATGTTTTCTAAAACCTTTCTTGGCCAAGTACATTATGACTATAAAATATACATGCTAAATTAGATAATTGTGATTCTCATCATATTTTTTTTTGCACTATAGTCACCACCCCATCAATGAATTTTATTCATTCATATTTGGTCACATTGATCAGTGACTTCTCATTTATTTTGACTAGTAATATTCGTAAAACTAAGTTCTTTGTATAAATTATCTTGGTATGGTCATTTTGTATAAAAAAATAAGATAAAAAATAGTTATATCAGTTTCTGTTACTTGTCCTTATTGCTTAACACACTTTGATAACAGTAATTTCTTATCTTAAAAAAAAAAGTAAATATGAATGGTTTCTTGATAAAATTACGTTTTAGTTTAAATGAATCACCAATAGATGGCTTAATACAACTAAACTGAGAGCAGAAGACCAATAAATAAAAAAAGATTGAAGACTTTGTGAAGCTTAAAAGTTATCTTCCTGAAGAAAATGCAATACAAGAATTTTATGAAACAATTTTTATTTGGTCAGTAACAGATAAAGATGATAGACCACATAATGACACTTAGAGGGATTCCTTAAGGGTGAAATTTTATCCCTGAATAGATCTAATTCATTCTCTAAAACATCCCAAATATAATAATTTGAAAATTAAGTCACTTGGATACCATTTTTTTTAGAGAAATCGGTATTTTTTTGTCTCCTAAAAAGTTAGTCTTTGTTGACGTATTGGGTTTCTCAAATACACTATTCAAATAAAATATATATTTAGCACTTGGATTATGTTAGGTATGTATCTGTTCAAATAATGTGACTGATTAATTTTAAAGTGAATAAGATGTTGTGTTTGTTTGAAAGGGGTATACACAGGATTACTGGAAATTGTGATCTCAGGAACGAGCTGCCTATAATTCAAATAGCTGACCTGCGTATAATTAAGACAGCTGTGCTTTTAACAATATGAAGGTCTTGTGGAACCCTTCTGCATTTAGTCTAAAGAGGAAATGTTGGCTGTTTGGCACCTGTCTATCAGGTCTGTAAATTTGAAACTGGATTTTTTTTATAGAAAATACGCATTTATTGTATGAAAATGGTAAAAAATATTTTATTCAAAGTATTGCCCATCACTAGCTACACATTTTTCCCATCTCTGCGGCAATTTGTGAATGCCACGCCAAAAAAACTGTTGCTCTTTTGAGGCAAACCAATCATCCAGCCATTTTGGTAAGAAGTGAAGCTTTGATCAGCAAGTGCGTGTCCCATCGATGCAAATAAGTAGTAATCGGATGAAGCCAAGTCTGGTGAGTAAGCCGCATGCGAAAGTATTTCCCAACTAAACGCCTCAATCGTTTCCTTGACCGGTTTTGCTGTGTGCGATGGTGCATTATCATGAAGCAAAATCACTTTGTGTTGCCTCTTTTGATATTCTGGTCGTTTTTCACGCAATGCTTGGTTCAAATCCATCATTTGTTGTCGGTAGCGTTCAGTATTAATGGTTTCACCAGATTTTAGCAGCTCACAATAGATAACACCCTTCTGATCTCACCAAACACAGAGCATTGTCTTCCGTCCATAGCGATTTGGCCTTGCAGTCGATGTCTGGATTGCTTGGAGTTACCCATGATCTTTTACGCTTAGGATTCTCGAAATATATTAATTTTTCATCGCCAGTCACAATTTGATGGAGAAATTATTTTCTTTTGTACCTGGCGAGCAGCATTTCGCAAGTGGTTTTTCGGTTTTCCTACTGTAACTTTTTTCATTCAGTTCACCTGAAACCCATTTTCCCACCTTCTGGATCTTTCCCATGGTTTCAAACGTATGGAGACGGCTTCTCGTGTCACATTTAATTAATCCGCGAGTTGTTGTTGCGTTTGAGCATCATCCTCATCCAACAATGCTTGCAATTCGATGTCTTCAAACTTTCTCCGTGGTCTTCCACGTTCTTCATTTCTCATGTCAAAATCGCCACTTTCGAATTTTTTACACCACTCAAAGCACTGTGATTTACCAAGAGCATGCTCATCGTAAGCTTCGACAAGCATTCGATGCGATTCTGCAGCAGTTTTCTTCAAATGGTAACAGAAAATCAATGCAGTCTGCAAATCGTAGTTTTCAGGCACAAAAACAGATATGTTCAACGCTATGAAAACATATGCAGTTGTATTAAACTTGTATTGTTGTGAGTTAAAAGTCTTTTACAAATGTAAACACAAGAAAAAAGCGCCAATGATGTGGTTTGACAGTCACTACATTGACAACTAGAGCCATCTTATGAGCAAATTTCGGTTTCATATTTACAGACCTGATATGTTGTTTAATTCTGAATTTTGGCTTGTTACCAAGGTATCAAGAGAACATTTCTCAGTTTTGAGAACAGATGCCTGAAGAGAGTGATGGATACCAGGTGATACAATCACATGAGGATTGGAACATTTAGTATTTGGACGCAGCAGCAATTTATAACCATCATAGTAAAAGTGAAGCGCTGAAGGTGGTTGTGGTCACATATTGAGGATATTCCTAGTGGTCACATATTGAGGATATTTAAGGTCAAGAGCTTGAATGGTAATCAGTCACTCATCCTACACTTTACTCCAGTGTTACGACAGGGAGATTCAGTCCCAACCTCACATGGAAAACGTCCCTATGGCATTTCTGTATTGCTGATGGATTATATTGGGTGTTAGGGATAGGCTTTTAGAGAAAGATTTAAGGATAAATTTTAAATCCAAAGTGATAATTGTCAAAAAGAAGATTCTGTGAATGGTTGTAATGTATATGTAAACAATGAAAGATAAAAGCCAATTAAGGATTTTTTCTATGTATGAAGTGTATTTTCAAGAGATGGTAAGATAGAGAATGATATTGAAAGTCATGTTGCAACAGGAAATAATGTCAACTGTGCACGTAGTTTTGTGTTTGCTACTCAATCGCAACATCCTCAAAATTGACACAGTGAATAATGGTTTACTAGTTATGAATCATGGGCATTAAAGAAGTGCAAAATAAACGTGGAAGAAATATGTATTGAGTGAATATCTGATATCCATGATGGAATGAGGAGTGACGTAATGTATGATGACTACTCGAGACAAATGTTCTATAATTCTAGGTATATTAAAAATCTCAAAACTTTGCTTATTTAAAAATCTTTAACAAAAAGAATAAAAAGAAAGCCTTGATCAGACAAAATTCTTTATTTCATACTGATATTTAACAACCTATGTGGCTTAGTGTTATGATTACCTTGATGTGAAAAATAAATTTCCTTGTCTGGTTGTTTAATGACATATTTTGATTGGTTATATGAAATGTCCACATCACAATAAGCACACCAGACTTTAGTATATCCCTTCATTTATGACATTTAGTCTCTGAGACACTACCAGATGTGCTTTACCATAAATCACCATCAGCCAAATTTTAGTAACTTTTCATAATGTCTTTTAATGTGCTGTGACACATTTGAGCTAACACAGTATTTTAGCTGGAGCCCTTTAATTGTTCATTGAAGTGATATAATGTGATCATTTTTGTTTACACATACTTCGAAATTATATTTGTGTTTTATTGAAATTTATGAATCAAAATTTTATGATATCCAAGTACTTCAAGGGATAATAGGCCATTTGATGAATATTTTGAAGGAACTGTAGCGGGTTGGTTGGATGAATGTGATTTTAGTGATTTTGACAATATATTTGCTGATGAAAATTCTGCCATCGAAAGTGCTTCAGAACTTTATACCAGTGAGGATGCACAAACAAAAGTTATTTTTTGAGAAATTATGTTTTAACACATTGACTGCCGATGCACAAACAATGCTCTACGACGGGTGCCGGCGGCAGACTTACCAATAGAAGTGACATACTGATATTACGCGTAAGTGCGTGATCGGCACCCAGCGCTCTCCTCTCATTATGCATAAATGCGTAATCGGCAGTCAACTGTTAAATGGGCTAAATAGAAGAACAAAACAGAAATGTGAGACCCACAACACAATATTACTATGTACTAAACTTCTCGGACTACAGCAATTGGCTAGAACTGAAGAAATCCTGGATGAAGATGTTATTTGGGTTTTTTAAATTTATTTTGACATATTATATTGATCTGGAGAATAAAATATTCAGTGTCAAACAAAATGGAATGATTAGATTGAGATATGGAATTAAAATCATTTTTGAAACTGTAACTCATCAGTTTTAAAATCAAATCATGGAAACGTTAATATATTATTTGCAACTGATGTGATATATTCCAAAAAAATAGTAAACCAACAAATTGTTTTGCGACTGGTAAAACCTGTTGATGGCAGTAATCACAATATTATGTCGAACAATTTGTTTTTGTCAATTTAAAGCAAGAGGAGCAATTAAAAGTAAAAAAATTGGCCTATGTTGGGACATTAAAAACATAAACTTGCAAAACAAATTATGTTGAAACATCCATAAACAGTTTTGTAAAAGATATAACTAGTGTCTTATTGGAATAAAACGAGTACTACAGGCACTCGTTTTTTTTAACATATCGTATAAAAAAAAAAGAGAATTTTTTTTTTTTAAATGAAATTCAATGAAAAATTACATAAATAGACAGATAAAAAAAAGACCAATTTATTTTTGTTGATGCAGAACTCGATGTTGGGCAATGATAATTTTTTACCGCTTATTAGATATAAGCACTATAAAAGTATTTGTGATGTTCCAATTGTACAAAAATTCACGGAATATCACTTGTGGATATTTTTTTTAATTCAGCATGAGAATTGTTAATGCTAGACTGAGTTATGAATTAAAGGGAGTGATCGGATCCATCGGTTACTCAGTTAGAATATTGCAGATTGTAATGTGACTACTATTTGAAAAGAAGGGAATCTAACTATTATGTAAGTAAAACATGCTTCCAGTTTCCATGACAAAATAAAAGAAAACTGCTTATTACATATATAATCAATTATTACATATATAAACTGCTTATTACATATATAATCAATTATTACATATATAATCAATAAAAATCCATTTTGTTTAGAATACACGAGAAAAGTGTGCAATGAATAGTGCAGTTTTATAACATAGGCAGAATGCATTGCATGTTTTCTTTTTGTTTCTATATTACATTTTTTGTGTTTCTACATTACATTATATTTTAAACAAATATCGAAATTTTAAAACTATTATAGAAATACAAAAAAAAACAATATTTGTACGTTCATATTATATTTTATTGAAACAATTATAGATGTTATATTAAAATGTGTACTTAGAAGATTTACCACAAACCTATCCTTTCCTGATTCCCAAAAAGATCCAAAAATTTCCAATAAATATCTTAACAGTCAGAACTTATCCGATGAAGGAGTAAGGTGTCCTACCATCGGACCGAAACTCCGAACAAGCTATCCATCACTTGTAGCTAAGTATGTGAAGATCTATAAAAGTCAACAAAATCACAGCAATCCCTTAGTTGCTGCCCTGGGGGCTTACAAGAGTAAATCCGATCTACCCTTCCGTTATAAGCACAGGCTCCCAAAGCATTATCTGTTGCCTGACTAGTCCACCTATATTATTAGCTGGGAAGACCAAGGTCTGAGTGAATGTGATGGAATACAAGTAGCCTGAACGAGTGGACTTGTTCTTGCTAAATAATTAGTTGTAAGAATTGTTATCTAGTTATAAGTAGTATGTAGGTGTTAATTATTTCTAAGAAATCATATAACATATTAAGATTATAAAAAATAAAATGACATGTAGGAAAATAAGATTAAGTAAGTTCATAAATTATCATATAATATACAAATAAGATTAGTTTAGTAACAAATTTGTATATAGGTATAGCCTTGACAAATATTTGTACAATATATTACTTTGTTTAATAAAAAATAAATAAAAAACAATTTTAAAATACACCCAAGTCTTAAAACAATAAATTTATCAATAAAAAATCATCTTGCAGTGAGAGGGTTGTGGCGTGATTCAATAAAAATTATCACATATCATCGTTGCTTATGTAATTTAACAAACCATCACGGAACTACAAAATTTATTAGGCATTGTGTCCGAAAATCATCCGACAAACTTTCTTCGTAACTAGACACGCACCCAGTCTGGAATCCCCCACATCATTACGAACGATCAAAGTCCACAAATACTGGCACTGGTGATCACGTGGTTATCTACTATCCGAGTTGAGTGAGGCAACTTTTTATTCATCGAATTTATAATACGAATAGTACCGGTTGGAATTTGAACTCTGAATTGCGGATATTCATGACTGGATTCTAGGTATCACAATAATGCTCGCGTATTTATGTTGCTCAGCTGCAAATCAGTGACGAATTAAATACTGTAAACAATTACTTGTCATCTTTATTCTAAGAATTTTAGTTATGTACTTGGAATATTTGGAATCGCCCTACTAACACAAATTGACGCCGAATGAATAGAAATACTAGTTTTAAATTAGTAAAACTTAGTTCAACATATGCATCAAAATATCTTGGCTTTACGGGTTTCAATTAATGCGTAGACACTGAACATTGTTCAATTGTTATATACAGCAGGCTATCGACAAGGTGAGAGATTGGCCCGGCGTAAGGATCCAGGGGAGAAAGATTGACATGATAAGATATGCCGACGATATTGCACTGCTTGCGGAGACGGAACAGGAATTGAACGAGGCCTTAAGAAAGATGGAAAATGTTTTGTCATCCAATTACAATATGAAAATAAACAAAGACAAAACAAAATGTATGGTTGCTGGAAGAGAGGAGGTGACCGCGAGTGTTGTTCTGGGTGGCGTCAGTGTTGAACAAGTGAGGGAATTTGTTTACTTATGCAGCAGAGTATCCCAAGATGACCGATCAAAGGCAGAAATAATAAGTAGGGTCCAACAGGCAAGAGTTGTTTTTAACAAGAAATCCAAGATATTTGAATCTCTTAAGATTGATATCAATGTTAGGAAGAATTCAGTGAAAACTCTTGTCTGGAGTGTGCTGCTGTATGGCTGCGAAACGTGAACCATCAGCCAGAGTGAGTCCGGGTGTCTGGCTGCCTTTGGGATGTGGTGCTACAGGCGCATGGCCAGGGTACATTGGTCAGATCACATCCGAAACGACCAGGTATTTAGCGGGGTAGGAGAAACAAGGCAACTCCTAAATAGAGTTGCCCAACAACGATCCAGTTGAATAGGCCTTAACATCAGGCACCCAGGCCTGCTCCTTACCATCGTCGAGGGAATGATTGAGGGCAATAACCAGATAGGCCGCCCTAGATATAGCTACATGGACCGGGTGATCCGGGATGTGCGCTGTGGCAGCTACCAGGAGATGAAGAGACTGACGGATGACAGAGATGAGTGGAGGGATCGAGTGCTTGGTGCAGACCAATCCTAGAATTGTAACCCGGAAAAAAAAGACACAGAACTAAGAAACATCACGTAGGATTGAGACTTTTTAGATGTGCATATAGTATAGACAAATCCTCAAAATTCGTATATTTTACCAATTTGTTTATATTTCAAACTTTCTTCTTTCTAGGATTTTTATTTCGCCTCTTCTTCGCTACTGACGCAATATATTACGTGTATTCAAGTTCATATTGTTCTAGTAGGTTTATCTCGACTCGCTTTGATTTCAATGACCTTTCTAGAACGAGTGACGATTAGCTGAGATAAATGCGAGTTCACCAGATAGCTGGCGGCAGCAATTAAATCGATCCTCGGTTGAAAATCTTCACCTTTAGTGACCCTAACGTGCTTCTTGAAATATTTGACATGCCACCAAGATTGTGGTCGTATCAGTTGTGACCACGGTTGCAGTGCACACGCTTTGATTATGTGAAGTTTCCTAGATTCAAATGGAGTGGTCCAGAATGTCAGTCACATCGTGAAGATGTATCCAATATATTTATTTCCAGCAGGATTTGAATATATTCATTGGGCTCTTCTTTAGGCTGTACAAGTAGCATTGGCGAGAAAACAGAACCGACTCGAAAAAAGAAGAAAGGTCCATCTTCCATCCTTCGAAAATCACGATAACCTAATAAATGGAGTTTGATGTTTTATTAACTGAGAGATTCGTAGCACTCAAAAGAATTCTTTACAAAGATTTTTTTTATGAACTTTTTATGTGAAATTATTATACAATATTTGTAATGACTTTTGCGTATTATACAGGCTATAACTTGTCATTAAGATTAAAAGTGAAAACCATCAACTTTTAAAAATATTTGATGTGCGAGTTACGAGTATGTTAATATAGTATACCCAGACCATGGAAGTAATGAAAACATTTGATGTACGAATATAATATATCCAGATCACGTAAGAAATAAAAACATTAGCTGTACGAATATAATATACCCAGATCATAGAATAAATAAAAACATTTACTGTACGAGTATAATATACCCAGATCATAGAATAAATAAAAATATTTGCTCTACGATTATAATATACCCAGATCATAGAATAAATAAAACATTTGCTGTACGAGTATAATATACCCAGATCATAGAATAAATAAAAACATTTGCTGTACGAGTATAATATACCCAGATCATAGAATAAATAAAAACATTAGCTGTACGAGTATAATATACCCAGATCATAGAATAAATAAAAACATTTGCTGTACGATTATAATATACCCAGATCATAGAATAAATAAAAACATTTGCTGTACGATTATAATATACCCAGATCATAGAATAAATAAAAACATTTGCTGTACGATTATAATATACCCAGATCATAGAATAAATAAAAACATTTGCTGTACGAGTATAATATACCCAGATCATAGAATAAATAAAAACATTAGCTGTACGAGTATAATATACCCAGATCATAGAATAAATAAAAACATTAGCTGTACGAGTATAATATACCCAGATCATAGAATAAATAAAAACATTTGCTGTACGATTATAATATACCCAGATCATAGAATAAATAAAAACATTTGCTGTACGATTATAATATACCCAGATCATAGAATAAATAAAAACATTTGCTGTACGATTATAATATACCCAGATCATAGAATAAATAAAAACATTTGCTGTACGAGTATAATATACCCAGATCATAGAATAAATGAAAACATTAGCTGTACGAGTATAATATACCCAGATCATAGAATAAATAAAAACATTTGCTGTACGATTATAATATACCCAGATCATAGAATAAATAAAAAGAAAATCAATACAACTTATTTTAAACATTTTCTAATAAGAATCCAAATAAGATTTTCCTTAATATCTCTGCGTTTTATGATTTTTGAATAACAGTTGCTGGAATGTTCTAGCGAATTTCGTGAAAAAGTACTCAATACAATGGCTTTATTATGAAAATTGTTAACGGAGTACTCGACACAATGGCTAATTATGATTTATTTATTGAAGAAATCCCGTATTGTTATTTTACTTACAAATGTATTTATGTTAGAAGGAAAAATCAAGATAAGTCAAAAATGTATCAAAGAGCACTAGTATCAAAGATCGAGTCGTAAAAAATCGATTATTTTGTTACGAAACCAATAACGCACGTTGTTTTTAATCTATTGTTTTTTTTATGATTTTTATAAAAGTTTAAGGAATTAAATTGGATCATGTATTTTTTTACTATCCATAATACAAAATTAACAATTTAGATCATGTTAATTAAAAATCAAACTATCTAGTACAAGTATTATACATCAACACGGATATAGTGAACTGATTTACTAGGCCAGGGGTCGGCAGACTTTCTAGTGAGAAAAACCAAATATTAAGTAAACAGAATATCAAAATTTTCATAGAGCCGCAACATTAGTTTTCACTGTAGCTATATACTTTTAGCTCCATCAATAGCAATTGAAATAATTTATTTAAGCCAATTCCTTTATTTTCAAGATTTTTTCTACAGCATTCGCAATATCTTCTCTACGAGTTTGTCCCTTGAGCAGCGGCAGTCCTAGAAGTTCTTCTGTGGGACTTGGTACCAACATACTAGTATATCGCACAAAGAGTGATACTTGTGCTGTGTAACTTATGTCACATGACTCATCGAGTGCAATTAATATTGCAGATGTCAGCTTAATATCTTCGACTCTGTTACATTCGAAGACATTTTGTCAGTTCTGGTGCGAACACGCAGGTGGAGAATATGCATTGCGATTGTGCCGTTTGTGTTCGGTCGGCGGCCGTGTTCATGCTCTTCTGATGAGGCTGCGGAGTGAAGGTGAAGCTGGAGTTGAAGAGTCGCAAAGGCCTATGAAAAGAGCCGCATGCGGCTCGCGAACCACGGTTTGCCGACCCCTGTACTAGGCAATGCCTGTGATAAAGTTGGTTAACTATCTAAAAGTAATCATTATACATATTGTTAAGTAACGCGCTACAAGTAGTGAACGTCGGTCTAAGATTAGCTGTACATTAGCGCAATTACTACTTTTTACTCAGCTGCTTGGATAGCATGCTACTTTAGATTAAAAAAAAAGTAATTGCAATAATGCAACATTTTCAAAGAAACTTTCACAAAACGTATTATGTATATGATACCATAATGAGTCGTATAATATAATGAAATATAAACACAATATGAAAGCCTTATAGGACATATTATTGTTGGCACCGTAGTGACCGTAGCCTAGTGGTTAACTTGCTTGTTTAGCACCAAGGCATCTCGAATTTGATTCTTAGGGAATTAATCTTCACACTGTTTTAAATTATTTTTTCGTTTGAATTAATTGCCCACTAACACTTAGTGACTGCCTAAAATAAATTCTTGTGTGTCACGAAATTGTGCAATAAGTCATTGTGTTTTTTTTTGTTTATAAATTTATGAAAGAATTTTTTCTCAGAAATGATAACAATTATTAAATCAAAGAATAAATCGGCATTTTTCATGTGAATGTCACATAAGGAACGAGCCAATTAGGCTGTATTCCCACTTGACCTCATCCGTAGCCATACCTCGAGCTGCCTTTGGGTTGATCGACTGTGAGCTGACTAAAGCATATCCGTAAGGACTCGCACAAAAAAAAACATGTCGGTTTCACAAAAAATCAGGTTATTAGGTTGCCTGCCTATAGCTTTTTTTTAACGATTAATTTGTTTTGTCAAACACTGTTTATTCCACTTTATCTAACGGTATAACCCTACCGGTTTCAAGGTTTTCACCTCATCATCAAGAGAGCACAAACAAGTATAGCTTAAAACCTCACAATGTTAATGCCTTAACTATAAATAATATAATAAATTAAATTATTGTTGTGAAGTTTGCGCAGTATGACCCTCCACGTTCAAGTGGAAATCCAGCCTTACTCAAAACAATGTATTTCATTGTAATTTATTTTTATCAAACACTGTTTGTTCCACTTTTTTGTGACGGTATAACCCTACCGGTTTCAAGGCTTTCACCTCATCTTCAGGGGAGCGCAAACAAGAATTTCAAGTATTTCAACTATGCAGTAAATATTTCTCAAAAATCTAATAATATTTAGGCAATATTACACAATTCTGTTTCAGATTACAATGAAAAATATATTTTTATCATAATTTCCTAAGTTTATGATATACACATGTACATATTTCTTCATTTTTTAGGTATGTGTATTTTTTTATAACTTGAAAGTGATCAATTTTTTTTTCATTTTTTGGTAATTTCCATATTCGTTCCAATTTTCTTGGTAAAAATTTGTACCGTCGGGAGTTATGAGGAGGAGAAATTAAATGATTTACAAAAAAAAGTTAACTCATTTTGCTTTACACAATAGTTAACCCATTATATTTGAATAATTAATACTGTAATTTTGTTTTATACAAAATAAAATAAGCGTTCGGACTCATTTCATGATATTCATTGAAGCATTTTTTTTAATTGAGACAAAGAAACACGCTACAGTAGTTAGAATATTCTGCACTGATCAATACAACACATAAAAAATTAAAGTATCATAAGAAACTCTATAGCAATATAAATATTAAAAATCCAACTTACTTGACATGATTCTTGAACTATGAATATTTTAAATGATCTCTTTGAATACACAACCAAACAGCGTGACAGTAGAGAATAAAACCAGAATGAATTAACTCATATTATGTTAAAATAAGACATTAATTAAACTGAATGTTGGTGAGACATGTCCCAACAGAGAACTGTTAACCAAATATAAACCTGCATAGTAGTTTATTGGTCAAATCCAAATTTGTACCCCCAGTAAGCAAAGGGTTAAATTCAATAGACCAATTTCTTTAGAAACTAAATATAAATATTGTGGAAAAGATGATTCAAGTTCACGTATTGAAGTTTCATCTAGAAATTTATTAAAATAAATCTTACGCAAATATGTATAAAAAATGGGTTGATGACTTAGTTATATACTCGTAGTTAAACAAATATAATATTGACCTTGTTCAAATGAATCAATCCATACTCTACAACCAGTGTCGTTAAAGTAATTCCGAAAAAGTAGCACTATTATTTACATTGAAATACAAATTACTGTGATATTCTAGCTGCTAAGTTAAAAGTAGCAACGGCGCTATTTTACAGCTACTTTTAGAACAAAATGCTCTAGTTTTAGCCCTTTACTATACAATAGTGATATACATTACATGTATTTGAATACTACATTTGAGTTTGGCAAACAAACATACACATACATATACTTGTATAATATTGGGTTATTATTGCTGGTCCAGAAGTTTGAGGGAAAAACATTAATATCTGATAAAATCTTTAATAATTAAGACAACGGTGCTAAAGTACATTTTATTATCTTTGAAATGTGTTTTGTGTTATAATTTTTTTTAATCGGGTATCTAATAACATTTTGAAATTCCTTTATAGATTAAATAATCTAAATCACGTTCAACCGTAAAGTGGAAACTGTACAGTACCGGTACAAAGACTGTAAAATAGGTGGATGGCTGCCGCTCAATACTCGTAGATTCCGGTTTACTTCTTGCGTTTTCGGTGAAAAGTAACAGGGTGAATAGATTCATCTTTAGCAGGTAGAAATTTGTCGTAAATAAAATACAGTAGACATTCCAGAAACTGAGAATATATTTTGCTCAATCTTCGTTCCTTATGTGCAGCCCTTCGCTAATCGTAAGCCCCTTTATTCACCCGTGTATGTCGTCGCGGCTTACTAGATACTTGCTAGATACCATGTATACCGCGCGTTCCCTGCATGCATAGCTGTTCGATTATTTATAGTGACTATTGCTAAGGCCACGCGTAAAGGACATTTCATTACAATCAACTCTACAATATTTACACAGCAATTACACAAATAAAATTATATATTTTAGGTGACGCATACTTCCGATACATACACCATATTTTTCTTTGTCATCGTTATCGCTCTCATCTCTTTTCGAATCAGGGTCGCAGTCTCATCAGGATATATGTATATTCCTTTGCCTCTATTCCTGTCCAACTCTTCCTTTTCCACCCAGTCCTATCTCTGCCTCCCATCACACAACCACAACTCCTGCTCCCAACGAAAATCAATCATTTCTGAAGAAATCTCTATTCAGTCTTACATCTTCGGACTGATTGGTTGGTTACTCCGATCTAAGGCATAAAATGATGGTTTTGCTGGATTTGAAATTTGTTGTGAAAGTACCGGCAACTTTTTTGAACTCCAGACCTTAAATCACTTTCTTTATACATTATACATTTACTTCACTGCGAGTCAATTTCTTTGTCCGTTGATCGCGGATCTTAAATATGTCGTCGATCCTTTCCACACTTTCGTGTGTCGCTTTCTGAAGAGGAGTCATATTGAGGCAGTTCCTTCTTTGTGACGTTTGCGCTCAAAAATAGATCGTCGTTGCTGAGTCTCGTAGTCGAGGATCCCCACGCCATTCCAACGTCAATTCAAGTTGAAAGCGAAGCTGTGCCGTAGAGGTTTTTGTTTATTTTTAAGTGAGTCAGCGGTTGCACGCCAGCAAATTTACCGGCCACATCGCAGTACTGGATCCGATGGCACACCGAAGTGAGATGATATGAGTACACCAGCATGTTTTTTCCCTCTTTTAAAAATAAATATTACTGAAGTCATAAGCATCCTTATACCCCGGAATACTTAGCGGGAAAATGCCTATGTCATTCGAGGGAGTAGCACAGCGCGGGTTTCGAGACGGCAACTGAGGTACGAAAATGCGCCATGCGCCTCAAAAATAAATAAACAAGATTTCAGTCTCCTCGAGTGCATCATGCTTGATGGGGACCTATTTTATTTCCTCTAACAGCATAAGTGATGATGGGGTCGAGCTGACCTGCGTCCAAAATCATCAAAAGGCTCGATCAACATTTTTACAACCATTCCCGGGAGTCATTAAGGAATCTCAAAATAAACTGGGAAAACAAATTTGGTAGTTATGCAACGAGTAGTTAAGACTCAGCTGGTTGAAGAGAATGAAGAAGCTAAACTGTATGAAATTAATAATTTCTCTGGTAAAGCCTCAGGCCCAAGAAGACAGCTATTGATTATAATTTAAACTTATTTTCTATTTTTTATTACAAAATATTTTCTTCAGATTTATCAGTAAAAACGATGTATTCAATCTACAATTCAGCATTACAATATTTTTGGTTTTTGTTTAGTACTTCATGAGGATTTACATTTCTGGATTAAAAAGGTGAGAAATGTGAGAAGCAACAGAGCGTGTACATGTGTTAATGAGTCAAAAGATGTGTACATGGATATAAAGGTGTGGAGATTTATTTATCCGAAGAGGGACATGGCGTGATTTATGTAGGTACCTATTTGAATGAATAAATCATAATATTTAAAATATAAACATGGATAGATTTATTCTAATAGGTCTACATTCATATTCACAGAATTGTGTGAATTTTAGCATATTATATAGATTTTTAAACAAATTATTCATCTAGTTTGGATGAAAAAAATATTTAAGCAAATAATTAATTGAAATCTTTTATACCATAATAAAAAAATCTTTATTCATGAATAACTAAACGAATCTTAAAAATACATGTGCAAAAATCTTGATTGACAGAAAAAATATTTATATTATCGTTCCGATACTTTAAGTACTCGTACCTAATAACTATTTTTATTAATCATCCCACAATAAATGACGCTCACGAATATGACTATTGTTTGATTACATTACTTTGCATCATTTTGAATCGAATCTCCCAGACAGACCCTGACTTAGCTTAATAACACGTATCCAGTTCATATAAACGCGACTTTATGTACACTCACTCCAGTCAGAAAAAGTTTGTCGGCTTGCGCGTCTGTTCTCCAGTGATAATTTTTTATTAGTTGAATAGCTTTTGTGTGGAGTGGTGCTCTTTCAAATCATTTTATTTTACTTTATAAAGTGTGTTGTGAGAGTTTTTATTACTCATTTTACGATAAAATTGTAAGTATATCTTTTTAAAAATCTAAGTTTATTAAATAAGTCTATATTTTCAAAGTTCGATGCAATATTAATTTGGTGTTGCATTTCAAGCGGCTTAGGTGTCATTTTACTTTATACTTGACATGTTGAAAATGCAATTCATGCGGTGAATTGTGTCAATACTATTACGATTTTTTAATATCTGCTTAAGTATCGTGATTTTGGTTTCAATTTGTGTTTTTCTTATTTTTATCTGAGCTATTTATTTATTTCGGTAACAAAGCAAACGTTTAAAAGTTTTTCTCATATTTGAGCCAACTGGAATCCAGTTTGATTTGTTTGTTCAAGAGTCATAAAAACTTTTTTGTAATCGAGATTTTTCTCGTATGACCAGTGTTGATTTCAATTTAACTTAGTTATCCGTTTCAATTATTATCGAGTAAATATAATTTTCTACTTCCTGTGGAAAGTTACAATTGATCTTGTTTTCACGACTGAGTATTCGAGATGGGGAATTCAGATAATTTTCGAAATGTAATTCTAATCATTTAATTATTAATTTTTTTTGTAAAATGATTTGATTTACAACTTTAACTCTATATTCTACAATTTCAATTTATTTCAAGTCTCGTGATAAAATCAAGTTAAAAAATCTACGTCGTATTGAAATTTTTTTTTACAAAATATGCGTGATTGGTTACATTGAAGAAATATTAACAGTCGGAAATTGAAAAAAATAT
This sequence comes from Odontocerum albicorne, assembly GCA_949825065.1. Classification (NCBI taxonomy): domain Eukaryota; kingdom Metazoa; phylum Arthropoda; class Insecta; order Trichoptera; family Odontoceridae; genus Odontocerum; species Odontocerum albicorne. Next base: position 29,113,237 of record OX463850.1, read on the forward strand.
CAATGATTAATTGAATTGATAGTAATTAATATTTTTCACTGATAATCGGATAATGGAAGAAAACAATAAAATTATCAATCTAACGTTTGCCACTGGATTCAATATATTGGTTTAATCTATAGAAATACAGATTTGCAGTAGTCATTAAAAATATTGAAAGTTTAAAGAAGCGTTCTTTGAGAGACTTGTCACTCAAGAAGACTAGAAAAATAATGTTAAGTTGTTGAATTATCTTTAATTTAGGGTAGCTTTTTCTTATGCCTCAATTTAGTTTAAAAAATACACCTGTTCTTCTTGAATAATGGCCGTGAACTCTTAAATATGAAGTATATACAAAAAGGGTTTTAAATTTAGATATTTATGGATTGCTGCCAAACGATGGAAAAAATATAAGAATTTCGTTGAATACCATTAAATAAAAACAAAAACAAAATTCTTTCCGAACAAAAATATTTATTTTTTATTATAAACATGGATATTATTTATGTTCTCAAAAAAAACTAGAAATGTTTTATGAAAAATAAAATGTATTCCATTAATATCAATATTTTCCTACAATTCTTGCATTAATTTTAGATTAGTTTTTCATAACACCTGACATTTTTTCACGTTGTGAATTTGAATTTTAGTCGTTGATTGACAAAACACTAAAAATTGAATATAGAATGAATGTATTTTTTTATTAACAATCTATGAAAAAATAAGGCATATTGCCAGTATTATAATTTTCCTTTATTAAAAAAAAGATTTAACATCTTTCTTTGGAATCGCAGTGAACCCTCGTGGTAGAAAAACCAACATACTGAATACAAATTTAAAATTTCTCACCAATCGTACCAAACTGCTTCTTTACGACCTACAGTGACACTATCCACTGAGGAGACACAGAAAATCACACTGAAAATAAAATACAAAAATCTAGTACTATAAAAAAAACTGACTAAAGTTCCAATATAACCTGTCCCATCACCATGCATCGTCAAATATATATGTATTTTTTTAATTACAGGTTATTAGTATTATCCTACTAAAATGGCATCAACTCCAGAAACAACTCCTGCGGCTCCCCAAACAGCAGTTGAAAATTCCGACACACCTTATCTTCAATCATTAGATAGAGTTTTGAAATTACCCGTCATAGAAGCTGCTTTGAATCAAGGTGCTGGAGTTTACGAAAAAGTCAAAGGTATTTAGTAGTCTTAATATCATTTATCATGCGATCTTAATAAATCTAGCTATTTTTATAAGAAAACTTGTAAAAATTCCAAGACTGCACTGGCTTGGGCATTAATATCGCATGCAGGACACTAACCTTGCAAGGAAAGCTTTTTTAAGCGATCTGATGGGGTGTAAGAGAGTGGGGAGACCAAAGCTAAGATGACTGGATAGTGTAATAGTGAACTGCTGCACACTGGGTATAACCGATTGAAGAAGGAATGCTGCTGATCGAGTTAAGTGGCAGAGAGAATCCTGCAGTCAGCCGACATATCCGGGGCTGTAGGGCTGATAATCTTATTTAAAAAATCAAATAAATATCACTGTTTTTATCATATGTCATATATGGATTCTATTAATTTTTTGAAAGGAGGGAAAAAATACTAGTCTTAGAAGCAAAAATGTATTTGAACATTAGGGTAATGGGTGCTAGATATGATTAGTCACATTAACCAAAATTTATGTAATTTTGCAATATATTCTGTAATTTTGCAATATATTCATTAAAATCAACTAAAAAAATGGAAGCTGACAAAATAATGGCACTCAATTCGTTCAAACATCCAAACAGTTTAACCAATCAAATATTATGTTTCATTCTTTCGAGTCACTGAGTAGACATTTCACATTTAATTATGTCGGTTCTTGAATACTTCTTTTGTATTAGTTTTTTTTTTCTTTAAAAAAAATCAAGATATACTAAAAAGCCTATGGATAAGTTAATGGATAAAACAGATGGTTGTTTTTTGCTGTAGAAGTGTTATAGGATTTAATAGGGCTGTAAATAAATATTTTTTGTAAGTGTATTACAAAAAAATCATTCAATGGAAACATTTTATCTTGTCCGGCTTTTGAAGTGTTTAGTATTGTTGTATAGTACATAATTAATAATACATTGTTAGGAACATTGCATCATGTCTAGCAGGGTTGAGTTTTATTGAATTAAAATAATTTAGATATCTTGCAATATTAATGAAACTTGTATTTAGAAGAAGGATAAAAATAAGATTAATGCTATGGACATGTGTACATTAAGCAAAACTTATGGAATATCAATTTAAACAAGAAAGAGGGATGAAAATATCAGGAATGAATGCACGGCTAAAGTGGATACTGTTAGTAAAATTAAGAAAGGAGCATTAAGATGGTTTGGACAGATAGGCAAATAGAATGATGAAAAAATTAAATGATAATACAAGTCGAAAAGCATGGGTGTGTGGAAATGGTAGACCATGGAAAACATGGTAAGTTAATTGAAAAGCATAAATAATAGGATATTCTGTGATGAGATGTGTGAATATAGAAGAAGCGAAAATTGTGTGTTTGTATATAAAAGTGTTGAAATATATTCTATGTATGTATTTAGATATTAAAACCAATGTATTCAATATTATAATGTAAGCCTAAGTCAATATATACTTCTCTCCTGTTAGCAACATTCACATAGAATGTTCTGTAAAAACAGTGACATATTAATCATACGATATTTTTCAAACGTTATAATCTCATTTGAGAAAAATAAGAGATATCACTCAAGTGGTATGTTTTATCAAATATAACAAAAAATTGATTAGATAATGATGTCGACTTAGGTTGTTGTAATAGTTGCTTTTAAAACTGAATTACTAAAAGATACAAAGGTCACTTACACATTATTTAAGTTTCTTAAAAATTAGTTTAGTCTTATTTAATTTATTAATTGTCTTATATTATATTTTTATTTTTTTTAATGATTTCAAATTATAAAATAGAATTTTGGTTTATTTATCTAAAAACTTGAATGATACTGAAATTTTATTGAATTAAGTTATTCACCAAACACGAAAAGAGCATTGTGAATTGAGAGAAGTAGCAGAGACTGAAAGAATCATTCAACCACCGATGCCATCTTCATAATGATGCAAATAAAGGAGAAAGCAATTAAATACAATAAAATAGCGTTTTTATGTTTTGTTGATCTAACAAAACATTTGATAAAGTAACACATCGATCAAGAAAGGTTTCCAGTGTGGTTTATAGCACACCGCAATGAACATTTATTCTAACTGTGGCACTACGTGTGACTAAATTGACTGAAGAATGAGTGTTTTATTTTTTCCATTGAACACATCGATCAATAAGTCGCGGGACTAATTACTAAAACAACATTTGTTTGTCAAAATTCTTCCTTATTCATCAACAAAGTCTCCTTCAAGAGTGATACATTCATTCCACCGCTTTCCTAACTTTTCTATGCCAGCCGTGTAGAACAATTTATCTTTGGTTTCAAAATAGGCGTTAGTTTCGGCAATCACTTCTTCATTGGAGCCAAATCTCTCCCTGGAGCATCTTTTTGAGGTCTGCGAACAGCCAATAGTCGCTGGGGCCAAATCTCGAGAATACGGTGGGTGCGGAAGCAATTCGACGTTCAACTCATGCAATTTGGCCATCGTTACCATCGACTTGTGACACGGTGCATTGTCCTGATGAAAGAGAACTTTTTTCTTTTCATATGGGGCCGTTTTTTTGCAATTTCTGCCTTCGAACGCCCCAATATCGCTATGAAATATTCGCTATTGATAGTTTTTCCCTTTTCAAGGTGATCGATGAATATTATACCATGCGCATCCCAAAATACAGAGGCCATAACCTTCCCGGCCGACTGTTGAGTTTTTGGTCGCTTCGGACGACTTTCACCGGCTGTTCTCCACTCAGCTGACTGCCTATTTGATTCCGGAGTATAGTGGTGAATCCAAGTTTCATCCATTGTCACATACCGATGCAAAAACTCCTGTTTATTTCACGTAAACAGTGCCAAACAGCGCTCTGAATCATTGATGCGTTGTTGTTTCTGTTCCATTGTGAGCAAACGTGGCACCCATTTCGAAAAAAGCTTTTTCATGACCAAATGTTCATGCAAAATAGTATAAACACTACCAAATCATATCTTCAGGATGTCAGCTATCTCACGCGACTTTACTTTGTGATTTTGAGGGTTTTTTTTAATGTTTTCTGCTGTAACAGCCTCATTTGGATGACCAGAGCGTTCATCATCATTTGTGTCTACGACCGCGTTTTAAATCAGCATACCACCGACAAATGTTTGTTTTCGACGGAGCAGAGCCCGGATAACACTTTATAAGCCATCGCTGAGTTTGAACGGTATTTTTTCCCATTAAAAAGCAATTTTATCTACACACGAAATTCGGTTTTTTCCATTGTTTTGAAAATAGTAAAAGTAGCATCACTAAAACCACTAACTCAATGACACAATGTCGGAATGTCATGAAAGTTGGACACGTAACTTCTAAAGGTTGGTACTAACTGAGAATGGTATGGATTTGTTATTAGAGGCACCATCTGTTGGTTAGTCCCGGGACTTATTGATCGATGTGTTATGGCTGGATAATATAATGCCTAAGTATGGCTGGATAATGTAGCTAACACCTTCCAGAATATCAATATAAATTGCAAAATAAAGATCAAAGTAGATTATAAGCTATCCCAGGAAATATAAGGGATGAGCGAAATAAAACCTAAGCTTTCTACAGAAATTATTGTACAAGTTTCACCAAACAGTAAAAAAAATATAATATGTCCATCTCGATTAACAAAATGAAGAGTTGACAGACCTGCATCAGGCCGATCATGACTTAAAGTGTCGAAACCAGAGCAAACATGACCAGATCAAAAAGCCTTCTTCGATCATCCAAGATGAGTATACAATGAAGCATTGTGTGAAAGTCTCTTTGTGATATGGTCAGAAACATTCACATCACAAAAATGAAGAGTTCACAGACGAGCACCAGGCCGATCATGATTTAAAGTGTTGATACCAGAGCAAACACGACCAGATCAAAAAGCCTTCTTTGACCATTTGAGATGAGTATACAATGAAGCATTGTGTGAAAATATCTTCGAGGTATGGTCAGAAATTCTCACATGTGACAAACCTGTAACACAATTGAAAAGTCAGGTGGAGCAGGAAGAGAAAGGGGTATTGGCGTAGAATGGACAGTGATAGAATCTCATACATAGCAACACATAAGATCCTTGCAGGACACGGTATGCTATGAAGGCCACGTAAAAGGCGAAGAGACAGCTGATGTTCTACCATCCAAGAATGATTTTCACAACAAAACCTATCCAAGATCTACATCAAGAAGAACTAATTCACTTCCAAGAGTGGAAAAATAATTTTAGTATCATAAAAAAATCCTATTTCCCCGGTGATGTATTAAGCAAAATGAAGAAGAGCGCTGAGATGGTTTGGATATGTAGAAAGAATGAATTAAGAAAGACTAACAAAACAAATAAACAGTGAATGGAAGGTAGAGAAAGAACAAGGAAAGTATGGATAGATAAAGTTTATAATATTTTGAAAGAACAAAAAGAAAAAAAGTCCGAGAAATCGTAGAAGTTGTATAAGAAGGTGTTTGGATATAGAAGAGGGGAAAATGTGTATCGTGATAGAAAATACTCTCTCCTCTACCTATTTCAACAGGGAAATAGTATGATGGTGTGTATGTATGAATTTATAGGATTTAAATCAGTTCTTTTTAGAAGGAATGCCAATGTCAAAAACGTAATGTACTGTCAAATGATCTTGTGTCTGAAAGTCTTTTGGAACTTAGAATAGAATATTCAATAAGAAATTTTATTATTCTACATTTATTATGGTGGCACATGTTTCTATTTCCTATCCCGAAACTCTGCAGGCAGAAATTATTTCATTCTTACTCAAATTCCACAATATTTTTTTTATCTAGGCAAAAGTACATTTGTTCATTTGTTGATTTTGATATTCCAGGAGCAAATTCTCTCTTCAATTGGGCACTATCAACAGCTGAAGCCACAGTTCAATACGCTCTAGTTACAGCAGCACCATTAGTACAGAAACTGGATGGTCCCATCCACATGGTAGATCAACAGTTGGTGAAGGGGATCCAGACCATTGAAGTCAATGTTCCTATTGTTACAAAGGAACCACAGCAGATATATGAGACTGCTAAGACTGCCGTCACCTGTGTTGTACAGCCCACGTTAGACAAGGTAATAAATTATTCACTTTACAAACTGTGATAGTGGTTATCCATTGTGTTAATAATTTCAATACTTTGTAAAATTATTATATTTGATTGACTATAGTAAAACTATAATATGTATAGGTATTTCATTGGTAATAATTCTTAATGGATTTAATTAATTCTAAATTTTAAAAATTAAGTTTAAAATCTTGATCCTTAATCTCAATATTCAGTTTAAATCTAATATTATAACGAAATACTTCCAAATTTATTTTATCTAGTCCAAGACTACACTTTTAGTGGCAATGTTTCATAGTATTATTTTATTCTTGAGTCAGAGACCTGTATTATTATACTTTATTCTTGAGTCAGAGTCTATTAGTATTATTACTTACATTAATTAGTATTATATTTTATTATTGAGTCAGAGTCCCATTTATTTTGCAATAATTTTATTCCTGGCTATGAGAAGAAGATCTTAAAGAGGAATTTCGTGGTAAATACTTATTGGGCATTCTTCCACAAAGAAACATTTGACAAATATCAAAGTTTTAAATTAAAAATGTACAAATGTGGCTTCAGCGAGGAAGCGTTGAATAGTAAATTCTTCAGAATAGCCACTAAATGATGTATATGTGACTTTTTATGAAGATCTACTTACGACAAATATCCATATGCTAATCAATATGAGAACACTCATTACGAGCTTATTTCTCTTCATTTACAAAGTTTGTAGTTTCTAATGAATTAAATATATAAAATCAGTATTCTTATTTGATATACATTTTATTATTCCAAATTTTGATAGTGTGACCTTATTATGATTGCACTTCTAGAACATATTCTGTATTCTCAATTAATGTAATCAACGTATCATTGCTCACTGGGAATAGCCAAATTTGAGTGAGTAGTCTTTAGAAAAAAAATGTAGAAGTATTTTCATATAATATTTAATATATTGTTTATTTAATATCTAAGGAATTTTAGTTTAATTCTACACCTTCGTGACTTAGTAAGGCGCCTGTCTTCCAACCCGGGAGTTGTGGTTTCGATTCCCATTTATAATTTTAGTTAGGGCTTGTTTAACACTTTTCTGGTTAGTTAGAAGAAATCGCCACATGGCAATAGCCAGGTTGTAAAGATAGTATCAATCATCTGACGGACAGTGTTATTTGCAAACTATTCCAAGAATATCAATTTTATTCAAAGTTAGTATAACTTTCTGACCTTAATCCATAGAAATGATTTACAAAAATTGTCTACGTAAATTTCTAAAGGTTTTCTTGAATATTTTTATTACATTACAATTATATTGACTTAAAAAATATTTTTAATGTTATCTAAATTGTAACGATAGGAAGCAAAGTCAATGGGATTCTAAAACATATATACTCGAACCGGAAAGTATCAAAATCTGTTAAGATGATAGTCTACTGAAGTATTTAAGTATAATCTTTGATGTATAGGAGTGAAACGTGGATGTGGAAAAAGACTGAAAAGAACTGAATATATACGTGAACTTAGGAGAATAAATGAGGTAACAATGTATAACAGAATCGGGAACAAAATTATTAGGGATGAAAGAACTTAAGGCTGATGAGTTGAATGAGATGAAAAAAAACACTTAGATGGTTTAGACACGTGGTACGAATGAATGAAGAAAGACTTTCAAAACAAACATAGAATGTAAATATGAGTTGAAGTCACGGTAGAGGAAGACCAAAGAAAGTATGGTTGGCTAAGTGAATGGCATTTTGAAAGGACAAGTAAGAAGTGAAAGAGGCGAAATATGTGTATCGAGATAGGCTCTGTCTTCTTTGCCTACCCCAGCAGGAAGTGGCGTGATGGTATGTATACTTGGAAACTAGATTGGTACCGTTTGGAGTCCATGATCTCAGATTGAAAGATTTATATCTTACTAACTAGACTACAGAGCCCGCCCGTCAATTATTAATCATATTATCAAGTGATTTTGAGGATTTCAATATTTTCTTTGATGTCTTTATAATGGAAAAATAAACCCTTTATCTCCTTCATAAATTTAATAACACCTGGCAATTTTTTCTCCATAATTATTTTATATTTATTTTTGTACATTTTTTATTATATTTACTATCCCCCCGTTTTTTCATTAAGTGATCTAATATTTATATGAATGAAATATATGCTCAAAAATTTTATTACTAAAAAACTAATTTTGTTAATGCTAAAAAACATTAATCGATTCATTGATATTTTATGTGAAAAAAGCATCGAATAACATTCATTCATTGGAAAGGAAACTTTTCTTTTTGATTCCTTCTGAAAGATAAGTGGATGCGATATATTGAAAATGGAAATTTAAATTGAAATTCATGTATGCATTTGGAAGAAAAATTTCATTCTATCACTATATCAGAATATAATTTATGACGGAACACTCTAAGTGTGTTGGTTTGTAAATTTAATATTTAATTTTTATAGAATGACAAACTTCTATTGAAAAAAAGTTTTTCTTTAATTGTTGGGTGATTTTTGTGATTCTGATATTAAGTTTTGATTTTCTTCATATAGATTAAATCAAAAACTGAAAAAGTTACTCAACAGCCAATCAAAGAGACTCAATCTGTAGCCAAAAATGAGACACCTGTCATTCAAGAATCAGAACAAAAAAGCAAAGTTGAACTATCCACTGTAAGTAGAATACTACAACCTGCTATGAGCAAGGTAAAGAAGATTACTGTAATAAATGCACGAGTTTAGATTTGCTTATGTTTTGTCAGCGTGATAATGGATCACTGAAAGATTTCTGAAGTTTTTCTCAAACTTTCACAAATATAATTTCAAATTTGATTGTTATTTGAAGTTTATGATTTCCTGCTAGAATTGGAATTTTAATGATTTTCTCCTATATTTTCCTATATAGTAAAACTACGTTAATTCTAAAATTTGCAAACACTTCAAGGCTCAAACTTTCAAATTCATAGTTGATTAACCCCGTTAATTCAAAAACCTTGGTAAATCATATTGTAATTTGAAATAATTTTTAGTTAAAACATTATAAATAATGTGCATCTTTTTGCCCGGGCCTGCCCATTTGAGCCTCCTTTATGTATATGCTGAGGTATCTGTTGATACACTACGCGCCTGAACTCTCTTGTGTGGAACCTCATTTACATGTCTCGGTCCCGGCCGCTGTATGCTTTTAGAAAATGGGGAATTCCAAACATGTACACTTGTTCAAAACCACTCAACTGCAAGAACTGTTTTCTAGTTTATCGTCACTGTCAAATAGATTGATACTAAAAATTCTCAAACCAAGTTGTTTTCGTGTATTTATAAATATTTTTCACTTTTTTTATATTTCACATTATTTTAAACATCGTACATTTCTTAATGTATAATAATATCAAGATCGGCACACCATAATTTTTTTTTTAAGTGAAATAATTCGTAAATAAATTTTAAATTGATGTGGTTTTAATGTATATCCTGTTCATATAAGCTTTATTAATCAAATCAAGCATGTATACGAATAGTTGACAAGTTCATGCAAGTAGAAATGGAATATGTTTTAAGAGCAATAAATTATTTTATGAAGAAGTACGTCTTCCTAACGGGTCATCCCTTTTTCCATTATAATGGCAATCTTTATTTTTTTTACTGGACCTGGAACTTAATTGGATAATGCTCAAACCATTCATACAGATTTATGAGCCAAGAGATACAGTGTCTTCCTCTACCCCGTTTGCCATTTACTCTTATTTTTCTTTGGATCATCAGTTGTATTACACTGTATCTTGGGCCTCTCATTATGTAACTGTGGTGTAATAACTTTGACAGACTTAAGCAATTCTCAATCTCGACCCATATGTGCAAGTTCTTCCGTATTTGTAATTTGATTTATCCAAAGAATCTTGAGGATTGTTTGGATAAATTATATAAATATAATTTCCTGTATAATCCATATACTAAAAACTGTGATCCTACTTGATGTTCCTTGTGTAAGAATTCTTGCTCCTACTGCATAGAGAAAAGTCAATGACTAATTTTTTGCATTCATAAATCCTGATTCATTTTTCCTTATTAACAGAGATTTCATGTATTACATAGTTCGAGATATTTGTAAAACTAACTCAATTATTTATTCATATTATAGTTTTCATTTATTTAAGTTGTTTTACCATTTTATTATTTCATTTGTTTTTTAACACTGGCTAATTATTTTACATATAATATAAATGTATTGATCAAATTTTTTGAAAACCACTAACTCAATTATATCATTTACATTATAGTTTTCATTTATTTATGTTGTTTTGCTATTTTATTATTTCATTTCTGTTTTTTAACACTGGCTATTTAATTTACATATAATACAAATGTATTGATCAAAAAGTTTTGAAAAACTCACTCAATTATATCATTCACATTATAGTTTTAATTTATTTATGTTGTTTTGCTATTTTATTATTTCATTTCTGTTTTTTAACACCCGATATTAATTTACATGTGATATAAATGTTTTATATATTATTTATAGTTAAAGATTTAACATTGTGGAGGTTTAAAGACATTGTAATTTGTTTTTATCAAACACTGTTTATTCCACTTTTTATAACGGTATAACCCTACCGGTTTCAAGGCTTTCACAGTCTTGTTTGTGATACCCTGATGATGAGGTGAAAGCCTTGAAACCGGTAGGGTTATACCATTATAAAAAGTGGAATAAACAGTGTTTGATAAAAACAAATTACAAATCATATAAATGTATTAATCAAAAAGTTTTTATCACTATTTTCTATAAAAACTTTCATTTTATTTTAACTAGTAAAAATAATCATTTATTTTATTAATAAAAATCCAAATAGTCTAACAAGAAACAATTACAGTATATGTTTTACAAAACTATCAGATTAGATAAAAATTGTATCAATTGTTGAATGGAATTGACAAAGGAATGAATGTTCTTGATATTTTAGTTCAATTAGCACATCTTATGTATTGTTGTGAATTTCTTTATGTATTCACATCTTATGTATTGTTATGAATTTTATTATGTATTGTTATGAATTTTTTCCAAAGAATGTATTAGATTTTCATTGAAAAAGTTGTAAAAACAGATCAATATACAGTCACCACTTTTCTACAATTATCTAATTTAGTTTATCATCAAACATATTAATTAAGTTGACTGATTTTTATATACGAGTATATCTATGAAGATATTTACATTATTCCTTGACCTAAGAGCAGGGTTCAGTTGGTATAGAAATTTTGACCATTAATATTGAAATATATCTGGCCATATCTACCACTATTTATTAATGGTAAAAAAATAATTTGTAATTATTTTTTTCTTAACAAACTAAATGTGATATAAAAATGTCAATGATTTCAAAAGTCAGCATTTATTGATTTAAAAATGAATGTTTATACTTTGAACTTTCTGAATTAAGCGTATATAGGTGCTACATTTAAAATTGCCATTCAATTTTATTCCAAATTATTATTCGTCTTTTCTTGCTCCCATGGCCACGATATGTAAAATAATATTTTTTTAATACAAACTCAATCCAGAAACAGATGTTTTATCACCAGTAAACATGTTATTTCTAAAATAATTTGAATGTCATATTAAGATAATGTTAATTTTGAGAGTTTAAGTAGAAATACCCGTTGTATTGAAAGAAAATATAATTTTTTTAAAATTCCATTATGATCGGAATTAATTTAATTTCTTGTGAATAAAAATTGTTTAAATCTTTAGGTTATTTGGAAATCATTTTAATGTTTCTAATTTTTTATTAATTACTGGTGATTTATTTTTATCTATAAATTTGTATTGGCTTTCTGTTTTCAGCATGGTAACTCATATTTTTAGGAGATTTAATAGTATATTAAATGGTAATTTTTGAAAATTCACCTACAAAAACAATGGCGAGTGCATGTAAAATAATAATTTTCTAAATTGATAACAAATTACATCAAGTACGGAGAGAATAGTTTCACGTTGTATGTTGACAGGGTTCGCATAATTTGACAAGACCTTTTTACCCATTCTTGATGAAATTTCACTATATTATTCACCTTTTACCCATTGTCTTGCAGTTTTCATAATATGTTGGCTTGACAGTACTTAAATAATTGCAAGAAATAAATACTTCTACCATTTTATATTGGAATGTTCCTATTTATTTTAAATATTGTTGAAGTAAATGAATGATTTATGACCTCATCACTCTGTTATCTTCGCTATTGTATTTCAAAAAGGAGAATTCAATTACCTTAATATCTGGTTTCATTTCCAATAATACAATGAAGTGCCCACATGATGCGTCATAAATATTAATTTATCAATTTAGAATTTCTTTGTTGGAAACACATGCATGGGGGGATATTATTAATTTATTATCTTTTCATATTCTTGGAATCCTCAATTATTTGGCAGTTTTAGCATGTTTAGTCTGAAGAATTGTTTTATTTTGATTCATAAAATATATTTATTTTATATTATCAATATCATCTGAAACTTTAAAAATGTGTGTAGACCACTTAAGTCCAAAAGTTTCCGGTTTGAACAAGTTAGAATGTGTGGACAGATACCGAACTAGCAGTTAAAATTTAATACCTCTGTAGCTTATCAATTCCTTAGAAGTTTATCAATTCGAGCCAAAAGAAGTGTTGTTTGATTATATTCTGATATGTTAAAAATTGAATAGCACACGGTTATCAAGCTCAATTGACACATTACTGAGATTGACACACTATCAACTCTAGTTGACACACTACTGAGGGTAGAGGTGTCAAATTGTATCTGCAACATCGCCTGACTTTCTTGATCTTTCCATAGACACTCTTAACTTGTTCAGGACAGAAAGTTTTCGACGTTAGTGGTATATCACAATTGTTGATTAATAAAACCCAGTGGTTCAGCATTAATTTTTGGCAAGTAAATCGTAGAACTACATTGAGAATTTAAAATACTGGTGCATATATAAAAATACTCTTTTTTGACGTACAATTTTAAGTTCAATAGTTTTTAAAAATTTACTCCATTTTGGTATCCAGTAAAAATAATGAAATATTCCATTATTATCAATTAAAAATGTATTCATTTTATGTTACATTATAGGTTTGTGCAGTAAAGACAACAGCAGAACACAAAGCCTCTTCCCTGAAGGAACTGTCCTGGAACAAGGCCAACGAAGTGCTGGCCACACAGTATGGGCAGATGGCTGTGTCGGGAGTGGATTCCACCAGCGCACTAGCAGAGAGGCTGTTGGACTACTACTTCCCTGCCACAGAGGAGGATGAGAACTATGGAGATAGTATGTACTCATTTTTATAATGATTTTAAAAGGTTCTTCGGAAAAAATATTCTTATTAAAAACTTTTGTTTTCTCTTTTCAGCTCCAATTGCTGTCAGTGAAGACCCCGTCCTTCATACAGTTCAAACTGTAGGCAGACTGTCCAACAAAGCTGCTCGTCGAGTTTACAGAAATGTCTCTGCGCAAATCAAATCAATCAAACCACAGGATGTAAAGGAGTATGTAGCATCCCTCATCGCTGTTTTGCAACTTACCCAATATCTTCAACATATCAACTCCAAAGTACAAACAAACACAGAAACGCAAACATCTGCAAATTCATCTCCAACACAAAAAACAGAAGCCAAACCTGAATCAACTGAGAAGAATAACTCATGAGAAAACATTTTCAACTATTCCAAGACTGTTAAAAGATCATTTTTTATGCCTGTGTGCCTTATTAGGTAATTTCCAAGAGAAATTTATATTTAAATAAAAATATTATGTGTAATAAATATTTTAATTTTTATATCGTATATTTTATAAGATTTTTTAATGCTAAATAGCATTGAATGAAAGTATTTTTCCGCATGTCATTTTATTTTTAAGCATGTTAGAAATGAAAAGTTCTTTTTTTTCATTTGATATGGAATAGAACACTTTTATCAGTAAAATGTAACAGAGAAAATTTAAATCATATGCACTTCTTTCTGCTTTGAAGTATATCTAATGGTTAAATGTTATCAGCTATAAAATGTTATTTTTTAGATCTAGTTTATTTTAATAAGTGTATTTTTCATTGCCCATATTTTTATTTTAAACGTCTATCATTCATTACTCTGGTCGAAATAGGTTTTTATTTTTCCGAGAATAAAATTTTCATTTTGTATATTTTTTCTTGTCTATCATATTCCATTAAAATAATAACTTTTTCAAATAATTAATGCTCAAAATCAGAGAAAATATCATTCTCACCATTCATTTGTGAATGGTTTGAATTATTTTATGTACACATTTATATTTTTTTTTTACCTTTTCTCACTATTTTTACTGATTTTATTATAAAAAAATATTTTTAAACAAAAACATGTTTTATTTTCTTGAAACCATCTTCTAAATCAGAATTCAAGGATTTTCTGCCAGACTCTGATTTACTAACCATTGTATTGGACTGTTCCAGACTTCTTGGTTTTATCATTAATATCTCGAGACTTTGATTATACCGATATCTTGTGAAATTAGTATAATTATTTAATTCATTCTAAATTTAATAATGCCTTGAAAGATTGGACTCCCCATCAACTAAAATGCTGCAACAAATATAAAAAAATATCCAGAGATATTTATAGAACAGAGGGTGATTACCCAAAATATGAATATCATATTAAACTTTTTACATTATGCAATTATAGAAGCCTTGAAACCAAAAGGCAAGAGTCCAATCATATTTTTCTTATTAAAAGCACTGTAATGTAATTTCAAATGACTCGGAATATTAAAGGCAATTAATTTTTATGTTCCTGAAAACTACAACTGTATTAGAAATCATCTTTCCATCTATCGAACCAATGTTGTGGCTGAACACTCATTGATGTGCCGTGACATATTGAATCAATTATAATTGGCCATTATGTAACAGATGAAATCCGTACAATGGAAATTATTAAAAAAATATTCATAATCCCTAATTTCATTATGCAATGGAGGAAGACTATATACGGAGAGGTACTGCAGGAAGAAACGGTATTGTTATTATGGCCAAGGCAACACTTAGTGAATATAACCAGAATCAGTGAAACCTTATTGATAATAATCCAGTAGTAAGTTCGTAGTCATATCTGCCTTTGTAGCACAAAGTGGTTCGAACCACAATAAATTAAACTACCTTTTAATAGTGAATACTGGCAAGCACTGATGATTCACTCTACGAATTACATAATATTGAAGTCAATTTACAAGAAGAGATAAGAGTGAAGAATTATATATTACTCGTAAGTGTCTTATTGTTCGGTACATATATGATAAATTGTAGGTAGGCTGACATAGATGTCATGAAAATATCCTTTCTAGGGTATGTCGGAAATGCTATATATAACATTTTTTTTTGTGACAGATCATCAGTGCTTATACAGAAATATCATTAGTGTTTATACTGTGGTAATCATCAGTGTTTATATGGAGGTGTATCAGATGTTTGGCCTAGACATAAATATGAAGAAAACCAAAGTACTAGCTTGTTCTGCAGAGAACGAGGTATTATAACCACTATAATAATATACGACTAAACTACTTTATTTCACATATCTGGGCAGTATCCTGGCATCGTATTTTTCTCTTAATAATGAATTAAAGAGTAGTCTCAGGAGTGCGACAGCACCTGTTACTAAACTAAATAACATCTCCCAATCTACTAAGATATCTGTCTTCAAGACCATTGTCCTCACATTTCCTATGGGTCTGAGAATTGGTTTCCTTTAGAAAGCACATACGGAGCCTGGAAATATTCCATCATTGTTCTCTTCGCTGCGTCCTTTGGATCCACTGGAGTAATCCATGGAAATGTCTCGGTCCTACAACGCTCCAACTATAAACATGTCGAGGATATGGTTATAGAAGCGAAATTGAAGTGGACTGGACACGATATGCATGAGGGATATGCTCCCAAATCGCGTCTTATGAATGGAAATAATGGGCAAACAAAAGTTTGGCAAAGGAAGTGTTATAAGGAAAGTCTGCAAGAGTTGCTGACATTGTGCAGGGCACTTAAAGATTAGGAGCAGGTAGGATTGTGGAAAGTGGAGAGCTATGTATTCTCGAGCTGATAGTATCTCAACAGATAGGTGTGTGAGAAAGAATCAGCGTGCTACAAATATATGTCAGTATTACCAGGCGGCTCAGCAGGATCCACATATCTGTAACATCTGCTGGAGGGAGTGCATGTCTAGGATTTAGCTGTTTTCTCTCAGAAGATCACGTGGAAGAGCAGCTCGAGATGATGTTGAAAAAGTGAGGGGATTTTCGATTACAAAGCCTAGTAACGACAACACTTTTTTTGTATAGAGTACAAAATAGTGGGCTTATTGCCTATGATAGGTTCTCCCAACTGATCAGAGGGCAACCAAGGATCACCTTTTTGTCATAATAGACATTTTGAGAACAATTAAGGGAATATATTATCAAGTAAACAGTTAACTTGTTCCTCTAATAGGACGTAATCAAGAAGTGGTAAGGCCCACTGTCTACGAGTATAAGTGAGTCGCATCCCACAGGTCATATCTGCATGTTCAAGACTACCAACCATACAATCCACACACATACCAATAGAATACATTACTTAAATTTTGAACAGAACTAAGTTACTAATGATTTGGAATGGACAAATATAGCAATTTATTCCAACCAACTAGACAGAAGTTACAAATGTTGTTGCTGTTGCTGGTTGCGAGGTTATAAAGATTTTAGGTTACACACAAATAAATAAAAACAAAATTAGTTTTTAATATCATCAATGAGCGCAGGGATAGGGAAAGAAAAATATGGGGAATAGTAAAAGACAGGCTATGTTATTGAAAAGTGATATTTTGTTTATTAAGTCACTTTTTTAAGTAAGCCAATAAGGGTGCAAGTCTAACAGCAATTTGTAGCTAGTTTAAGAGTCTAACAGCATGGACAGTAAAGGACGGCGTGAAGAAGAAAGAGTGATAATAAAAAGCCAATCTCTGCTTGAGCGGAATGCAAATCCATGATCAGAGAGTTTTTGAACATTATAGCTACAATGCACGCACATGTCGACGATTCCTTATATTTAATCAATTTTGGTTTTAATGATATGTGATGTGATCAAATCATCAATAAACAAAATTATGCAGCACCTAGATTTGCCTATTAGCAAAAGCGGCTCTGATCTTAAACATACATTTTGCAAACTGGTCCAATCAGTTTTTAGTCACATAGAGATAAAATTTATTTAATTAAGAAATTCTAAAACTGAGTTTCGTTTTTAAAATGATCTAGTATTGATATCAAATTACTAAGAAAAGTAAAATTAAGGAGAATGTCAAGAAAAATAACCTACTTATTAATTTAACATAACTGTTCAATTTATGTGAATTTTATATCTGGGTATATAATATTTGAAAAAACATTTTCGTTTACAAAGAATTTATTCATTTCACAATTACTTTCGTAGTATTATTCATTGAGACATCTATTGAAAGTTTATAAAATCTTTTTGTTAAATCTTGAAGTTTTTATATGGCAATGATGTTCATTTAGTACATAAATTCATTTCAAAATGGCTTCCAACTTTGAATTATTTTTAACTGACCGTATTATATTATTTGTTAACGTTTGTACATGTTAAAATTAAATATTTAAAAATATATATCAAATTATAATAAATTATGAAAAAATGTTGAATGTTTATCAACAAAATATTTTCTACTTCGCCATGTTGATTGTAACCGATGTGCAATAAAATATAGTCATGGCAACACTTTAAGGCGGTTTTTCAAACCAGTCTCGACCTCAAGACTTTTTGTACATACTTTTGTAAAGTCTGTCAAGTTTGAGGAATGGTCGTTGCGCGCGCGACTGATCTGTCACCCGAGATCCGGGTTTCGCGGGCCGAATTCTTTGAGATGAAAGTGAAGCTATAAGATTTTAACTGATTAAATCCCAACAAAAATTTTATTCAAACGTGTAATTAAATAAAACATATCTTCAAGTATAATTTACTCAGTAAAAATATGTATTTTATCTCATAAGTGTGCAGTGAATAACGGTATTTCGCTAGCTTTTTGACATTCTTTTGAAAGGTGACGTTAAGTTCTTTTTGCCTATAAAATCGTGATCAATTTTTAGATGTTTATTTCTTGTGTTGAAAACTTATTTTCAAACTTTGGGCTGATGCAATTATTGGATATAAAAATTACTCACGTTGTCATTTGTTGATGTCAACAGCTGTAAGTATGTTTGTTTATTTTTATTTACTTTTTGATTTTTTAATACACAACTTTTGAAATTTGTGGCGTGTTCGACTACCCAAGATAAAACACCGAATTGAACATATTTGCAATTTTTTTTTATTTTGTACAATTATGAACAATATTTTTTGTGTACAATGTATGTTTTTATTAAAATTGTCTCAAGTGACAAAACGAATACTTTTCGTATTATAAGAAATTTGTTAATTTTATTCTAGATAAAAAATACCTTTTTTAAATGAAGGATATGGTACTCTGTGGTGGGGATTGGTAACTTTTGCATTCTACCTTTGCATAAGTTCTACCCGTGCTGAATAAGACCTTGCGAGGGAGATGTCTGCTGATTGATATGAAAACTAGTTATTTTATAAATATAACTTATTGTAATAATATGAATAGATTTTTAGGATATAGTTTTTATTCCAAGAATTTAATGGATATAGTAATTCAGGGATAGTGATGAAATTATTGTCAAAAATATGGCAATTTTCGATTTTTTATTACGAATTTATGTGCCTATAGCAGTTGACAAAAGTTCGATCTTAGAAACAGACTGGTTTCAACATTTCCTTAATAATATGGGTGATATCATCTCCAGAGCACGTTTATTTTTTAATAATTTAAGTGTACAAGGAATAAATTAAGATGAGTTGATGACATTATTATTTATAAAAAAACATGTCTTTTAAAATAAAATGTCAGTTGTCTAAAACGAGTCTAGATTTTAGTAACAAGTCAAAGGATTGAAATATGAAAATGAATAAAAAAGTACAAATACGCATTCATTTGACGTTTGAAAACCTTCTAGGTTTAGTTGGTAAGACACCGCCTTCCGACACGAAAGTTACGGGTTCGATTTCCGTTGGTACCCAAATTTAAAAAAAGATATCCGTGTAATTTTCACTTCAGGTCTCTTTAACACCTTCTAATAGGTTGTACAAAATTGCCTCATGAAAATAACCCCACCAGGTTGTATTACTTACAACGAAAGAGTGATACAATACATTTCGGCTCACGACATGTATTGTTATATTTATCGGTAATCCCTGGAACTCTCGTATTGTATTGTATTACACTTTCGTTGTATACAGTATATTAGTTTATTGCCAAGTGGTAATATCTTCCAACCTCCCAGAAAAGTGTTTAAAGAAGCCTTAAATGAAAACTTATTAGAACCCTATTTAAAAAATCTGGATACCAACGGGAATCGAACGTCAGCCCCGAGTCGGAAGACATTCATCTTACCAACTAGAATACGGAGGCCGTGGCTTAGTTGGTAAGGTTAAAATATGAAAAGAAAAAAATACAAATATACATATATTTGCTTCGTATTTATTTATCTTGACAAAAAATCAAAATCCAATAACAATAATTCGAAATAAAATTAAAACAAAGGTCTAATTAATGCAGCAACTAAACAAACTTCAACACTCCGTGATATGTTAGTAAGGTGGCTTTCTCCTAACCCCGGGGGTTACGGGTTCGTTTTTCATTGGTATCCGTTTCTTTAAAATAGGGTTTCAGTCTGGTTTTCTCTTAAGGCTTCTTTAACATATTTCTGGTTGGCTGGAAGAGATTGCCACATGATAATAAACTTGCCAGGTCGTACTGTATATAAAGTATAAAACAATTCAATTCACAGTAAAAGTTTCATAGATGAATCCATCTCTTATTTTATATCATAAATACATAATTTAGCATGAAACATGGGTGCAAATTTAAAATTAATTATGAAACGAACTTTAGTCGGTTGAATGAAATTGGTACAGAGCAATTAAGTCACCACATGTAAGATGTGAGTATTCAAACAATAGATATTTAATTATATCTTTGTTTTCAACCTATTGGTTAGTGCGTGTGATTTATTGTCACGTAATGTTCATACTATTAGTCGGAAATAAATCCTGCTTAACTTCCTTAGAATTTTTACTTAAAGCCTCTTTAGCATATTTCTGGTTGGTTGGAAGATATTGTCACATGGTAATACACCCGCTAGATGGTACTGTAAGCAACGGGTGTGTAATATCATACAATACAATACAGTTAGTTACTGGATAGTTCTAAGAAATTATTTATGATTCATAATTATCGATGCAGCCAATGCCGTATGGCTAGGCGTTGCGTTGAGAGAAAAATATTTTTATTTCTTGGAGCCAAGACTAGCTGTGGCGGAATGGCACACTTCACATAAACACCATCAGCTCAAGCAGGTACCAAAACGTACTCTGCGCGAGGTTTCTTGATTTTTGGGTTCTAGATTCAACAAAAACTCCGATTTGTTTATTTCTTTACTGTCAATAAGAATGTGGACACTAATTTCAGTTGATATGTTATGGATGAGAGTATTAAAGACTACGTACAATGTAATATGCCTATCTGCTCCCCCCCCATGACTAGGCAAGAGAGTGCGAAAAATTCAGGCGGTGGATTGGAACGGGGCTGCTGTTACGACAGGAATTGAGTACTTGAGTTTGCAGGAGAAGTCTTAGTAAAAATATTTTTCTTAAATTTGATTTGAGTAATATTATGCGTTAACTAAATATATTATTGTTGTTTAAGTATTATAATGAAATTTTTAACTACACGATTTTCAACCGAATTGTGTAAAAAATCGACATGGTTAATTTCGAGTAAGTGGCATGTTTGTTTCTCCTACAAAAATTGTTTTAATAGTGTTGATTTATGGAACGATCATGTCACACACGCTGGTGCGAGTATATGCGTTTGAATGAGGCTACTCATATGTCACATACGCTAGTATATGCGTTTGAAGGATGCCACTTATGTGTTACCCATGTTGGTATATACGTTTGAGGGAGGCCACTTATGTATCACATACGCTGGTATATGCATTTGAGGGAGGTCACTTATCTGTCCCATTCGCTGGTACATGCGTTTAAGGGGGGTCACTTTTGTATCACATACGCTATATATGCGTTTGTGGTACAAAGGGGAAACTAAGTAAAACGATGTCAAGTCGAATTCATCGATGAGTAGCTTAGTTTAGTGATGAACCGATATTCCAAAGGCACATCCTATGCCATGTGAATGAACGCTCATTACGCGCTACCCACCGTACTTTCTTCTGCCTTTCGCCAGCTCACCAAAGAGGATATTTCTTGTGAGTCGTGTCAGGCTACGAGCTACATGCTCAGATCAACGCAAGCGATACCAGAATGATCTACAGCAGTTTTCTCTTCTCAAAATTGAATTATTTGATACCTTTCTATCCTTACACTCAATTTATATTTATTTATTTTGCAATATTTTCATTCTTTCTATAATAGTGGGTTCGAGTCCCGAGATGGAGCGCCCTTGAGAAGAGTTTGCTCTCTAAACGGCGATATATAAATTGTCATTTTGTTATTATTGAGACTTTTAATATAGACTTATAGAACATTTAATATATACTTATAAAAGACGACCTCCGTGGCCTGGTGGTAAGACACTTGTCTGCCGATCCGGAGGTTGCGGGTTCGATCCCCGCTGGAACCCAGATTTTTTAAATAGGATTCCAGTCTGGTTAACACTTAGGGCCTATAAAAACATTTTTCTGGTTGGTTGGAAGAGATTGTCACATGGCAATAAACTCGCCAGGTTAAAAAAAATAAAATAACATTCAACTCAAGCAAAGTCACTCCATATTCCATCACCCTTCACTCCATCGCGTACTGTAATATCGGATATTCTTCGCCCAACACATATTTCTACCATGTTTATTCTACTTTAATCACTGTTCAATGCTCAGGCTTTATTCACATCCATCATCACTAATACACCATTATGCTCTGCCAATTGTGAGGATGTTGCGATTAAGTTAGTAGTTAACATAAAACTAAGCGCACGGTCGACATTGTTTCCTCCTGCAACATGACTTTCAATAAATATTACCACCTCTCGAAAATATACTTTATACGTAGAAAAATCCTCAACTGGGTGACTCGTATCTTTAATTATTTACCTATCCATTTTGTTGCCTTCTTTTCTATTATCATACTCGTATTCGTTTACATTAGTTATTATATAAATTGTCCCTTTATTATTAAAGTACGAGTATGTTGTATTTATCTATATCGTTTGTCTTCTGGCATTCGATACAGAAGCCTATTTTATCTTTAATATATTATAGAATTTAAATAATGACGTTTGCATTAGTTATTATATAAATTGTCCTTTTATTATTAAAGTATGTTGTATTTATCTATATCGTTTGTATTCTGGCATTCGATACAGAAGCCTATTTTATCTTTAATATATTATAGAATTTAAATAATGACGTTTGCATTAGTTATTATATAAATCGTCCTTTTATTATTAAAGTATGTTGTATTTATCTATATCGTTTGTCTTCTGGCATTCGATACAGAAGCCTATTTTATCTTTAATATATTATAGAATTTAAATAATGACGTTTGCATTAGTTATTATATAAATTGTCCTTTTATTATTAAAGTATGTTGTATTTATCTATATCGTTTGTCTTCTGGCATTCGATACAGAAGCCTATTTTATCTTTAATATATTATAGAATTTAAATAATGACGTTTGAGGCGCCATAGAATTGAAGTCGAACCTGCGTACGACTGCGCCGGTACAACCCAAACCAGTTTGTATCGACAACTATTTGACGTAGCAGCCTTGCTGTGCTAATTACATTAAAATACCAAAATTCTTCTATTCTTTTCTACTCTACACACACTCTTCGAGTTAACTTAAAAAGCATTGTGCTTCTTTCGTGTCTTCAGGATAAAACAAGGTTTGCTGGATTTATGAAAGAAACACTTTAATTTCAAATCAGGCAAAGGATAGTGTTGACCAAAATCAATACAAAACCTTTCTCTATGTTTAAAGCGCTGTTGAGAATTCGAGACTAACCTTTTTTTATTTAATAAAGTAATCTATAACACAAACATTTGCCAAAGGTACTACCTTTATAGATATTTATATCTTAAGAACTAATCTAATTTATATATTATATGTAACTATATATGTACTAACTTAATTTTAATTTCTTATAAATAGTTAACACCTACATACTATGTATAACTAGATAAAAATTCTTACAACTAATTATTTTAATATTAATTATTAAGCACGTACATACATGTCCACTCTAAACTTAATTGCTATTTTTACATTTGTGGTTAAGTTTCTTGACATGTATGTTACACGTATGATTTGATTTATATAAAATCTGCTTAATGAAAGTGTTGCTCAGTTGTGAGCTATACGACAGGATGAGTTGTCAAAAAATGCAGACGGGTGAGCTTATTGAATACAACAATCATCTCTAAGCTTTACTGTTTTGCATAAGCTTAATATATATTTCGAGTAGTTAATCTAAGGTGCTAACAGCAAATAAAGTTCTGCTTGTCGACTGATACTTTACCAATGGTAACTTGCATATTCCGGCGTGCACGCTGCGATCTGTTGAAAGTACCGGTGTGCCTGACTCACTACCGAAGCTGAAGGCCGTTTGAACAAGGAAAAGCAACAACCATATATACTCACTTCTCCGGGTTTCTGTGTAGACGTGTTCAGTTTGATTTGATATCAGAACGATTTACGGTATATTGGAATACTTAATTCATTCACTAAACCAGAATGTGTGATGATCTTTAACACGATGACCAGAATATCAATATAAACCACATCATATTAGATATAATACATTCAATATTTAAAAATGAAGTTCAGTAGGTTTTACTTTTGGGAAGAAATACATCCAATATTTAAAAAATGGAGTTCAGTAGGTTTTACTTTTGAGAAGAAATACATCCAATATTTAAAAATGGAGTTCAGTAGGTTTTACTTTTGAGAAGAAATACATCCAATATTTAAAAATGGAGTTCAGTAGGTTTTACTTTTGAGAAGAAATACATTCAATATTTAAAATTGAGTTCTGTATGTTTTACTTTTGAGAAGAAATACATTCAATATTTAAAAACGGAGTTTAGTATGTGTTGCGTTTGAGAAGAAATTCATTCAATATTTAAAAATGAAGTTCAGTAAGTTTTACTTTTGAGAAGAAATACATCCAATATTTAAAAATGGAGTTCAGTATGTGTTGCGTTTGAGAAGAAATTCATTCAATATTTAAAAATGGAGTTCAGTAGGTTTTACTTTTAAGAAGAGAACGGGTATAACTTTATGTTTATATCTTTATAAATGGAACACAAATATACATATTAATTAATTTGGTATTTATATTGTAGAACATCATTTTATTACATAATAATTTGACACTTAAATGTAAAAAAACAACACAATAACTAAAATTAAAGTGACAGCTCTGTTTCGCTTTACAAATCATTGTCAATCTGAATTAATTTAAGTTATTTTGTAGATTTTTTTACATTTAATTGTCAAATAATTCTGTAACAAATATACAATTTTTGATTATGCGAGAGCTAATAACATAGATGATATATTAATATACCTCCATGGTAAAGTTGTTAAGACGTATGACTGACTTTCATTCAGGAATTTCGAATTCGATTCCTGATGGTTACTATAAAAAAAAGTTACTAGTCAGTCAGTAGTTATTATACGAATGTATAAATGAATATATTTTGTTAAGCTTCCGTTGTATAATATACAACCTGGTACGTTTATTGCTATTTGGCAATCTCTTACAACGAACCAAAAATGTTCTAAAGAGACCTGAAGGAAAAAATAAACTAAAACTCCTTTAAAAATTCTGTGTTCCAACGGGAATCGAACCCGCAACCTCTGGGTCGAAATACAGGTGTCTAAGCAACTAGGTTACAATAAAAGCCCGAAATTTAGAAAATCCTAAGGTGTCCACGTAAATTCTAAGATAAATTAAGTTGCTGTGGTAATAGTCCGCAAAAAAAACTAAAAATGAATATCTTTTCGTTTTTGGGTTTATTTTATCCATCGATGTCGGTAAATATAGTATAAGGCCGCGCAACCATGCATAAACTCACGTTTACCGGAATCGATTTGTTCAACCTCGAAATGAAAATATATTTATTATGTGTATAGTTTTTCGGATTCATACCAGAACAACTTACAAAGTAAATCTAAGTATTTTTCGTGTAAATTATTGTACTTTCGTGATTTGCCGAAATGCGAGCTTTTGTAGTAACATTTATTATCGATAGCTTGTCTCATCTTGATGAATTATATGTCCCATATTTTGATTATTTTATCTAGTAAATATGGATTTTCTTTAACTGTGGATTTTCTTCAAACTTGTTAAATTTAAAGTTGCTCGAAATTGTTGCTAAATTTACTCTGCTATGGTATCTGTTTTTTTTTATTTTACCGCATGTCCGCTCATTTTTCCCCAATATTTTTTCTCCATACAAACTTAATTTTGCACATCGTCTAAATATCGACCTATTTTAGACCATAAACCGTTCTCTTGTGAACACTCATCTCCACTTCGGAGGTTGACAATTTCTCCGTCTTCCAACACCTTTAACTATCTTACACTTTCGTTGTATACGATACGATTTTTTTTCCAACCAACTAAAAAGGGCAATCGCCTAAACCAAGTGCAAACTCTTCCAATCAATCAGAATGGGGTTGAAAAAATCCTTAAAGGTAAACCAGACTCGAACCGTTTTATTTAACAAAAATCTGGGTATTAACGGGAATCGAACCCGCAACCCTCGGACTGAAAGACAGGCATCTTACCAACGCTAGGCCACGGAAGTTGTCATTTACCTTATCTTATTCAAATCCCCTGCAACGTGGCTTGGACTATTTCCTATTTATTGGCTTTCAATACTAATTTTATATACATATTATATTTCTCTTATTTTCTTTCTTTGATCGTTGTTAGTACTTCTCTTTCCTTTTCCACTCTGAGACTTCTTTATTCCGTATTTTATCCACCCTATAAATAATCATTATTCTCTAATAACTTCATATGTGTAAAGCTTCAATTATTTATGTCAATTTTTATTTTCTTCCACTATGTTCTGTTTTGTTTATTTGTGTATCGTTTTTTTCTAAGTGTGATTTTAAAATGTATGAAAACTTTGATGTGAAAATTTCATTCTTCTGTATTAATTTATGTTTAATCTGTTTAATGCTTATTTTGTTATAAACTATAAATAAACCCTTAGTCTCTTTTAATATTTTCACTAAATTTCATGTAACAACCTTCCAAAGAAGTAAGTTTTTCTTCATTTACTTCTTAATCCATGTAGTCCAGCAATAAAAAACGCAACGTAAAACGATCGTTTAATAAAAAAAATAACTAATTTCTTGTAAATAAATAAATTGGCGAAACGGTGACCTGAAAAAGAAAATTTCTTCAAGGAAGTAGGAAAGAAACGGCAATAATTTAGGCTAGAAATTCTTCGACTGCGCTTGTTTTGCAGACATTCAAACGGCCCCCGGCGCCGAACCTCTCTCGTATACTATTATATTAAAAAGATAATCCAAATCAACTCGTAATTGGGCTCAAGATGTGTTGTGTATTGCAACACCGCGAGGAAAACATCTCAAGCTTAATTTACATTTGACTTTAGGCTGAATGATTCGTTTGAGCTAAAATCTTAGAACTGATTCACACCTGTACAATATTTAGAAAACAAAAACATATTACATCAAGAGCATTTATCTATGTCGTTCCTCGTTACTGAGTCGTGATCGGGATGATTGGTTGGAAGAAATCAACATATGGTAATAAACCCGCAAGTGTAATACAATACATACATCAGTCACCTCATGGATAGTATTCTTGCAAACTATGTCAAGTATCCCGATTTTATTCAAAGCTGGTATAACTTTCTGATCTTAATCTATACAATTTTTTTGATTCGCAATAACTGTTAAAGAAATTCTAAAGATTAACTTGAATATTATCATTATCTCTGTCGTTTCACATTACTGAAGGTCGTGATCTATGGGGATGTCCCCCCATTATCTTTCTTCCCAATCTTCCTTTCCCTTGCCTAATTCCATCCATTTGGGGTCGGCTGCTGGAACTTTTCCCTCCATCTCTCTCGATCTCGCCAATCACTCGGGGATAGTACGAGTCTCATGTCCTCCTCCACTTTTTATATAGATTTATATTTCTTCTCAATATCCCTCCGTATCTCTCAATTATACATGAAATTGTTTTATTTAAATCATCAAATGATTCATGTATATTTATTTTACAATTATTTCTTTATCATTTTATTTTCATGGTATACATGCATACATACCATCACGCCTTTTCCATGCTGGGGTAAGCAGATATAACAGAGCGCCAATCTTTCCTATCTTGACTTACATATTTCACCTCTTCCTCATCCATACACCTCATACAGCTCCTACAAAACTCTCACTTCATATTTTTCCTATTTTTCAACATATTGAATTGGATCGCCCTTGATGAGAGTTTGCTATCTAACCTGCGTTATATAAACTGTCATTTTACTATTATTATTATTGTCGTTCACTTGATTCAACCATAATTTTCATGGTATATAGCGCAAATGTACTCGTAAATCTTTCACCCAATATTGAAAACAATTTTGCTGGTTGGTTTAGGAAATGGCCCTTTCAAATAAACCCGCCATTTTGTTCATTGTATAATAAAGTGTTTAAATAAATTCACTATACTATGCCAGTTCTGGCCAGGCAGGAGTGTCATAAAAGTAAATTTAGCATACATTTTGCACATAACTATGTTGAAACAAATTACCATATGGCAATAAATTCGCCAGGCTATACCGTATACAGCGAAAGTACATATAATACTATATAGAAAACGCTGAGGAAGTTTTTAGCAGTCGCCTTAGGTCATGTGTGAATTCAGCCTTATAGATATATCTATGATAAGCAGATAGATGATCGCTGTACCGGACCAGGCTCATATTTTTTCCGTAATCATTTTAAAAGGTCATTTCCCATTCAGAATTTAAAAGCAATATTGTTTTTTTTTGCTCGATATTTTTTTGCGCGGCTAGTGTTCAGACTGAATTGTTAATATTGGTAGCTAAGAGATAGTGGAGTGTGAAATTATTTTGTTTGTTTATATTTCAAATGCAGCAAAAGCAGTTATTGCGAAGTTTATTTTTTTACCACACCTTACAATGTACTCGTATAATAAAACAAATTAAACTATTAAAATTTCTACTATAGTAAAGATTTATGTAGCACTATTTTTAAATACTTACATAATCTCAAGAACACTGCTTTGAAATACATATCAAGTAAATATACAATAATAACTAGGCAACAGTTTTAAGACATACACTTCAATAATCATATAAAAAATATATTCCCCTTCCCCACCATGCTTCGTTTCTATGCTCAGATACCGTAGACCTGCTGGCTGACTAGGAATTTGTGTTTTAAGTCAACCAGTTTATCATACGTGTCATTTAAATACTCTCATAGCTGAAAAAAAATATTAAAAAGAACACTAGAAATATATGGGATTTACACTTTTCAGTTAAATAAACAAAAGAGAGAAAAAATCAATAGTAGCAACATGTCATAAACAAAAAATAACCACTGAACATTGGTATACGATGCAAACACATCAAGAATTTTGCATTTAAACGTAACCAAACACCCGTAAACAATTTTATTCTTGTGGTACTCTCTTCTTCAAATACGCATCGCACCCAATCGTCGTCGTTGTTACTAGGCGTCGTAGTCGAGGATCTCCTCGCCATTCCAATACGTAGACAACGTAGACAACGATAGTATAACTATAAAACCGCTCCCTATCTGATGTAAGATTTATTTTCGGAGAACAGCCCGAATCTTGAATCAAATAATATGCTTCAGATGTCACACTTGAATATTTGCTGAGCTACCTCAACTCTCATCTCGTTTGATAGCTACAGCACCATCAGCCAGAGACTAAACACCTCCATCTCCAACTATTTAGAGCTGCTTGCTTCCAGTCCTCAAGATCATATCAAATATGTGTCATTTTATTATGTTTGTTATATTTGTTCCATATTCAAACCTAAGTAATAGAAAATTAAAAACACGTCAATAAGAAATCAACTGTGCCACTTTATTGTCTGTTATCTATGTTCCACATTCAAACCCAAATAATAATCAGGATGAAAAACAAACATATGTTACACGTAAATCGGACATATTTACCTTTTGTTTTTTTATTGTTCCACATTCCAATACAAATTGTCAGAATTTTAAACACACCAATAACACGAGTAAATCTAACGTACGTAGAATACTTTTTTTAGTTTCTTTATCCATATTCTATATTCGAAATCTGTCTGAATGAAAAATACACCAATAAAACACGTAAATTCCGAGTGCGGCTTGTTTCGTTTTTTTAATGCATATTCTATATTCAAAATATTATCATCGGAATGAAAAATATATCAACAAGACATGTAAATCCAAGATACGTTTTTTTTTTTTTTAATACATATTCTAAATTCGAAACTTTTCTGTCGAAATGAAAAATACACGAAAAAGAGGCATAAATTCAAGGTGCGATTTATTTTGTTTTTTTTTTTATGTACGTGCCATTTTCAAACCCTTACTGTGAGAATGAAATACACATCATCAAGACGTGTAAATCAAACTTGCGTGTCGAACCGCGATCGATTTGAATGAATAGCCTTCGAAGAAAATGATTGCGTAACCGTCCATACCTCGAGATTAGATTATTCAGATGATGTGTTTCTTAATCGTTGCCAGAGTTATGAGATCTTATTGTTTCGCTTTCCTTTTGGCCGT
This sequence comes from Odontocerum albicorne, assembly GCA_949825065.1. Lineage (NCBI taxonomy): Eukaryota > Metazoa > Arthropoda > Insecta > Trichoptera > Odontoceridae > Odontocerum > Odontocerum albicorne. The sequence goes on from OX463850.1 coordinate 29,143,426, forward strand.
AATAAAAAATAATTCTTGCGTGGTAAATTATGTAAAAAAAAATATGTTGCATTGATTAACAATCATTTCATGTTGTTGCGGCTTGTGATTTCAAAACGTTATTTGAGGACGTTAGTCGCACTTTTTTTTGAGAATTAAGACATATTTATACCTGTTTTTATTTTTAAATTTTTTAAATTATCGTACGTTAAAAAGACCTTTAGTTAACAAACATGAAAACAAAAGTCAAATAATGGCAACAAGACATTATAGATATTGTAAAATTTATGTGTGTATAAAATAAAATTTATATTTCAAAATACCACTCGAGACTGCACCCGTTTCCTGTGTTACAAGTTTGACACTTACTTTGTATACATTACAACCTGGACGGTTTATTGCCATATGTCAATTTCTTCCAACCAGTCGGAAATATGTTAAAGAAACCTTGAGTTTAAATCAAACTGAAGTCCTTTCCAGATTTATTAGAAAGGATTCCATCCTTTCTAATCAATCTGGGTTGTGGGATGGTTTAGCATGAATGTAGTATTTTGTATTGGTTTACAATGCCGTTGTATATTGTACAACCTGGAGGGATGATTGCCATATGGCAATCGCTTCCAACCAAACAAAAAATGTGTTGAACATGTTCTAAATAAAAAACCAGACTGATCACCTTTTTCAAATGTGGGTACCAACGGGAATCGAATCAGCAACCCTCAGGCTGTAAGGCAGTTTTACGTTTTACTATGTTTAGGAACCATTTTTCGAATTTAAAAAAGGAATACTCTGGTCTCGAGATCTATTTTACAATATGGGTTAATTATTTGTCACAGGGTAATTAGTTTGTAGACTTTATATTGTTTTTTTTATAATAATAGGCAATTTATCCAACCTAGAATGATTTGTGCCACCATATTAAAGTCATTATGCAATTATATGAGTCAATATAATAAAATTTATTTAAAAAAATGAAAAAATCAGGTTAATTTTAAGTTTCAACTGATTAAGCTTAATAAAATAATCGATTTATAAGTGAAAAAGTTCAAGAAAGAAAGAAGAAACGCAACATTCATAAGACGCGGTAAATATGGTATAAGATATGTATGGCTTTTAGTAAATCAACTCCATATTGTTAGTCATTTAATAAATATTCCGGTTTTGAGTATACTATATTACCGAAATATTTATTACTTTTTTTACTGTGCTCAAGTGTAATAGTCACTCAAAATAGGTAGAAATCAGTATGCAAACTTCATATTGTTGTGTATTTTTTTTTAAAGAATAGATATGATCGAAGTCATAGGTATCCTTAATACCCTCGAACACTAGGCGGAAAAAAATACGTGTCGTTCGAGGGGAGTAGCACAGCGCGGGGTTCGAACCGACGAACTTCTGTACAGAAGTCCAGCGCGTTACCGCGCGGCTATGCACCTCAAAAAGATACATATTTCGATTATAAGTATGTAACCGAAATATATTTTACCTTTTTTTTTACTGTGCTCAAGTGTAATAGTCAAAGTACTAATCATACTGTAATAGTCAAAGTAATTAGGTAGTAATAGTTGTGTATTAGATAAATATTTCGATTGAGAGTACATAGTTTAAATATCTATATTTTTTACTGTGTTCAAGTGTAATAGTCAATACAAGTAGGTAATAGCCAGCTAGTAAACTGTCAAATATTTCGGTTCCATTACATTTTATCTTTTTTTCTTGGGAAAAAATAAATAAGTTCTTTAAGAGGATTATCAATTATTATCTTTATCAACAGATAATACATAACCTAAATACAAATATTTTCTCATTTGTCGAAATGTTTATGTTGCTTGAAGTGAATAAAAGACTGTGTTGCATATCTTAATTATATTGTAATTGTAATTAGTTTTCACACACCTCTGGATACCCCGTTATGTTATGGTAAGCAGACATTTTATAATTATGTAATGAACATATGTGTTAAACAGCGTTTCTCAACTCATTATTATTATACTACTATATACGAGTTCTTTAGGCAATCGACGACGACCTCTATATCCTAGTTAGTAAGATCCTGACTTCCAATCCAGGGTTTGCTGGAATTGATTCCCATTGGAATACAGATTTTTCTAAAGAAAGTTTCCTGTCTGGTTTTTATTTAAGGGCTCTTTAATATATTTCTGGTTGGTTGGGCGTGATTACATGACAGGTAATATTTATTTAATGATTAACAATAACAATAAACATGCCAGGCTGCACCGTAGACAACGAAAATGTAATACAATACATATATAAATTCATGTTATGTACATGTTGGGATAGGTACATATCTCTACACATCTTAATCTACGCACTCGGATTTTTCCTATTCCACATCCTTTTTTTTATACTTCTCACCTTTCCTCACTTAACATTTCTTCAAGTCTTTCATTACTTCAAGAACTTCTTCCTTGCTATACATTAAGTATTTTTTTCGGTGTGTCCTATAATACATGATCCGATCATTTCTTTAATTATACACCAGATATTCTTTGGCATACACGCATTTGTACTACATCATTTTGAAAATTAATGATTCACACATGCTTAATTCACTCACGTTATGTTATTTAAAATACTTTTTTTCTTAATTTTCGATTCAATAAAGTATCAACAGCGAAAAATCTACAAAACGTCGAAAACTGTAAGCTGTTAATCAGGATAGAAAGGTGATTGCTGCGGCCATTAGATTAGATACTTCCCCGCATTTGCATATGTTTAAAAAAACATAATTGGTAAGAAAACTCACTAATGGAAGATGAACTTACGAATAAACCTTTGTAAATTTTCCGATATGTAATATTAATACATTCGACTTTAGGTGGAGTATAGTGTATGTATAAAGTATATCGCATATCTCCGTAGAGCATCGGCAGTAACGTTTAAAGCAAAGCAAGACGTCCAGTGAGTAGGCCAAAAGAGACATGGAATTGGTAGGGTGAAGAATTTTGTGAGGACAGACTTCAGCTATTGTTAAGCCATCTCTGAGAGGATCCAAGTCAGACCACCGGGTCAAACGTCTTACTAACTAGGCCATGGAGTTCGCCTAGTTTCAATATAATTGTGATATCAATCAAGAAAATATGAATTGAGAAATGATCAAAAGTATGCTACAAGTTTATCTAATTTTGAGGTTTGTTGAATTTTTTATTAAAAAAGTTTGGGAAACTTTTGCAAACTGTAATTGCTTTAATACAATATTCTCAAATCTCTTTCTAATACGATGATGAATTTTGGCCTTATCATTGTTGCACAATAAATATGCGTATTTTTTTGCACGAAACGAACATCAAGCTTGTTTCATATTTTTTTTGTACACAATTTTTTTGTACACCATTTTTTAAATTTTATCCAGACGTCTCCAAACTTTTTAACAAACACTTTTATTATTTAAAGAATATTTTTATTCAGGTTCTAACTCCACATAAAAAGAAATATATTTTTTAATAAAAGTTTTTTATGTCAAGGGTCATTATTTTAATGAGCAACAACTTTATTTAATTTAAATTTTGTGCCATATAAACATAACTTCGCCAATAATAATAATAATAATAGGACGTGAAAACTTCTAGGTCCTAGTTGGAAAGATGCTTGACTTTCATTCTGGAGTTTCGGGTTCAATTCCCGATGGTACCCGAAAAAAAGGGGTTTCAGTCAAGTAAGAGCGTTCGTCTGGTAACAATGCTCATTCATGTTAGACTCACGCTAGTGTTGTTGCTTTTTCACGTGTAAGATATTATTGCCAACACGTGTGATGACGAACCACGAGTTCCGTGCCTACACCAGTGATTTTAAATCCGAAAGCTCGATAATGAAGCTGAAAACATTATTTTTTTCCGGTCGTGTTGTGTGATGACAAACCACGAGTTTCGTGCCTACTTTATTGGTTCTAAACCCGAAAGCTCGATTAATGAGGCTGAAGACATATGTAATTGTTATCCATCCACGCTCTTTAGTATATCCGAATTCTCAGTTCGGATATGTTGAAAAGTACGATGCAAAAAAATAGGTTATATTTAAAGTGCCAACTCCAAAAATTCAGTGGATGTATTATAATCTATTTATGAAATATTGTATATGCCATGAGTATTTGGACAACAAAATAATTTCAAACTGTTTCAGAGTTTTTTTTGTGGAGTTCCTTTATGATAATTACAATAAATTTATTCAATATTACAAGTTGGTTGGCGATCTGTTTATTGAATCAACGCTAATGTACATTTCAGAGCCGTGCCTAGGTATGCAGTCGCCTCAGGCGGTATGAGGTAATTCCCTAATAATGGCCCATAAACATAGTTTTATATGAGAGAATTTGCTTTTACTAGAAAACAAGAATATATTCGTTGGAGAAATTCTTATAACATTTCATTATAAAAGCGTTTTGATATTTCTTTTACGAGTAGTACGTAATAATGTTCACCAAGCTGGGCGTTTGTAAAATATACCTGCTCACCCACTATTCCTTGGCGACTACTTCAATTGTCAGTATTTATGTTATGGAAGACGCCTGAATTGATTGATTATTACATATACCTACATACCATCGTGCCATTTCTCTGTCGGGGTAAGCAGAGAGGACCGAGCGCCAGACTCTCTTATCTCGATACACATCCTTTGCCTCTTTACCATATTTATCTTCTCATACAATTTCAATGACTTTCTACGTTTCCTTTTTTTTTAAATATCATTAACTTGATCTAACTATACTTTCCTTTGTCTTCCTCTTTCATACCTTTTATTCACGAATACGAAGAAAATTGATTTATCAAATCAGCAAATACAAGTGGATAATTAAGAAGACGCGAAAATTCGAACCAGGAACTTCATATTTTTAGTTCACAAGTGAAGTCAGCTAACATTAGATATATATTGGACTAGTGGTGGGCATACGGATTTATTGCCATTATTCGTTGAGTTAGAATAAGCCTGATGTTTGATAATTATATATTATTGTTGCTCATGATGAAGACTACAATGCCTTCGAAACTTCGACCATATTTTGAGTTAACAAAACACGGGTGTATCTCTGTAAATTATTTAAAACTTACGTGTATGAAGATTTGACAATATCTATAGTCTATTTGGTAGTACGCTTGACTTCAAACCCGGTGATTTCCAGTTCGATTCTCGATTAAGGGCCCCATCCCGGTTTTTTTTGCATAAGGTTTTTTAACATATTTCTAGTTGGTTCGAAGAAGTTGAAATATTGCTTATAAGTTGGGTTGTACCATATACAAAGTAGAATACAACTAGGCGTGAATTTTTTTGAAAATATGATCTATTTTCGTATTTATGTCGGAACGGGAAGACCTTCAAACTAAAATTATACTAAAAAGTGTAGACGAAAAGATAATGGAGAATATAATATTTATTGTGTTGCTATGTAGCTGTCTCTTTCAAGGAACCAGAAGGATGTTGACGAGGTCTTACTCTTAACTAAAAACCAGGCTGGAAATATCTATTGTAGAGGGTCTAAAGTTACAATTTGAGTCCCTCAGCAGTAGTTAGTATTTTTTATCGGAATCCACCTAAAAATCGAATACCAACTGGAATTGAATTTGCGACTCTCTGGCTGAAAGACAGGCGTTCTACCAATTTAGCTACGATGTTCCTCTTTATATTATTGTCTTTTTTCGTATTCGAACCGAAATGTAAAGTTAAAATTAGGGCGTGGAGAAAAAAAATCAATTTTAAGAGAGCCGTGGGCCTAGTTTTTCTACTAATATAAACAAGAAATCAATTATTTGATTAATTTTTTTTTTTTTTCAGAATTATTTCGCTTCCTTGCAACACTGATTTTGACAGTAAGGCATACAAATTATGTGACTATAACCTTGAACATGCAATAAACATAACAATTACTCCTGATAAATAGCTTTGATAGGAAGGGAATTACACTCGCAGTTCTCCATTAGGCTGGGTTTCTGGTCACGACCTAGAAGGTTGCAACTTTGGGGGCGGAACAGTCATGAAAGGTCAATTGTATTATGTTTTGTTTACATGGAATTATCTAAATAAACATTGAAATTAACACTGTGATAAATTGTAATAAACATTAAAAGGCGTCAACTTTATCTGTTATGTTGATGTAATTTATAAATCCTCTTTTTATATATTCCGTTATTTCATCCAACATTTCGTTGTACAAAGCGCTAACAATAATATATTAATTAGTTGAAGCGACTTCGATTTAAGATTTTCCGTTATTTAAGGGGGCATCGGAACAGTTAAATAGAAATGTTATAAAGAAATAACAACATGTGAGCATTTCGACGGTTTCTCACATTAAACTAATTGAGGGATGTACAATAAGTTGCGATATAATTGTGTTTTCTTAGAATTTATATATTTATATTAAAATTTAGTTTTTCTTTTACATCAAAAAGTTTTCGAGAAAATGGCTTACAGTGTTATTCCTCTGGACCCTCATATAAATCAAACATACACATACTATACAGTATCCATATCTAGTGATATTCTAACATAAATCGTCCTGTCCATACATACAAATCATCACGTAATTTCTCTGTCGGGAAAGGCAAATAGAACGGAGTGCCCAACTTCCTTGTTACGATACTTCCTTCGCCTCATTCAATTCCACACATCTTATCATACAGCCAAGTTACTTCTGTGTATCCCACGCCTTACCTTTCCTTTCAAAATTTGTTTCACTTGGTCCAACCGTACTTTTTTCGGTCGTCTTTTACCGTGACTCCCGCTTATGCTCGCATTATAAATTTGCGCAGTTAATCTTTTTTCATTCAGTAAACATCACAAAACATAAATCTACAAACATATTTGTTTATATTTTGAAGGTATTAAATGTCTAACGGTTACCATTCCCTAAAGCAAGCGGGCACCCCAGATCCGATTAGTAATCATAAAAAAATGGGCATTGTAATTTGTTTTATCAAACACTGTTTATTCCACTTTTTGTAACGATATAACCCTACCGGTTTCAAGGCTTTCACCCATCATCTACTAAATATTATTGACTTCCTGGTTTTTATATTTCACTGTCAAGTCTTATTTGTTCAGCAGGTATTTACAGTAGAGCTTGTGAGCTACCTTTTATGAAGTCTTGAATGTGTTTTGTTTTCCTTAGCGTATTTGTATGTGATTGCGGGATATACGAATATATCACATTTGCAAGCATTTTTTTTATCGGAGAACGTATTATTGTATGAACTGAATTTATTGTATTGACTGCATACTATATTTACTGTAATTTATTTATTTTAATTTACATGGTGTGGGCTGAAAAACATCCAATGTCCTCCTGGTCGGGTTCGTCCTCTATTGGTATAAATAAATAAATAAATAATAGGTTTATTGATAGCAACATAGTATATACAGATTATATTTAAATAACACTTCTAAAACACATAAATTGCAGATAATACATTAAATACAGAAGCTATCAAAAGGTCTGGGCTCATCTAATAGCATCCCCTCGGCCAAGATACACCCCACCAATATAGGGCGAACCCAGCCACGGGGACACCAGATGTTTTTCAGCCCACACCGTATGGGTGTATTTGGACTGGGGGGATATTATGATATGAACTTTTGATAGCTTCTCTCTTAAATGCATTATCTTGAAATGTATATGAAATTTCAGGATATATGTATGTACACAGTCTGTCCAGTGGGAAATGTGACTGACGGATAATGAAATACAAGACATTGTTTATTTTTGGTTTACATTAACTTTTATTCAAAATATATTCTTTGTAAGTCAATACAATACTGGAAGCGGTTGTAAATTTTTTTGAAATACTCCTGAAACTCATTCTTCGGAATTGTCTTTAAAATCGCAATCGAAGCCTTCTGGATATGTGAAATCGTGTCGAAACGATTTCCTTTCATCGCCAATTCCAGTTTCGGGAATAGTCAGAAGTCGCATGGAGCCAAATACGGGGGGTTGTCGATACTTTTTTTGACATGAATTTTGGATCAGCCGCTCTTTTCGTGTCTCTGCAGTGCTCCACTCTGCAAACTTTTTGATCGTCAGTCAGTACAGACATTTCATTTATCCAATTTTTCCGTTCAAATGAGATGGACAGTGGATTTAGTAATTCCAGTGAGCTGCTCGATGAGCCTAGTAGACGCACAGCGATCATTTCGAAGAATTTCAGCTACTTTTTGTCACTGTCAATGATGGTCCAGGCAGTTGATCATCTTCAATGCTCTCTTTATCATCACAAAATCTTGCGTACCACTTAGAAACGTTTTTACGACTCGTTGTTTCACTACCATAAACAGTTTGAATAATTTCAAAAGTTTCTGTGGCACTTTCACCCAATTTAAAACAAAATTTGATATTGGCGCGTTGCTCCATTGGGCCTTTTCCGACAGAGACTCAGAAGGTACTGTCAATTGTTACGTCATTACGAATGAACCATCGATGTCAGCACTTTGAAACTTTTACGGAAGATAGTTAAAATGTGTCGCTAGTTAACTCATGTATTCATCCACAGATGGCGCTGGTGGGTACACGAAAATAAAATCAGTCACCTTTCCCATTGGACAAACCGTGTATGTACATACTATGTTGCTATCAATAAACTTATATTTTTTAAATTGATAACACTACGCTCTGAAGATAATATTTTGTTACGAAATAGCGCCATAAAAGTTATTTATTTATTATTATTAAGGATTTAGTAAGGTTGTGAATATATTGATAGCTCCTGGGCCTGCACTTGCCAACTGTCACTCCTGGTCTTTAAGACGGCATGGTTCTGGGAATAATAAATGACGGGAAATAATAAACTCCCATAATAGAGCTATTAATTACTCAAAACCGTACTTGGAACTATCCTCATGTTTATGCACATGCACGTTCTGTGATCGTTGGAAATGTTTAGAATGCATAATATACACTTTGATTATTCACTCGAGATTAGATCTACTGATAGAGGATTGCTATTCAGAGCGTGGTAGAGGAAGATCAAGGAAAGTATAGTTGGATCAAGTAAATAATATTTTGAAAGAAGGAGTGAGACATCGTAGAAGCTATGTGAAAATGTATACATGTGAAAGAGGCGAAATATATGTCGAAATGAAAAACTCTGGCGCTATGTTCTCTCTGCCTGCCCCAGCAGGGAAATGGCGTGATGGTATGTGTGTTACATAACATATGGCGGCATTACAGATCTGACATTTGGAGAAGAGCTGTGATGGCAAAAATCTCTCTGGCAAAACTGTAGCAAATACGAAAGCATCGAAATATTTCAATACCAATAAAAAAGGCTATTCCATCCCCTGATGTCCATTTATTTATATAGAGTGGAGACCTGGATACTGAGACACATGTTGAAAATACCTTGGACGGTGCGGCGTATCGACGTATCCATCATATAAAAAATCGGGATTCGGGACAGGCTGTTCACGATTTGTCCCCGACGAATACTCCAATTTTTCGGTCATACTCGTATAGTATATAGCAGTGCTCCGCAACCTTTTCTCACCTACGACACACCAAAATTCTTCCTAGAGTTCCGTGGCACACCAAAAGCTAAAATATATAGGTATTAAATTGATACACAAATTGTACAATAAATTTTGTTTTTTTATTTGAAAAGTATACATACATAAAACTATAACATATTTATTTTTACGCAATCTTAATAATTCTTATAAAATAGGGTGCCATGGTGTGTACAAAGCACACTACGCAGTTTTCAACAGTTGGTACCAGGCGCTGGGGGACCATTGAAAAATTATTTAGTTATAATAATTATTCTTCACTACATTTTGAAAAATAGACAATATTATGAAAAATAATTTGTCATTGTGTATTAAATACATAATGATAAATTGTAAATTGTCAGATACATTGAATTTGACCGCGGCACACCTATATCCGGCTCACGGCACACCAGTGTGCCACGGCACACCGGTTGCGGAGCACTGGTATATAGTATAGTACGCAGAGAACAGAAGAATTAGAAAAAAAACTCGTGCTGACGGACAGTGTAGAGGGACTACCAAACAGAGGTAGACCATCAAACCCAATAAACTGATCAAGTCAGAAACGCAACTGGGTCCTCTATGACATCAGCACTCCGAGAGGCCCAAAGTACGAAGAAGTGGAGAATCGTCGTGGGCAGATGGACCAGAGAGATCACGACCTTCAGTCGTGACCAAGAGGAAATTAGTTTTGTTTAGCTTTAATGATATTTTATAAAGAAATTATGTAAATGACTTTAATTTACTGTATTAATATGTATATTATAACACTGGTATTTGAAGTTGATTTTTTTCTTAAATAAATAAATATTTTTAAGATATTCGACTGACAATTAATATAAGAATGCTGGAAATAAATCGCAATAACGAGAAAACCCATGTCTTCTAACGGTGTTATACGAGTTTGTTGAATTCCTTAATTAACATACAACTTCGTTACGTATGCCATTTTTTAATCATGAAATTCTTGTGATTACCTCCTGTGACTATATCGAGCTTCCGTTCGGGTCCGGTTCAGTTCTGCCAATGGAAAAGTACTGGGGGACCCATAAATCGCGGTTCAATGGTTCAAGGAGTTGTTAAGGTAATTCTGACTTGGATTCTTATATCAACTGAATTATATACGGAAGAGGTGAAAGATTCGCTGCTGAGTCGTTTGAGACATTCCAAGCTGAGTTGAACATTATCTTGTTGAATTTGCTTAGTCATCAACAACACTCTCTTGTACCTTGCATCCTTTGAATACTACCATCAATGCGGAAAGTATAAAAATGGTGATGAAAAATGTAAATAAGGTGTAAAAAATGGTGATGAAAAATGTTTGAAAGGGATCTTCATGAATAATATGGTTTAAGCGGTCCTCATCGAAGTCCACTGGTCGTCCGGAACGCTCCATGTCTTTCAGGTCAAAATTACCGTCTTTGAAACGCAAAAACCATCGACGAGCTGTCCTTTAATTCATAGCATCTTCACCGTACACTTCGCAAATATCGCGAGCAGCTTTGGCAGCTTTATTCCCTCGATTGAACGCGAACAGAAGGTGTCGAAAATGCTCACTTTCGTCTACTTGACATTCCATTTTGCAGGCTTGTAATCAAATAAAATAATATATGTAACTTAAAAGCAAACACAATATCTTGTAGAGCAGAAAATTTTCTTTCGAATGACGTATAACGTTTATCAGTTTGTTTTACTTTTGGTGCTCATTTTTAAATTGAAAAAAAAACGGACACAACTTGTGTTAACACCCAATACATGGTCTTCCGGCTGGAGGCAAGACAACTACTGGTTGCGGTTGTTGAAAACGTACAAATAATCTTAGTAATTTTATTAGTCTTTCTTTATTCATTCGTTCCACATGTCCAAACCATGTTAGCGTGCTCTTCTTCGTGTAACTCAATACAGCAGCGTTTAGTTCACATTCATCCTTTATCATTTCATTCCGTATTTAGTCATACATTGTCACTCCACGTATTTTTCTCAATGCACGCATTTTTACACTATTTGTTCGGCTCCTATCAGTATTTTTCCACGTTCACGTTTCACTCCCATACATCAAAGTTGGCACCAAAATACTAATGTTACTATCTTAGAAAATTTTGATACTACTCTGTTTGAGTGTATATGTTTTAGTGCCCCATTGACAATGCTTCCTATCACCACACGCCGTTCAATATCCTTATGAACTCTTTCCTCATCTGAGAACATACTACCCAAAAAGCCGAATTCCTCCTCTTGCTACAATCTTTCATTTTTCACCCATATATCGTATTTCCTTTTCTTTTCACACTTTTCTATCGCCATTACTTTGAATGTCGCAACAATAATTCTATTAAATCTTAATTTACAAAATGGAATTCAAACACTTTCCTTCTTTTCTCTGTTTTTAAATTATTTGTAATAAACTTTAAAAGTCTTTTTAAAATATCTAAAGACAATTTTAAAGACAATTATGAATGTTGAAAGTGAAGCACGACTGATGGGCCACCCTGTATGAGTTCCGAGTCTAGGCGAGTAGCGGCCACCAAGAGGTCAGTAACACCCGGTTACCTTAAAGAGGTGTATAGTATGCTATCCGCTCTTCCGCCATTTGTGCGGAATCCATTCAACACATTTTGGTCATTGCTAATGTTAAATCATGCCGTCACCTTATTTAGAACGGGTTTGGTGGGAGTTTCTGTTGAATATATGGAACCGTTGATAGAATCATTGTTAACTGGGGAACACCTGTGTTGGTAATTTGAGTGTCCACCCTAGGTTCGATATTATTTTTGAAAAGGATACTGAAAGAGAACGAAGATGTAATAAACTGGGTGAATAATGATGGAAAGGCGAAGGTTAAACCATACAGGTAACGAAACATGGACGTGGAAAAGGACTGAAAGGTGCTGAATAAATGCTACAGAAATGTGTTTACTAAAAAGAGGTGACAGCACGGAATGAAGTGATTAGGGATTAATGTGTACTTCAGGCTGATGTGTCGAATAAAATGAAGAAAAGCATTCTGAGATGGTTTGAGCACATGGAAACAATTTGTGAAGAAAGCCTAACAAAACAAATATACAGTTTAAATGTGAGGGAAGGTGTGGTAGAGAAAGACCAAAGAAGGTATGCTTGGATCAAGTGAATGATATTTTAAAAGAAGAAAAAGTTAAAAGTGAGAGAAATCGTAGGAGCTGTATGGATGTGGAAGAAGCAAAATATGTGTGTCGAGCTAGGAAAGTCTAGCGCTTTGCTCTCTCTGTTTAATCCAACAGGGAAACGTCCTTTTGGTATGTGTATATGTTTATTTGAAATATTTGGTTTAATGTTTTTTTCGGTATAAATACTGGGAAGGTATACGAGGAGATAATGTTAAACAACTCTCGCTCCGATAAGGACACACATGTGTATAAATAGCGACCCTGTCAGCAGGGTTAATAAATTTATTGTAAGTATTTGGGCGCCACGGTTACTGGGAATGGGTATCACTTAAACAAAATGGAGGCTGTGTGGGACTCCTCAGCGTTTAATCTGAAGACGAAGTATTGGCTGTTTTGCGTTTACATCCTGCCTGTTTAACTGTATGGCTCTGAATCTTTGAACGTTATCAATACCTAAGACTTCTCAATTTTGTTTTGTGAACAGATGCTTTAGGCGGATGATGGGTGTCATGTGGTACGATTACGTGATGAATGAAACGGTTCGTCTTCGGACGTAGCAGCAGCCTATAACCACCACAATAAGGGTGAGGCGTTTGGATGCGGTTAAGTTACGAATTGAGGTTACCACCTAGTAGCTGGCCAAGAGCTGCACTTTTTTCCGCAAGCGAATGTATGTGTATGTATGTATGTTATTGTATATCCCTTTAGGGATAGGCAGAGAAGACATATTTCCACGCCATTCTATCCATGTATACAGCTCTCGCCTCATCCACATCCATACATCTCGTCATAAATGGTCTCCTATTTTTCATACTTACTTACCTTTCCCTTAGTTAAAATGCAATTCTCCAAATCATTTAAGGCATGTTAAACTGTTAAATTTTAGCTTCCTTCTATTTAATTTGTTTGTTTTAATTTTTTGTATGTGATTATAAAAAAACATACCTGGATGGGTTTATTGCTGTACAGCATTTTTTTCTAACCATTCAGTTCATCTTGGATACATCAAAGTGTTATAATCCTCGACATATTTCACAAAAAATATTCTTTTTAAATTCAAATAAAAATACAAATGAATGACCATCTCCAAACAATATTGATAGAAAAATATAAAAAGGAATTCCTCCTTCTAGGATAAAGAAGAGACACAGGAAAATAAGGATGAAAGGATATTTTGAGTAGTGTAACATATTTTTCTATTGTTTGTAAAAAAACATCGATTCTAAATAGATAAAAATAATATAATTGATTTGTGTTAACAAACTCTTAATGATACGCCACGCAAGTAATTTGACAAAGAGTTTATTGTTAAACCCATGACAAAGAGTTGCTTAAAATGGAAAACGCTCTATCCTGCAAAATCGCGGCCGACTGACTAGCAGTTGACTTGTTTTAGCGCAAGACCCATGAAAACTGGTACAATTCTTAGCGTGAAGGTGAATTGAAATTTACGTTTTTTGTTTGACATTTCTAAACGTTTGTCGATAATTAAATCGATGGTTATTGGGTCATATTCAAGTTGATTGTAAATAAAGACCCGCTAAAGAAGATAGTTCAATGACCAAGTATTCTATATAAAATCCTCCGTTTTTTTAATTTCTTTAATATTGCTACAGAATCCACTCTCTCTTGCAGTTTTTTTCCCATTCGTATGGTTTCCCTTAACATATCCGAATCGGTGATGCCAACATGTTGAAGAGCGTGACTAGGAAACAATATTTTCTATAGCTTTAGTAATCGAGTTTTTGGGTAAAGAATCACTGAAGTAAGTCAATCAACTCATACTTCGTCATCATACGTATACATCAACAACACTCGCTGATGTCCGAGATTTCTCTTTTTTGGGTACCATCAGGAATCGAACTCGGAATAAGTCAACATAATGATCACGAACAGAATTTACATATTTACTAGCTGTGAAAAATCACGGGATATTAATTGACTTCCTAAGCTGAAAGGTAGAAAAATAATAACTGCTTCATACGTATTCGCTATGTTTCTACAGCACGACGTTCGTTGGCTTCCTCTTAAGTCTCTTGCTATTGCGTTTGGTGAAAATCACGTATTCTATGAGCTTTGGAAGCGCAACTCTCGTTGAATTGTTCTTTAGTGTCTTGCTGTTGTTGCACTTGTCGAAAATCATGATTTCGTTGAGGTTGTTGTTGCACTTGTTGGAAGTTTCGCATTTTCTGAACATTTTTAGCGCGACGCTCAATGATATTTGTCACTAACGCTGTAGTCTCGATAGTTACATATATTCAGCGCGCTTTGCTCTTCTTTCGTTTGGATCCATTCCTATTTCTTTAACTTTATCGTAACTATGACAATAATTTACTATTTGAAGACAACAATACTAATTTTAATTTATTATTTATCTTATTTCTTGAACTAAAGCGTTACTATGACCATAATTAAACCGTTACTGTGACAACCCCTATTATATCATACACAGACATACGTGCAGTCGATTTTATGTTGTTTGGTACACGATGAAATGTATTTTTATAATAGTCTTTAGTGACTTTTTTCTTTCCGAGAAGTATGAGCATACTTGTATAACTTGACGATTGTCATAAAATCCGCATTCCGTATATTAATTAGTACCAAAACCGGACTTGAACTTGGCTATTTCAAATATTTTATCGAGATGAGCCATCAAATAATCAAATGTAATAATTATAAATTGTAACATAATTTGTTGTTATTTGAATGAATAATCAAATAAATAAATGACAATTTATTATATATGTTACTATCTATATACTAGTATATTTGGAACGCTCTGAAGTTCGTCCGATATAAAAATATCTCGAAAATCTTAAAATAGATGTCGCTCAAATAGCATATTATTGTCGATTAGACCTTAATTGTTCTGATTTGTTATAACATATTTTCACTTTTGTAAATAAAATGAGACGCGTGCTTTAATAATTCGATTATAAAATTGAAATAATTTATTTTTATCCACGCCCTGGTGTAGTGTTGAATGCATTTTGACATTCAACTATTAGTTCATGTTTTGGGGCGGTATTGTTGTGTTTAATGTGGTCTTTCGGAGGCAACATTTTTTGGTATTTTGGTCTAGTCAATCACATTATTTTTTTTTTGTTTTTAGGTGGATATCAAAATTACAAAGCTGAGACATCACTAAATGTAAGTTAATTTAAATATTCAAATAGTATTGCCTCTTTTATTTATCTGTGTCTCATGAGCATGACTCATGCGGCATGGTTGAAGACTGTGACCAGAATGATGAGATGTCCCCTTCCTGATTAGAGCTATGTGATCGTCTATTGGCGCCGCTTCTCTAGCTTTGACCGGTCATTAATCTACTTTACGTGTTATTAATAACACTATGACGTTAAATGGGGCACTAAAACATATATACTCGAACCAGATATTTTAGTAACAACTTTGACATATGGGAGTGAAACGTGGATATCGAAAGCGACAAAGGAACCCAATAAATGCTGTAGAAATGCGTGCACTGAGATGAAAATATGGAGTGACAATGTATAATAGAATACGGAATGAAGTGATTAGAAATAAATATGAACTTAAAACTGATTAAGATGGAACGGAATTCTGAGATGGTTTGGGTACGAAGAACGAATGAATAAAAAAATACTAACAAAAATATATAGTATGAATGCGAGTAGAAGGCGTGGTAGAGAAGACCAAAAATATATGGTTAGATCAAGTGAATTATATTTTGAAAAAAAAAAACGTAGAACGTCAGAGAAATCATAGAAGTTGTATAAGAAGGTCTATGGATGTGGAAGAAGGGAAATCTGGCGCTATTTCCTATCTGCCCACCCCGACAAGAAAATGGCGTGATGGTATGTATGTATGGCTTTTAAATGGGGCATACTCCAAAATCAAGTTTAGTAAAAAATAATATCTGACACGATATCTTGCCGAAAATGTTCAGCGCCTCTCTAATAATAGACTTGCGCTACGCTCAATCAGAGATTGTCATTTGGCATTTCCAGTCCATTGCTCCTCTTTCACGCCGTCCTTTACTTTCCAGACCATCATATTCTGTACAAACTATTTATCCGTTGCCGTAAAACTCTCACCCTTTTTAGTATGATTCAAACAGCGACTTAAAAAATATAACATCTGTCTTCCAAAACCCCTATTTATTTTCCACCTTTTTTCTTCTTTCCCAATAATTTACAAATATTTTGTTTTATTGTTTTTTAATGCTTTACGTTTTTTTTAAAGCTACGTTGTAACTTTTCCTCCAGTCATCGGCACTAATCTGCATAATTCTTAACCACACCGCTGTCATCTTCCCCATCTGACGATTTCCTCTGCTTCACATTTTTTTCGGATGCAGATATTTTTTATCCTATTTCTTAGTATAGTCCTGAAGTTCCTAATATCGTATAAGGTCAAATGCTTAGCATGGAGTCAATACATATAATGTAAAATTGTTTAGTGTCTTAGTATCTTAATTTGTCACCCATGTATCAAAAGGGTTGCCTTAATGTTAAACCTAAGAAATATTTTCAAAAAGTAGTATACTTTTAAACTACAGGGAGGTCCAGAATAAAGTGCCTTTTTATTTCCGTTCTAACTCGAGAATGCATAGAGGAGGAAGGATGCCGAGAAGTCATTGCGGAAACAGTTTTTGACTGTAAAATTGCGAGAATTTCCGGAGTACAATTCGTAAATGTTGTTTCAAACAAAATGAGACCACGTGTCGCACGTCCAATAACAGTTTGAAATTGGTTCAAGTGATGTTCCCCAGAAAACAGATTTCGCGAAGGGGTGACATTGTGTGGCCACCACGAACTCCTCATTTGTCTCCACTCCATTTTTTTTTCATGGGAATACCTAAAAAGTCGATATAAGAAAGAGTATATAAAATAATCCAACGACTACGCTGCAATTTAAACAAAATATTCGTCAAGAGATGGAAGCGATACCTCAAGAAACATTCAGGCGCGTTCTTCAAAAATTTCGAGCCAGATTGATCGAATGCCGTCGACGCGATGGTTGTCATCTCGATGGCATTTTTCAAAAAATATATTTTTTAAATATTTGCGATAATTAAAGTTGATTACAACAAACCATTTCAATATGAATTTTCAAAAGTGAACTTTTTTCTGAACCACCTGTATATTTTATTTAAGAAGTTTTATTCAGTTCATGATAATCATATGTGTGTACAGCCTCTTTAATATACGGCATTTGGTATTTGAGCGCTTAAATAAGCGCTTCCACACGACACACACTCGTATCATAAGCATTCCCTGAATGTTTATTTTGGCCCCGATATCACTTGTCATAACCCGCTTTTCGGTTGGCCATCTTTACTCCAAACTGGTTCTTACGCTAGTTAAATATTTCATTCAACAATGCTTTTTTGTTCGTGCTTCTTCATTAATGCACCTACAGTTAAGTGGAAACCAGAATATATAGGTCATATTTTGACAAGTAAATTTTAGATAGAAGATTTCTATTGTACAAATGAACGTGCTAAATGATAGATTGTTGTATCGATCAGAATTTGGGAATTATAAAGGGAACATGAAATTGATTTCACTGAGAATTTACATCAATAACACTGGTCAACGTAATATTGAA
Organism: Odontocerum albicorne; assembly: GCA_949825065.1. Classification (NCBI taxonomy): domain Eukaryota; kingdom Metazoa; phylum Arthropoda; class Insecta; order Trichoptera; family Odontoceridae; genus Odontocerum; species Odontocerum albicorne. The sequence continues at coordinate 29,161,635 of OX463850.1, forward strand.
TCTGGATTTTTCTAAAAAAATATTCTTTCTCATGTTTCATCCTCAGTGAGATACAGGCAAAAACCTAGTTTACTGGGGATACGACAAATGAAAGGCAACAAACCCAGATCCATTAAAATTGTATGTCCAAATCAAATTACCTGTTGTTTTTTCGCTAATTGTGTATATTTCTTGTCATGTGTAATAATACAATAAATAAATAAATTAATTAATTTTGTTGTTTTTCTTTAACCTGTTCACCGCGTTAAAAATCAAATTCCACGAATCCTGTGCGCGGCACAATTTCAGCGTTTTTTAATTTCTAAGTTTAAACACATATTTTGTTTAGAATCACTGATATTTGATTACAACACCAAGTAAACATGACACTTAAGTAATTTTCTGATAATAAATAATAGTCATTACTCTTAAGGAGACTCATTAAATAAAGGAGATAAACTTAACATTACGTAAAATAAACAAAGGAATGCTACGATCAAATCAATGCTTCATGACACTCACCCAATCAAATGCATATAGCACTAGTAATGTTTATTTACCTAAGAGAGACTTAGTAATGTTTATTTACGTAAGAGAGACTCATCGCAGGACTCGATCCGCGCGACAGGTCGTTAATGCTGGAAATATTGAGAAACCAAAAAAATTCGGCGCTCTGTTTATTCAACAATATCTCATAAACTAATATATTATTTGACAAGGTTTTCAGAGATGTCGCTAGAATAAAGACTATTTTAAATTTTAGTTCAATTTTTATTCCGGTTTTGTGTCATTTTTTTTAAGTATTTGTGATTTGAAACTTGGATTGTCGTCAGATCACAGGCGTTTGTGCTCCCCGCGGGGAAAGAGTTAAAGAATTCCGACCCCCGTTTTGAAATTCTTCTTCCGATTTCGTCTTTACCTACATATCATATATGTTATAGTAACTTGATTGTTCTGAATCGATCCAATAGGGCGATGTATTATGATGCATGTTTTGCCGTTGCTAGTCTTGTGAAGTAGAATGGTCTGCCTTTTAGTGTTATAGATATGAGTGGCGTATGCAGCTTTAGGAAGCACTTAAAAACACCTCTTTTGGGAACTTGTGATTATACATGATCACTATACTACACCTCAAGTCGAATGTGTCGCTATAATATATCAGAAGATCTACAAAGGTTTTTTTGTAGTTCGTCTTCCCTTGATAAGTTTTCTGCGGGTTTCTTACTAAATATGTTTTCTAAACATATTAATTACCTAATATTTCCTTAACTTATATGTATTTATTTTGTAATATTTTTAATCTTGCAATAATAGTGGTTTCGAATCCCGAGTTAGAGGGCCCTTGAGGAGAATCTGCTCTAAACGGCGCCATACAAATTGTCCTTTGGTTATTATGTTTCCGTGGCCTAGTTGGTAAGACACATGTCTTCCAACTCAGCGGTAACAGGTTGTATACTTGCAAGAGAGAAAATAATAAAGTTTAATCTCACTTATGATACATTAATCGCGATGTGAGTTTTGGCCTATTTTTGGCGTCCAATGTTATAGTAAACATTTTATGTAAAAAAAAGAGTTTTAAGGCTGTTTTGTACTTAATTTATACTTAATAATATCGAACGCAAGATTATCAATTAAGTTATAGTATTAAGTCATATAGAGCTTTAGCCTCCAAGACAATTCTCCAATTTTTTTCAAGGTTCCTCGCTGTCTCCTCCCAGTCCCCGTCCACTCCGAGCCTTCAAAGATTCTGCTGCACATTATCTAAAAGTTTCTGCCAAGCGGCCTTCCTTTTTGTTCGGCTTTCATATTGTTATTTGTTGACCGTGTCAACTGAGATTTGCTTACACGACATATCCATGCCAACCGCCAGTAGCCTGTTTTGCGCCAAGTATACTGCTTAGTATTCAATTTTCGAAGCTCGGCATCTATTGTTGATCTTAGAGTATCATGCCCCACGTTTCGTTCCCATAAGATGATAAGTTGTATGTTTTCAGTTTGGCATTCCGGGATAAGGCGTTGTAGTTTAACAGTTTGTGAAATGCCGTGGCTTCACTCTGGTTTCACTTTGGATCCTTGCTTCAATGTTCATGCCCACCTCATTTTTATTCATGAGAACAAGGTTAAAAAAATATATAAAATGAAATATTCAACCAAAAAAAAGTCTATAATAATAATCGAATCGACATATTCTGTAAGTGCATGAACCTGAGTGTAAAATAGGAAATAAACAATATTAAGTATTCTAAAATATAGAATAAATTTAACCTCGAATCGGTTTTATATGTTCTGGCACACGAAGGAAAGCAATCAAGTATTTTCACTCAGGTTCGGTGATTTGAATGCATCGGCAGGCAACAAACTCTTTTCAAGGTAGTTCACATGATTAACCACCTACTCGCACATACCAATGTTAATCATTTTATTATTGTAATTGTACTGTTGTTTCTTGAGCATTACGTATAATGTGCAATTAATTAAACATTCATTTAACACTATTCATCAATACACATCCTGTATTACAATATACCATACAAAATAGCTTTACAAGTAACAATATTCAATCGTAATTTCGGACCTCACCTGCCAGCTATATTGTATTACATTTTTATTGCTTGGTCTTTAATAGTTGCCTCAGTGCCGTATTTACGAACTGAGCTATTAAGAGTGTCACTACTCGCACACGGAATGATCTAGTTAAACCAATTTTCTGATATTGATATCTTCCATATCTCGGTAGACAAATTAAGGATTTAACTAATTATTATCTTTTTAGACATTACTGAATCACTTTACAGGAAAACATGACGAATTTTCGCTCTAATTATTATTTTTTAATTTTTATACAGTATTTTTTAATTTTTATATAACAATTCAGGACTGAAGGTGTTCAGATGACTGATATTTCAGATAACCGATTAAACACAAAACTGAATATATTTTATATCACACGTCTTACAAATACATACCTTATATAAAGTAGGCCTACAGTTTAGGAAAATAAGTCCAAAATTGTCTTTTGCTTCAGAGCTGAAACTCGTTTTTTTGCCGCTAAATCTCGCACACGTTTTAAAGACTGCAATTGGACAGAATTTGCCGACTGGGACGTGTTCGGTTAGCCGATGTTTCGGTTGATCGGTATTCGGAAAATCGATGCTCTACTGTATATATTTTTTTTTCTTAAATTATGCATTTTGTTTGAAGTGATTGGGTTAAACCTGTGCCAAATATAAAATAAAAAAACAATACCCAAAAGATTTATCATCGAACAACACTATTATTGGAAGTTCTTTATTTTTATATAGTTAACTTACACATGTTGTACCCAATTACAAAAAAAAAACTTAAAAATAAATAAATACAGTGTAAACCAATCAAGAAATTATTGTTTTGTCGAAAGAACAAACTCTCATTACTAAGAAATCTCAATATGCTTTATTTAAAAACATTTTCTGAAATGTTAATATCCGAGATCCCATTCAAAAGGGTCAGCCATTATTCTTCTTCTTCCCAGTGTCATGTCAGGTCTCCTAACGTTGAATATCACCTGAGAGTAGACATCTTTGTCTCCGGCAGCCCGAAAAAGATCTCCAACGCCCCTTATGCCAGTCCAATCGCGTATATTGCGGAGCCTGGAGATTTGCCTCCTGCGAACACCTCTTCGGCCTTATATTTTGCCTAAGATGATCAGGTGCAGTAATTTGTACTTTGCTCCTCTAAGTACATGATCCAATTAGGACACCTTTCGGATTTTAATATTAGTCAGCAACTCTCTATCAACTTTGGCTCTTTGAAGAACCCTTGTGTTGCTGACCATATCCGTCCAGGGTATCCGTAGCATTCTCCGGTGCATCCACATTTCGAATGTTTCCAGTCGGTTCATAATACTTACTTTGAGGGTCCTTGATTCCACTTCATGCAATAACACTGACCAAACGTAGCATTTGACTAACCGTTGTCGAAGTTTCAAGTTTAGATTATCATCGCAGAATACGCTTCTCATTTTATTAAAAGCCGCACCAGATTATTCAATTTTGCACTTGACTTCAGCCATAAGAAACATTAAATTATATATTTACCATAAAAGTTGTATTCGATGTATTAAATTTATTAGAAAAGACCCTCGCATCCCTCTGCACGCTTAAAAAATAGTATTCCATGCCAAAGAATTGTTTTATAGAATTGTGCCACGGATAGAAACTGCACTCTTGTTAATCGAGTTATCGCAAAAATTCCTTTTAAACTTGATTTGATATTTGAGCGATACGAATTGCCCGCGGGCTACCGGAGTTTCGATACTGACTTACTCTCTTCCTCTCTTTCGTCAGTTCTTGTTATTCAAGGATCACCGCGCACTAAAGCGTTGTTTCTCATACTTTTTATCTCGCGACCCCCAAAAAATAAATTGAATTAAGGCTTCACAACCCCCGTGCAAAAACTTAATACCTTGTTACTGAAAAACAAACGCAACTATCACATTGATTAATTTTTATGTTCGTATAATAATTATCAATCCGTAGAACCAGTAACTAACTTAGTTTCCTTTTATTCTTAAGTTTGATTATGATTTCTTTATTTGCGCTACACACTATAACTAGCTATTCTATGTAATGGACTATATATACAGAGGTCATCATAGGAGTAAACAATGACTTACACTGTAGTTTTTAAGAAAATAAATATGTCCTTTTTCCTTACAAAATCTGTCATTTTACTTTTGTAGACGTAAGTTATTTTCATTTTCGCGACCCTCCTGATATTTCACCGCAGGTTACCCTGGAGGTCGCAACTCACAGGTTGAGAAACGATGCTCTTAAGTATAATTTCCGCCGATTGAACTCTTGATTCTTTCTAATATACTTAAAAGTCAACTTTATTAAGCCACGTTTCTTCGGCCTATCTTAGACGAAGAACCCAGCGATGTTGCAATAATAAGATCGTGCGGTTGAATTTAATCCGAATCATCTCCTCAAGGTAGAAAAAGTGTGGTCATCATTATGTAACAGCTTGACCGTTCTGCTTGGTCCACCTCTTCGGCAGAGTCCATTAACACACAAGAGGAAAACCTATTATTCTTCTTCCTCTACGTCACATCTGTTTTCAATGGCTAATACAAAAAAAAGTAATCACGTCATACTTCTTGTTTTATATTCCTTTTGAAGTATATATTGTAATGTCACCATAAATTAGAATATATTTTGAATAATCCTAGTTTATCGCTTTTGACTAATGTTTTGGTTCATAAAAATATGAGAAAAGTTTAAAAAATGTCATTATAAGCTATTTTGACATTTATTTTCTGTTAAGAATTAAACTATGTAAATTTCGTATAATATATTTTACTTAAACTTAAAAATTATACTCATTTATGATAATAAGAGGACAATTTGTATAGCGTCGTTTAGAGAGCAGACTCGCCGCAAGGGCACTCTAACTCGGAATCTTAATCCACTTTTATTGACAGATTAAAAATATTGCACAATAAATACATATTAATTGAGTTTAAGGATACGAAGGTGATGGATGCGCCATTAGATTAGGCACTACCTCGCATATGTTTAGAAAAACATATTTTGTAAGAAACAGCAGCATTACACATCAGCAACAAGTCATTAGATGTAAAGCGAGTGCGTGGGTATTTGAATAATGAATATTAAATTATATTCTTGTTTTCAACGATAGTACATGTAATTTATTGTCAAACTGTATTCTTCCTGTTGGCCGGAGGTAGAGGCTGCTAAAAACTTACTTGGGATTTTCTTAACCATCTATCTGGAACGTAACATTCTACCTTACTTTTAATTTTATATAATTTATATGAATAGTTCATTAAGGACCTTAAATCTGTTAAAAAAATAATTGGAGTATGAGTGTCATGACAAAGGAAATGGAAACTGTAACGAGATCCGTTATAAGAGGAAAATTATAAAAATTACGTGTTCGCAGACACTTTCCCAGTAAATCCAGATAATACCTAGTCACCATATATCAGTTTTACCTTGGCATTGAATCGACTACCCATCAGTGGCGTAATGAAAGGTAAAGTAGACAGTTGTCCCCGTGTGTAGGACTAAGATGAGTGCAAAGCCTGTTACCAAACAATACGAGTATATATGTATTATATATTTTTTAAACTTTTCCTTAATTTTGTGGAAATGGCAATAAGAACTTTACATAGAAACGACAATAAAAACTACTTGAAATATGAAACACGTAAACTTGTACTGATACGGTTCGTTTTAGAATACTATAGCTAATATTTTTTAGTATATTTTATAACTGAGCACATTCATTGTTATATTTTTGTTTATATGTATTCTATTATATACTCGTATATGCATCATGCGTGAAAAAAGAAAAAAACTATTATGATTAATGATGTATACAAAAAAACATATACACGGAAATACATGTAAAGGCTTGCCTTGTTCAGTTGGGCTTCCACCTTATTCCTATATGATATTCTCAGACGACCTTCGTGGTTTGGTAAGACTACTGTATTCCGGCCCGGAGGTTGCTGGTTCGATTCCCGTTTGTACATAACATTTAAACCATTTAAAAAAATGTTTAAATGTTGTTTGGTATTGTTTTCAGACCTCTTTCACACCTTTTTGATCTATTCTAAGAATTTTCTAAATGACAATAAACCCGCCAGCATGTCCTGTATACAACTTAAGCATAATACAATACCTACACTTAATAATTTGTGTAAGGAGGCGCAGAATTTGTGTCTTATTTGTAAGGATTTCTAAATAACAATAAACTCGCCAGTATGTATTGTACACAACGAAGCGTAATACAATACTCTTAGCTTACACTTTGTGCAAGGAGGCGCATAATGTGTATTGTTTGTAAGGATTTCTAAATAACAATAAACTCGCCAGTATGTGTTGTATACAACGAAAGCGTAATACAATGCTCTTAGCTTAGACTTTGTGCAATGGGGCGCAGAATTTGTATTGTTCGTAAGGATTTCTAAATAACAATAAACTCTGGCGAGTTTATTGTTATTTAGAACAATTATTGTTATTTTATTGTTATTTTAACAATTATTGTTATTTTATTGTTATTTAGAACAATTATTGTTATTTTATTGTTTATTGTTATTTTCATACTGGCGTATATATTGTACGAGTATATAAACTTGACTAACACTTGGTGCAAGGAGGCGCCAATTTTGTCTTGTCCCCTCGGGCAGTAGACCCTCGCTACGCCACTACTGCCTATTGAAGTTTTGATGGACTAAACAGAGTAAATCATTACACAAAAAAATCAGAAAATGACGATTCTTCGCCTCATGGCAGATCTCCGTCCCGGACTGCGGACCATACAATGTCACGGGACTAATGACAAGCGGTTAACGGACTCTTGACACCATAGGCGGAGAACCTTTTTAAATCATGTATCACGATATCATATTTATTTTAGGTGTTATTTTGTACGAGTCTTATCTTATGTTCAGATTCACCAAGTTATATAATGTTAAAATATTTAACAATAAATAATTTTTTACTGTATTAATCTCCGCTAGACGTGTTTCTCTCTTCTATCCCGAAGCTATGTTTAGGCAGAATTATCCGACAAGCAAAAAAGGTAATAAATAATCAAAGAATACAATAGGTTTCACCCCTCATAAACTTTTTTCCTTTGAGTCAACATACCTTACACCCTTCCGATGTAACATAATATCAGTCTGACTTAAATACCGCTATCGTAAGAAATCGGGATCATTCCGCCTAAAGACAGCATCGGGATATGAATTAGATACACGTGTAGTGGAGATTATTGTAATTAATGGAATAACAAAGAGAGCATCGGGATATGAATTAGATACACGTGTAGTGGACATTATTGTAATTAATGGAATAACAAAGAGAGCATCGGGATATGAATTAGATACACGTGTAGTGGAGATTATTGTAATTAATGGAATAACAAAGAGAGCATCGGGATATGAATTAGATACACGTGTAGTGGAGATTATTGTAATTAATGGAATAACAAAGTAATTTATTATTAATATGGAGTTCCACAAAGTTAAACCCGAAACCATTGAAAACATATAAGTTTGTAAATAAGCAAAGCAACTGTTCACTTTATTAAGTCAAATGTATTGGATCCTATAACATACATGAATTGGCGATGCACACATATTGAAGAGCGTGATTGGGAGATAAAATTGTCTTCGCCCCTATTAACTTTGCTTTTAGGCATACAACTAATGAAGTAGAAACGAAAGTCGCCGTTCATCATGTTACATATGGATAATAATACCACTAACATACATCTAGCTCTCGTAAATGTTGTTACCAGACTAATTTAAAAAAAAAATCAAATTTATTTTGGATACCATCGGGGATCGAACAGAAAAACTCCGGATTTAAGTCAATCGTCTTATTAACTAGACCACAGACGTCGTCGTCGCTCACTAGATGAATGTACATTTATAGATATCTGTGATATTTGAACATTTTGTGATTAGTTAAAAATTACATTTTACAGTTTTAGTAGATTAACACCTATTGATGTAAAAATGCGTGCAATGAGAAGAATACAATGTATGATGGAATACGGAACGAAGTAATTAGGGATTAATGTGAAATTAAGACTGCTGTAGTAAGTAAGATGAAGAATAGTACTCTGATATGGGTTGGACATGTATAACGAATGAATGAAGATTTATTAACAAAACAAATGTGACTAGAAGCGTGGTAAAAGAAGGAAAGTATCGTATGATCAAGGAAACGACATTTTGAACGCCGATATTGTGGTAATGTCCCTCGAACTGGTAACCTAAATAAAAATAAATCCTAAAAATATTTTTCTTAAATAAAATATTATCTTAAGTAAATGTAAAAGGTCAGATACATCGTAGGAACTGTAAGAGATAGTGTATGGATGCAGAGGAGCCGAAATATGTGTGTCGCGATATGAAAGACTGAGGTTCTGTCCTGTCTGCCTATCCCACCAGGTAAATAGCGTGATGCGATGTACGAGTATGTGTCTCTGTTAAATAAATATTTGTTCACAAAGAACTATTTCCAACATTTTAATATTTTTGCAAAAAATGCCTGCCAATTTCACCGTTTTAGATTTTTTTTTAAATAACAAGATTTGTTTATGGTCCAAGATAGCTAACACATTAACAAAACATATTATTTTTGGTGTATTTGAAATATCGACAGAGCACACCGAAATGTCTCTTCCGACCAACTGGACAAGAGCAAAGCAGATTTGTGCCAAATACTGGGTGAAGAAAGGTTTCAATGCTATTTTTTAAAAGAAAAAACAAACTAAAAATACTTAAAAAAAAGTAAAAAAAGACTATAAGTAACGAAACATTTTTATCATTTAGGTCTGAGAAAGGAGAAGAAAATTGAAAAGAACTAGAAAAAGAATAAAGACATTCGTATATGTTCAAAAATATCTTATTGATTATTTATGAATTGCATGTTATATATTAAAAAAAAGTTCCATACAACCAACCCCTTATAAAACTGTGTATTGTTTCCTCAATTATCCTAAAATGGGTCAATTTTAGATTGGGTCGTCGATTCGATCCTTTTTATAAACATCCAAAACTTAAAAACTAAAGAATCATTTATTCAAATATATGATAGCCTAGGACGTCGCTGTAACCTTTCTACCTAGAAATCCTTTTTTCACTAAATATTTTATAACATAACTTTTAGCACACATGCCGTGATTTGTTACCTCTGATCATATAGTCTCTAATGATGATTTGCTGACTAAGTCAGATGTTTATGGCGTTTTTAAATTGTCATCAATTTAACTCATAACGTTTTAATGCAAATTAAATGTTTTCCCATGATAACGAGACAACCATCTGAGTATGAATGCCGTTCACCTTTCTGTCGGTCATTTGATATTTCTTTCTTATACTTAGTAATATGAATCGACGTAATATGACGACCTCCGTGGCCTAGTTGGTAAGGTGCCTGTCTTTCAATTTGGGGCGTTTGGGTTCGATTGCCGTTGCTACCAATTTCCAGGAAGGGTTCCTATTTAGTTTTTATTTAAAACCTCTTTAACGCCTTTTTGGTTGATTGAAAAATATTGCCACTTGATAATAAACCCTCCAGGTTTTACTGTTTATAATGAAAGTGTAATACAAGATATTAATATACGGAAGCTTCTTCAAAAGTTTGTGGAAATAAACCTTACTTAAGATTGAATGATAGAAATTCACCAAAATTTTGAGATAGTGTCTGTATTGAGTGGGTGGTCCCATTGCATGGAATGACTTCTAGAATGTAAGTAATTAATTATAAGAACTAAGAATAGACGTAATGTGTCAAAAAAATAAATTATTGACAAACAAGAATGAAAAGCAGTAAACACGTATCAGATGGCACATTACAAGACTTCAACAGTTTGAAATGCAATTTTGGCCATCAAAAGTTCTATTCTCATGAACTTCTTTCATGAGAATAGACAAGTTCATTGATACTGTATAATCTTGTGCAAAAATATATTATTTCATTTGTGCCCATTTTCCTTAAATAATTGACGACCTCCGTGGCCTGTCTTCCAACGTGGGTTGCGAGTTCGATTCCCGTTGGAACCCAGATTTGGAAGAAAAAGAAGGTTTTTTAAATATGACCCTTGAACATATTTCTGGTTAGTTGTACAGTACAACCTGGCGTACTTACTACCAAGTAGAAATAAGCCCGTCTGGTTGTACTGTATATAACGAATATAAGTGTAATAAAATACAATAAATGCCTTGCGTGATACTCTGTTTGAAGATCCACTTTCACGACTTCGAGTGCATAGAGATCCTCCTCCATGCCTTCAATATATAGTTTAACTTCAACATCCTCCCGTTGTATGTGTTCCAGGTGAACGCTTCCATGTTCTTTTATCACCCATCTTCAAGGTAGAGGGGTGTCCGTTCCGCGTTAAGCCTTTTTACTGTAGGCTCTTTCATTGCGAAGGCTGAATGTTGGCACACGTCTTTGTAATGCAACTATTTACAGATTACTTCACAGCTTGTTTTTCATTCACATAATACGCTTATTTTTTGGTAATAAATGTAAAATATAATGAAGAAATCTGGTTTCTAAAGTATAACTGATGACTTCCGTAGCTTAGAAGAAAGGACGCTTAACTTTCTAATCCGGGAGGGCTTGTTGAAGATGGAACTTGAAAAAGGACCTCTAATGTTGTTATTGCGACAGGAGTTTGAGTACTTGGGCTTGCAAGAGGAATGACTTGTGGAAAAGATTTGTGTGAGCTCTTGAGTGTGGTGTTTTTTTTATTGTTTTATATTTTTGTTTTTTATTTTTATGATTATGTGCGGTGCATTGTGGGGTGAATGTTTTTGGTCTGTCTCGAGTTCTGAAGTGTGAGGAGTTTGATTTCGCGTGATGTAACATATACATATGTAATTGAGTGTCACTGTTTGTCAGGTTGATGAGAATGTGCAACGGGGTTTTATATAATCAAAAATCGGAAAAAAGTATCGATTTTTTTTCATGCCCTCAGTGAGATAAAGGCGAAAGCCTAGTTTACTGGGGACACGACAAATGAAAGGCAACAAACCGAGAGCCATTAAAATTGTGTTAAATTAAATTACCTGTTGTTTTTTCACAAATGATGTATATTTCTTGTCATGTACAAAATAAATAAATAGGGTTATGTCGTTATATAAAGTGGAATAAACAGTATTTGATTAAACAAATTACAATAACTTATGTATATATTTATTTTGCAATATTTTTAGTCTGTCAATAATAGTGGGTTATAATTCTGAGCTAGAGCGCCCTTAAGAACAGTCTGCTCTGTAAACGGCGCTGTATAAATTTATTATTATTATTACTAAGGTGGCTTAGTAAGCATGCAAAGAAGGAAGCGGAACAGATCGTTCTTCCTTTTTATTGTGTTAGATAGGGAGTACACTGTCCTCATGGCAGGGTGGGCTGTAATGGTAGTGGTGGCAATGCCTCGTAAACTATCGGTAGAAAGCAGATTCCAGAGTTATGTTCTATTGTAGGAAGTTCGTTTTCCTATTTTTATTCAAATCTCTTTGATATATAACATACATGAACATTGTATTGCATTATAGTTAGTGATACGCCCACGTGCCGGCTGTGCCTTGCAATCATACGACTGCATTCATAATGTCAGATCAGATAATATTTACTGACTTGAAATATCTATATAATGGTGTCAAATGGTGCCATGTCAGGGCTGTCATATATGTATTAACAAGGACCAGCTTTGTATTATTATATTGTATTATTTGTAGTAAAATACTGCTTTCTTTTATTTTATTAGATTGTATCTACTATTAAGGTAGTATTTCCTCAGATAATTATAGAGTAATGAGGGATATCGAACAGCGTATAACGATAGGAAATAAAGTCAATGGGATACGAAAAAATACACTCGAACCGTACAGTAATAAATCTGCTAAAATTATGATAGCCCAGAACAGTATGTTAGTATCAAAATTGATATATTGAAGTAACACGTGAACGTGGAAAATGATTAAAACGAGAGTGTGAAATGCGTGCACTGAGCATAATACATGGGGCGACAATGTATGATACGGAATGCAGTGATTAGGGATGCATGTGAACGTAAGGCTGACGTATTAAGTAAGATGAAGGCCACTCTAAGGTGGTGTAGACGTGTATATCGAATTCATAAAGAAGACTAAAATAACAAACTTACAGTTCAAATGAGAGGGAAAAGCGTGATAGAGGAAGACCTAGGTAAGTATGGTTGGATTAATTGAATTTTATTTTGAAAACTGGAAATGTAAGAAGTTCGCGAAATAAAAGTTGTATACTCGTAAGGTGTATGGATATAAAAGAGGCGAAGGATAGGAAAGGCTGACGTTCTGTCTTCTCTGCCTACCCCAACAGGGAAACGTGGTGGTGATGTGTGTGTAATACAGACAATTTAAAAATCTTATAATGATAATAATTATAAAATACAATGTACGTTCCATTTAAATGTTCATACGTTGTGCAAAGCGCGAGTTAATTCATTTCAAATTTTGACGAAAAGGAGTGATTACTATTTTCGAAATCAGCGTATACAATAATAATTAATTGACATTTTCTATATTAAAAAGTCCTCCGATTCTTTGGGCACATTGCATGTGGCTAAGGAGACAGTCGTAGAAGGACGACGCACAAGTGGAAGAATCCCAATGCGTTAGACTGACCAAGTGAGACCAAGTGAGAGGCGCAACTGGACTACCCTTGACAACTGCCCTTCGAGCCGCGGAGTGCAGGGATGAATGAAGGGGAGTCGTCGTAGGCTATCATGCGAGTCATAATGCTCAGTTATGAGCTATACGACAAGATGATGAGCTGAAAGCCGGTCTTTTTCAATTTTATTAATATTATTTCGTATGCTTAAATAATAAATATAGTTTTGCATAAACAACATTTATGTTAATCATTAGATGTGGCGCTTCCACAGAATATATAATATATTCTGTGGAAGCGCCACATCACTTGTATGTATGTATTTCTGATAATAAAATATTTGTAATCCTCTGTTTTGTCTTATGTAGTAATGAACACACTTACATAACTGTATAATTGAGAAATGGCTTAAAAGTTAGTGAACTATTGAATTTCAGGCAGGTACTTATTATTACGGCTTGGTTCGCTAGAGTGGACAATGTGGAGAAAACTAACAAAGTGAATTAACAATTATTTCTAAACAGCATGCGGAAATGTGCCAACCTCTCGGAGCGGCAGGGGAACGCTACCAGATATAACAAACATAATGTATGTAAAATTACTTCTTGCTCTGCTCCAATCGATTTAGCAAACATGTGGTTCAGTTAATGACACACCCACGAGAGTGAACGCAGATACGATTTTATAGCGGCTTGATTTCATTCGTTACACCGTATCGTAGAGATAATGCGTTCTAAACAGTTTGTAGAGTCTCGATAATCCGAACTAAACGAGAATAATAAAAGGATTTTTTCTATAATAATACATAATATCATCGCGCCATGTCTCTTGAGGGATACGCAGAAACCTCTCAACTTTTTTTCCATGCACAAAACTTTCGCCTTCTCCACATTTATACATCTTGTCATGCAGGATCCTCCATTATTTATACTTGTCACTTTACGCACATTCCTAAATACCATCACGTCGTTTCCTTGTTGGGGTAGGCAAAGAGTACAGTCCGCCATAATCCTATCTTGACGTACACCCTTCGTCTCTTCTACACCCATACGCCTTCTCGTACAACTCGCCGTTCAATTACATTTGCACGGTATGTTAGTTTTGTTATTGTATCTTCATTAATTTGTTCTACATTTCCAAACCACCTCGAGAGTGTTCTTCATATTACTTAGTATATCAACCTTGAGTTCAAATTAATTCATAATCATTCCGTATTCTATCATTCATTGTTACCCCGTGTATTATTCTCAGTGCACGCATTTATTCGGCTTCTTAATTTTTTCCACGTCCATGTTTCTCTCTCATACATAAATGTTAGTATTAACATTCTGTTATGGGCTATCATCTTAGCAGATTTTGATACTGTTCGGTTTGAGTATAATATGTTATATTTTAGTGTCCCGTTTATGGAGTTTTCATTTAGATTATTTATTTAAAACGTTTATCTAGTTTTTATTGTAGTAATTTGTTTATTTAAAACGTTTATCTAGTTTTTATTGTAGTAATTTGTTTATTTAAAACGTTTATCTAGTTTTTATTGTAGTAATTTGTTTATTTAAAACGTTTATCTAGTTTTTATTGTAGTAATTTGTCAACTGTCTATGTAGGAATAAAACTCATGTTAATGATAAAAAAATGTCACCAATGTAGGATATAAATGTTTTTTGTAAATGTAAAGGTCACTTCTTTACAATTTGTAAATATCATGGCTGCACAGAAAAACTCATTTCAAAATGTCCATCATTATTACCACACTTCCAAACTCGGATCGGAACTTGTTTTTAATTTATATTAATTAGATCGTAGGTATCGAATTAATGACATCTGCATTGTCAAAATATCATTCGAAATTTCTTAATTTAAAGGTCAATTGTACATAATTTTATTTCACAATTGTTTCTTGAAAATATTTCCTCTAAATATAATACGGAACTAATACTACCTTGATCAAAAAGTTTTAGGACTTTATTCATAAAATCGAAAATACAAGTTTATTCACCAAAATCGATATGGTCCCCTTCAAAGTGCTCCCCATCGACTGCAACGCACTTACGCCAGCGCTTGATCCAATCCTCGAAACACCGCTGGTACTCAATTTTCAGTATGTCCATCAGAGCCGTCTTCGATTTTTTCATGACATCCTCTCGGGTGCTGTAAAGCGTTCCGCGAAACGGTTTTTTAAGTCGGTTGAACAGGAAAAAGTCGCAGGGAGCCAGATCAGGTGAATTCGAAGGCTGCTGGATAGTATTCGTGTTGTTTTTGGTCAAAAACTCATGGAAATCATGTCTTTCGCGATTTCAACGTGGTCCTTTTTTGCATGAAATTGAGGTCTTTCGGCACCAGTTTTGCAGCGACACGTCTGAGGCCCAAATCATTAACCAAAATGTCTTGAGCGGATCCATAAGCGATGTTCAAGTCCCCTGCCAGCTCTCTGATGGTCAATTTGCGGTTTTCGGCCAACATTTCTTTGATTTTATCGATGTTCCAACATTTCCAAGGTCTGCGGACCGTTAAATCCGTTTTTCACACAAAATTTAATGCAAACTCGTTGATGCACAGTTGATGCCATTTTCAAACTTGTAAAAAATCGAAAACACGCACAAAGGTAGATGTACTCAGTACAGCGTAACTTTTACAAATGTCGAGCTATGACGCTGAAATTTAAAGGGTCAATGAAGTCAATGATAGATGTGGTAACCTAACAAAAAAATATAATTCCAATCGGGTGACTGACAGCGCCACACGGTAGCCAGTCCTAACACTTTTTGATCAAGGTAGTATTACAACAATATTTTTTTACTATTCATTATGAATTATAGTTTGTATGTCTCTGATTCAGAATACAAGTGTCTTAACAACTAGACCGCAGAGCCCGAAAATGATCCTTTAAGCGGATATAATCGATGATAATATACATTTTTCCTTTCACTTACGTATATGAAAGTTTTTCGCTCGAACACTTCACTTTGTCTATTTGTTTGTCATAAGTAGTAATAAGATATATAATTTAGTGTCCCATTAATGTTGTTTCTGGCCGCAGCTCTTCTGTAAATGTCTTCCGTAATACATCTCTCCCATCCGTTGAGAGGCTGCCAAGATATACGATCCCGTTCATCGCTCTAGGCTCTGATTTTTATTAGTTATCTCTCACACACTTTTCCGGTCGTTATTTTATATTATATAATATAATATAATATTGCTAATGATTATATTCACGTCTTACGTTTTTGTTTATTTGTGGGTGATGTAGTGTTTTATCACTCTTACGACATAGTTCAAATCTCAATATTTAAAAAGGATTCCACCTATAAAACACATTTTTATTTGTTTTATTCAAAATATCAAAAAGCGTGTCTCAATTCTTTGTGTAGATAAGTATCGAGCCTTCAACATATATTTGAATTATGTAGTTCCAAATGTAGATAACTTCAAAGTTATAAAATGTCGAGATATTGGTGTATTTTGATTGAAGACTTAAACATATATTCGAAATTGTCTTCAAAAGTATGTTATTATATATAATTCCACCCACTTTCAAAGATACGTTAGTTTGAATTTTTAAGTTTTTCCTACCTAGAACGAAGCAAATATTGACAACTCTAAATAAAAAACAAATAGTTTTCTTGTAATTTATAAAAATGTCCATATGACTCATTTAAAGATGCACTTTAACACGGCATAGAATTCATTTCTAAGCGTTTTTCTCGAAAAAACAATTCAATTCAAAAACAAGTTATGTATTTGTTTTTTATAATATTCTCGTATACAGTCACGCAAACCGTTCTGTGTTTTTCTAAATAAGTTTTAAAAATGTAAAATGTGATCTGGATCCTCTTGAGTTTTTATCCTATCTACATACTCGTACATACGGACCCTATGTTTTCCATAAGGACTCGTTTTTATCCATATGGAACAAATATTAATTATATGCGATATGATTTTCTGTTTTGTTTTGAAAGAACATTTCCTTATACAAAAATATTTTTTTATAAAAATAATTCTTTGTGTTATATCCTCTGGATTAAGACATTGAAATTTATTTAGATACGACAAGCTTCTGGACTAGAGTTCTTATTGTACAGGCGTTAACAACAGAAATAATGTATTATCCTTAAACTTTGTTATACTTAAATTATACAATCTTTTTTAGAATTAAACATTTCGAAGTTAATAGGACATAAAGATGTTATATTAAAACTGTAATTGAACTTTTTTTCTTTGAAATATTACTATATTTTTTTATTATTTATAATACATTTTAAGTTTACGCCGTTTTAATAGAAATGCGAACCGTCGAATACAAGTGCATAACAATGTTAAAAACACTCCATTTTGTGGATATCAAGAACCACTTGACTAGGCAAGACGTGTGACGATGTTGTCTCATTCCTTGATCACAAATTTCATATATACACACTTCTCATTCACATCCTTACCCATATTTAAATCCCAAATGATGACATACGCAGTTCTAAATCATCGTTAATTACATTATTTTATTACAAATGAGTAATAATTCCGCAGTTTTTAATTAATATCTGAAACTAATATTCATATTTTTCAAAAATAATTTTAATCAAGCATTATATACTGTATAAAGACGAGTTGTGATCATAAATACTCAAATTTCAATAATCTTTGAAAACAGTTAAATTTGAGGTTTATTAACCCAACTGTAAAATATGATTTTCTACTTATCGGCAATTGACCAAATATCACAGATATATTTTATTGTATAACTATGATTTTCTGAAATGCCATATTTTTTTGCGTAAAATATCCGTAGGCGTTTGAAGAAAATGTGATAGGAATATGGATTATCTTAAACTCGTTGACATTTTAGTTTTTGAGTTGGAGAAACTTTAATGACAGCTGTTCGATAAGCAACGGAGTTGAATTTTCATTGGCGCCAACTAATAAGTAACGTCTCAAGTGTTTTTTGCGAAGATTTCAAACAGTTTATTACATAATTTATAAAAAAGCAGTATCGCGGTTATGTACGAATATATCCATCAATCCAAATTTTGCTGCCCAACCTAGATAGAATCGAGTCTCCTTAAAAAAATCCATGTCTCGCGGCTCTTTACAACTACTCACTAAATGTTGACTATACTTATAGATTACCTATACGGTATGATAACTATCCCTCGTGGTCAAGTACGATTGTCAGTCATCCTGTGGATGGAAGACGCCTGTGCGGGTGTTGTTTCACTGTGTGCAAGCTGTTGCAATTCACAAAAACAATCTTGATAGATCAAACCCAAAATTCCGATGGCAAAGAGATCAAAGTTCCAAGATGATCGAAATATTCAATCTGATGCTCTCGATTTGTTTGCGTTGCTTAGTATTACTATACGAATTTATGATAAGCAGCATATAAGCTATAGGAAAATAAATTTAACAGTTTTGAATTCATCTACTTCGAGTCGCCCGTTTTGATTTTCTCTGCTTAGAGTCGTCAGTTTTGGATTGATCTGTTTAGAGTCGTCAGTTTTGGATTATTTGCTTCGAGTCTTCAGTTTTGAATTGCTCAGCTTAGAATAATCAGTTTTAGATTTCTCTACTTTAGAGTCTTGGATTGTCAAAGCATTCATCGTATGTTTTGTTAACCCTGTATTACACAAAAAACAACCCTGAATAAATAATAAACATCGCCGCCGTACAAAGATGACGATCTTGAGAACTCGGCATTAAGACACGCCCTTGGTTTTGATTCATATCATCTCATTTGAAGAGCGCAAACAGCTAAAAGGGTCAAAGCCAAAAATATGAGTGGAATATTCAAATGATTTCACGATATTTAAGATTTCCATTTGTATACAACTGATAATAATACAATTCTCAGCTGCTGACTGGGGCGAAAGCGGTCAAACCCAGATTTTTTCCAAGGTGCATACTCCACAACAATAGGCCTGCAGACGAATATTCGTCTCTTGCGCAACGGACACAGCTCTTATGCAAGAGTGTTGTAGCCCGGCTTGTGTCTTGCGCCCGCACAAGACACCAGCATGTATAGTCTGTCTGCACAGCTGTCGCTTGTTCTTGGGCGAGTTATTTTTTACAGATTTGTTGGACTGATTTAGTGAGATATGACAGAAAATTTTGTAAAAGGTGACACAACTTCCTGAGATACTTATTATTCCATATGTTTTTCGTGCAGCTGTGTAAAAATATACGAGTATGCTGACTAAATTTACGATAACCATTTCTCTAAAATTATTTTATGTAATTTAATTTCGCAAAAGAAATTATTTTTGGGATAAGGTTGACGGAAATTGATTACGATTATGAAATAGTTATATGTATCTTTCTTTTATCAATCTAAATGACAATTTTATATAGCGCCGTTTAGGAAGCAAACTCTCCTTAAGGGCACTTTAACTCGGGATTCGAACCGACTATTATTAAACAAACCACCTCTGGCACCTATAGCACCAAATATACAAATAACTATTCGAGAGAGAAAGTGGGGTTTCAGACTTCGATAGTCAATCTCTCGTGATAGACTGATTGTCTTGATTTTGTGCATGGAAGACGCCATTGTGTGTGTTAAGGTTTATAGTGTGCAAGCTGTTGCACTTCAGCATGCATATATTCTTGACAGATCAAAGTTCCGATGGCAAGGATATCAAAATTCCAAAATTATCGGCAAGTTTTATCTGCTGCAAACATTCGTTAGACAGTTTTTTATATAGTGCTATTTTTGTGTTACTTAAAAGCTCTATAAGAATTTATAATAAGCAGCACAGAAGCTGCAGAAAAACATATTCAGGTGTAAAATGGTCTAAGAGTAAAACCAGTCCAGAAATGAATCCCCAGGAAATGAACCTGGAACGTTGTACAGCGTGCATGCTATCCGTTAGACCATGAATCGAGACTTCTCGATACCTGCACACCAATCGACTCCCCAATCATTTTAAGAATGATCAAGTTTTTTTTCATACTGCAGGGAGAACCAAGTCTGAGTGAATGTGTTGAAATAGTATTTAAA
The DNA here is from genome assembly GCA_949825065.1 of Odontocerum albicorne. NCBI lineage: Eukaryota > Metazoa > Arthropoda > Insecta > Trichoptera > Odontoceridae > Odontocerum > Odontocerum albicorne. Next base: position 29,181,786 of record OX463850.1, read on the forward strand.
TCATTAGTTGTAAGAATTGTTATCTAGTTATAAGTTAGTATGTAGGTGTTAATTATTTTAAGAAATTAAATATAACGATTTATTTTAAATAAAATTACACGTAGGAAATTAAAAGGAAGTTAGTTCATAGTTATAATATATACTCGTAAATTAGATTCTTAAGATATAAATTTGTACGAGTATTTAGGTAAAACCTTTGGCAAATGTTTGTGTTATATATTACTTTATTAATTTTTTTTAAGTCTCAGTAATTGCATAAATGTAATAAAATACGAGTTGCATTCAGGTGTGGATAAGGCAAACACTGTTTTTTTTTGGATAGGAAGAGTGGTGATCTGTCCTATCTGCTTACTGCAAAAGGGCTATGGAGTAATGGTAGGCGTGTTTGTGTAAGTCTACTTACTATTACTATTATAAAATGTTTTTTTATGCTATTTATTGACTCCAACTTAGATGAACTCAAATCCGATAGAATCAAACTTTACTTTTTCAAAGTATTATATTTCATAATATTCGTAGATTCTTCAGTAGATGATAAAGGTCCATTTAAAACATAATGGAAATTGTCGTCAAGCTAAACTTAACTTGTAACCATTGCATAATACGTTTTTAAGTAAGGTAATTTCACAAAAATTACAACTCAATATACCTTTTTTTTGCTTCATGTCTTTTAAGGTCGCCATCTCCGAAATGTCATTTAATTTTAAGATCTTGGGACGTTTCTCACAAAGTGAAGCAAGATAGCGTAGCGTGCGTGTTACAATGATATCCAAGGGAATTACGCTGGTCTCTGCTATTACTATATCGTGTCATCGTACAGTGCTGTGTTTCTTAAACGAAATCCCAAATACGAAATCAAAATTAATTTAACGCTTGTATATAAATTCAATTTCTTCCAATCACTCAGCACTTGTTTAACAATTATCGATATCCATGACCGTGGCATGAAATTAATAAAATAATATAATATTTGAGTAAAAGTCTAAGTAAAAAATAAGGAGGGGAATCGTATACTCAAGTTATTATTATCATTATTAAATGTATTCGAAAATTATTATTATTACCATTATAGATAGGCAGCATATATACTGTTCATATATACCGAATTCAATAAAGGCAAAGGGAAGAAAACAATTTAGGCAGTCGATCGGAGCGTGGTTGTTATTGCGACAGGAGATTGAGTACTTGGACTTGCAAGAGGAATGACTTGTGGAAAAGGTTTGTGTAAGCTCTTGATTGTGGTGTTTTTTGTTGTTTTATATTTTAATATATTTTTTTATGATTATGGGCGGTATATTGTGGGATGAATGTTTTGGTATGTCCGGTACCAAATTCTATCAAACTGAAAAATATTAATGTGAAAGACGGAAATATAGCAAAATTAGAGGTTTGGGACTTAAAATACGAAAACCCGGAGTTTGATTTCGCGTGATGTAACATATACATATGTAATTGAGTGTCACTGTTTGTCAGGTTGATGACAATGTGCAACGGGGTTTTATATAGTCAAAAATCGGAAAGAAGTATCGATTTATTTTTTCTTGCTATATGTCCTCAGTGGGAGACAGGCAAAAGCCTAGTTTACTGGGGGCACGACAAATGAAAGGCAACAAACCCAGATCCATTAAAATTGTGTCCAAATTAAATTACCTGTTGTTTTTCGCAAATTATGTATACTTCTTGTCGTGTGTAAAATAAATAAAATAAAAAAATAAGTAAATAAAATAAATTTAACTGTGAAGTTTAACTGTCATATGTATATCAAATTTAACTGTCATAATATGTTTGTTATATAATACATATGTTTAATATGTTTGTTAATAATATGTTGGTTATATAATACATATAATACATATGTTTGTTATATAATGTTATGTAATACATAATTAACTGTCATATGTATATCAAATTTAATTTAACTGTCACATATTCATAAATAGTACACATACGCTACATGTCTTCTTCTCCTGATTGTTATGTAAGCTCATGGTCAGTTCTTGAGTATTTTGTTATTCTTTACCCAAAATGTGCTGAATATTCATTATTATGAAATAATGTTATGTCTAGAACTCATCAAATAATAAAAATACAGGACTTTTAACGATCCTCCGCCATTTGTGATTGGTTTCCCTCCCGCATATCGATATTTCTGTTGGATTGTATTCTATAGTTAGTTTGAACTAAGAAAAGGAAAAATCTTTTAAAAGCAATTTTAAAATGTTATTTTTCACATTAAGAAGTTAGTTAGAGTAGGAGCTTGCTCCTAGTTCATTAGCTTTTCTTCGTTATTTACTATTGGGTGTTAACATAAGTTGTGTCCGTTTTTTTTTTCAATTTAAAAATGAGCACCAAAAGTAAAACAAAATGGTAAATGTTATACGTCATTCGAAAGAAAATTTTCTGCTCTACCAGATGTTGTGTTGGCTTTTATGTTATTATTTTATTCGATTACAAACCTTCAAAATGGAATGTCAAGTAGACGAAAGTGAGCATTTTCGACACCTCCTTCTGTTTGCTTTCAATCGAGGGAATAAAGCTGCCAAAGCTGCTCGCGATATTTGGGAAGTATACGGTGAAGATACTATGAATGAAAGGACAGCTAGTCGATGGTTTTAGCGTTTCAAAGACGGTAATTTCGACCTGAAAGACATGGAGCGTTCCGGACGACCAGTGGACTTCGATGAGGACCGTTTAAACGATATTATTCATGAACATCCACTTGCATCCAAGCGAAATATATGTAACGTAAAAGCAAACACAATATCTTGTAGAGCAGAAAATTTTCTTTCGAATGACGTATAACATTTACCATTTTGTTTTACTTTTGGAGCTCATTTTTAAATTTGAAAAAAAAAACGGGCACAACTTATGTTAACACCTAATATATACATATGTAATGATATAAAACAGAAACAGCATTTAAAGGATCTTACTAATTAATTATCTAACGGTAAAAATATTCATCCCTAAAATAACTATATTTCTCGCATATAGAGACATTCTCTATAAAAAAACTGCTAGAGATTCCCTATTCTTGGTAACATTTGAGAAACAGTGGCATAGCATGTTAGAGTTTAAACTCAATAGCTGGAGATTACTGTAAATACGCATGTAATGGCTAAACCGGCTTGTAAGTAGAAATGGGCGTTTCAGCAAACTGGATTTCTTAATTGCGATCTTAAAATTATAACTTCCTTTGCATACGCGTTTGTTTTTTCTTTCACCGTAGTTACGCGCAACACGAAATAATTGACACCATTTCCTTTGCCCTCTATGTATAATACATAGTCTGAATGGAATTCGCATTACCAGATATTTTTATTACTCATAGATTCGTGTAGAATTCTGTAATCATTCATTATCTTCTGTTCGTGTAGAATTCTGTAATCATTCATTATCTTCTGTTCGTGTAGAATTCTGTAATCATTCATAATCTTAAGTTGGGAGGTAGTGTGGTATTCTACTGTCCCAAATATTGCTAGTTTTAGAACAACGCTCAGAAGATACGGCATCTTCTAGCCCAAACTTTTTTGTTTTTCATTTCTATTAAAGTAGAGTCGCTGAAGTTTCAAAGCTTAAGTCATTTTACAATTGCGAAATTCAAAGTCATGGTGAAAGAAAAGTGTGATAGGAAAATTAAATGCGATATACACGTATGGGAGAATGAAATATTGGAGCAAGTTGATGAATTCTGCTATTTGGGCACTTAACCCTCAGTAGTATGTTAACTAGAGTCGATATAAAACATGTTGTCAAAAATTTAATATCGTCAAGTTATCGTTTTAATAACTAAGCGACGTAGGTATCTAAATTTTACATCGCCTGATAATGCGATTGTTATAGTATAACACATGTCCATACAGGCTCTAACTTGCCCAGGCCGGAAACTTTTGGACTTAAGTGGTATATACTTTAAAATATATTTAACAAACTGATAAAAAATATCATATACATATGTGTACTTAAAATATGATATATAGACAGTTTAGTGAAACTTGAACAAAGGAAAGAATTAAAAAGGATGATTCATATAGCGCCGTTTAGAACTTTATGGCCTTGTTGGTAAGACGCATGTCTTCTCGGAGATTGCGTGTTCGATTTCCGCTGGAAATCAAATTTAAAAAAATGAATTCGATCTTTAACTTAATGCTTCTTTAACATATTTCTGGTAGTTTGGAAGAGATTAGCACATAGTTGTACCGCCAGGTTATACTGTATCATATACAACGAAAGTATAATATAATAAAATGTACTATAACAAAGAAGATTTCTTTACGTGTTTTAGAAAACATATGTGCCTCAAAAGCGTTATATACTCGTATGCATAAAATAAAACTTTTATTTGAACGGGAATCAAACCCATGTTTATAGAGAAATTATACAAGAGTATAAAGATAGATACGAGTATGTAGCATTAATTTGGGTTATCATTTTGAACATATTTTTCACAGATGAATATAAACAACATCGAAACTTTGTCTTAACCGTAAACAAACTACAGACAGATCCATACCGGTTATTATAACATCGGATAAGGCATGATGCAACTCGTATCTCGGCGAGAAATATTTTTCTATCTGTCCGTGGAATAATAATTTATTCTCGTGATGATAATACTCTCAGATAAAACAACGATCATTAAAAAATCACCTTGTGACGAAATATTGCATAGTTCTTTCTTGGGATCCCGCAAGGGGCACGTCTTGGACCTATGAACTTGGATTATGGTTTGATGATAGTAACAAAATGTGTTTATTTATGGGAAAACGTGACAAATGCATAAAAATGCTAAAAAAAAGACAGATTCCGTGATCGTTGGAGGTGGCGCAACAACTAAGGATACAACCCGTTATTATGCATAAGTCTCTCTTCAAAATCATAAGACACCTTGATGCTTTTCCAGATTGGACCGGTAGATATCGAGTTTTGACATTTGATGTGTCATAAGTATTTTTATTTTTTTTATTGGCAATCCACCCAAACTAGGATGATTTGTGCTATTAAATTCAAGTTATGTTGCAATTATATGAGTTATATAACAAAAAAAATCTTTTTAAAAATAACAATTTTAGACCATTAAAAGTTTCAGCTGTTAAACTTCAAAAATTGAACAATTGATCTATGAGTGGAAAAGTTCCACGAAGAAAGAAGAAATACAACATTCATTGGACGCGGTCAAGATACGGCCTTTAGTAAATCAAATTTGTCTCGCAAAGGACAACCGAAAAATACATGGTATATAGTGTCATCATCCAGACCACACTCGCAGCCGGGATTCTCCACAACACATATTCTGCAAAGGTGACTAGCCACCACGCAGTGGCCCGTCCGCAAATGACACATGACGGAAACTTCCATCTTGCTCATTCTTATTATATTAAACGTGTCATAAGTTAATTGAGTCATAAGTTAGCAGTGATTGATCTGCCATTCATAGAACCAAACTGGCAATATAACGATTCAAACTATCCATATAAGCTGGCCCATAATGTCACTAATCGTCTTCAAATTTAGAATTAAATGAGATATATTATTTTCCGAGTGACTTATTTATTTATTTATTATAATTTTTTTAACCTGGAGAGTTTATTGCCATGTGGCAATCTCTTCCAACCTTTATTTATAATTGACTTGTGGCAATTAATTATAAATAAATTAGTATTGTAAATTCCGAAATCGCGCATATCTCTCAAGATAAACTGCAGAAAATACATTTAAGAGAGAAACTATCAAAGAGCTCATCTCATAGCGTCCCCGCACTCAAAATATACTCCCACCATTAGAGAGCGAACCCGGCCGCGAGGATATCAGATGTTTTGTAGCCCATACCCTTGAATACAATATTTAACTTAAATTTGTTTTGGCATTATAATAATTATTATAATAAATGAGTAATTTATATAGCGCCGTTTAGAGGGCAGACTCTCCTCAAGAGCGCTGTAACTCAAGATTCAAACCCACTACTCGTATTATTGACAAGTAAAAAATATTACAAAATGAGTACATAAAAGTTGAGCGTAATAATAGCACGGTGGTGGCTGCGAATTAATTAAGCTTATAATTATATTTTAATTTTAATATTTTAATCTACATATGTTAAATGTCTTATTTTCGTTATTAAAAAAACTCTGTTAAAAAAAAAATGAAAACCTTGAAGACAGGAATAAAACTGATTTCCTACATGCTATAAATATAGGGTCTTTCAAATTGAGCGATTTTTTAAATTTTTTTTTTTAATTCTTGAATAAAACACACAATTTGCTTTGATTTCAAAAAACTTTTTATTGGTCATTGAAGTATAATGCATGCCATTTAAACACAATAAACAATATCCGCCAAATGTCCACCTCTTGCAGCTCCACAGATGTCCACTCTTTCGTCAAAAATTTCGATGACATTTTGACATAATTGCGGTTCTAAATCACCAATAACGCGAATAATTTCGTCCTTCAGCTCAGGAATTGATTGAGGGTCACTCTTATAGACCTGGATTTTCACGTAACCCTAGAGAAAATAGTCCAACGGTGTCAGATCACATAATCTTGGTGGCCAATTAACATCACCGTTTCCGGAGATTACAATAGATACAATAATTCTCAATTTGAACGCGTTGTTATATTGTATACGACTCCATTTTTATAAATGTCATACATTACAGTTCTCAAATGTCACAAGACCCAGGCAAGTTCAGACGCCATCTGTGTTTAATCCAAGAATTAAAAAAACCGCTCAATATGAAAGACCCTGTATAAAAATATATCTTGTGAGTAAATATACTACTGCCATACTCGTACGTATCACATAGAACCGGAAAAGTGAACAATATCAATAGAAGTCGACAACATCCTGTAAAAATACGTAAGTCTTAAAAAGGTTGTACAGAACAATAGAAATATAAAAAAAAACAAAGGTCATACATATGTCACTGACACTTAAAAATTTCCTTTTCTCGATGATTAATTAATTCTAATATGGTATATAATATTATATGATGCATATGATTATCGAATAATACCATCGTATTTCCTCCGGAAGCATTATTATTCTAATCACCTTTTTATATAAAAATTAACCATATCCGTAGCTTTTATCTTAAAAGGTTACATATCGATGTAATCCATATCTATAATTCCATAATTTGCAATTTGTATTATAATCGTTCGAAGGAAAGAGTGTTTATTTTTATCGTGTTGTTGGAGAGTTGTATATTGATTCAATCGTATCACTCTTCGATAATACAATATGCATACATATTACTATCACGCAATTCCCCTGTCGGGGTATGCAAAGAGGACAGAGCTGCAGGATTTCCTATTTTGACACACAGTATTAGCCTCTTCTATGTGCATAAACCTTCTCACACAACTTTCTCTGATTTTCTACGGTTCCTTCTTCAAAATATCATTCACTTGATTCAACCATACTTTCCTTGATCTACCTCTCACACGCCTACTCAAATTTGTATATTTGTTTTATTAGTATTTCTTCTTTCATTCGTACCATATGCCCAAACGATCTCAAAGTGCTCTTCTTCATCTTAACACATCAGCCTTAAGTTGATATTGATCCCTAATTACTTAATTCCGTATTCTGTGTATTTTTCTCAATGCACGCATTTTTTCAACATTTATTTGACTCTTATCATTCTTTTTCTACGTCCACGTTTCACTCCCATACGTAGGCAATTAAATACTATTGTCTATTATCTTAGGCATGCAAGAGGCCCTCTTGTCGTATTATATGACCGATCCATCTTGCACGCCTTTCGGTCAGGATCCTGAGCAGGTGCCTTCCTCCTTCGATTCGTTGGAGAACCTCTTCATTTGTGATGCGGTCTCTCCAGGAAATTCCTAATAGTCTTCTATAGGACCACATCTCAAAAGCCTCTAGTCTTCGTCTATCTCTTTCGGATAGGCACCATGTCTCGCAGCCGTACATCAAGATACTCCATACATAGGTCTTGATGAGGAGTATTCTCAGTTTTAGGTCTATATTATTTGATTCTATTATTTTCGACCTTTTATTAAATGCAAGTCTAGCCTGATGTATACGGCTGTCGACCTCGCTCTTGGACCGACCGTCCCATGTTATTTTGCTCCCGAGGTAGACAAACTCCATGCCATAATGGAGGGTATGACCGAGGGGACAAACTCTAGGGGACGCCCGCGCCGAGAGTACCTGGAGGACCTGTTGGTGGACGTGCGCTGCTCAACATATACAGATTTAAAAAGAGCCGCACAGGGCAGGGGGGAATGGAGGAGAAGAGTTGAAATTGCTGCAAACCAGTCTTAGGACTGCAACCACGGACGGATTATCTTAGTTTGACTTTGTTTCCTACCGCTACACGATGTTCCATATCCCTCTTAACTTTTCCATCAACTGAGAAAATACTATCCAAAAAGCAGAATTCCTCAACTTGCTCCAATCTTTCATTATTCACCCATATGTAGCATTCACTTTTCCTTTTGCGCTTTTCTATCACCATTATATTAGATTTTGCAAAAAGCAGAATTCCTCAACTTGCTCCAATCTTTCATTATTCACCCATATGTAGCATTCACTTTTCCTTTTGCGCTTTTCTATCACCATTATATTAGATTTTGCAAAAAGCAGAATTCCTCAACTTGCTCCAATCTTTCATTATTCACCCATATGTAGCATTCACTTTTCCTTTTGCGCTTTTCTATCACCATTATATTAGATTTTGCAAAATTTGTTCTCAGATCTTCCTTCTCGCGTCTCATATACAATTTTAGTAACAAACTCTGCAATTTAAAGAAAATTGTACGCACTCTCCGCCAACACCACTATGTCAGCAGCATACAGTAACCTGCTCGTTCCCATTCGACATTTCTATCTCACACATAGTCCTTTATAGTTCCTTCACACATGAATCTATATAAATTATACAATGTGATAACTCATAATGTAAATTATCATCGAAAAAATATTTTAAATGTTCTTCTCAAATGTTGTATCACTGCGGATATTGCGTCTTCGTCACTTTCCTTTCCATGCAAATCGGATTTCAGTTTTGAAAATACAAAATAATCACTAGGGCCAAGTCGGGACTATAACATACGGTGGGTGATTCAATTCTTGGAAACCGCAGTCTTGAATGGCAGTTCGCGAATAATCCAAGTTGGTTAAAGCGGGTCAAAATTTATACTACATCTCAATCTATTGTATTACTATTTCGTTGTATACAGTACAACCTGGCAGGTTTATTGCAATGTAGCAATATTTTACAATCAACCAGAAATATATTAAACAAATCTTAAATAAAATTCAGAAGGTAACCCTTTTTGAAAAATCCGTGTTCCAACGGGAGTCAAATCCCCAGACCGGAAGACTGGGGCATCACCAACTATGCCACGGAGATTGGAGGTCTCATTTTTGGTCCGGCAGTTGTCGTTGACGCCAGACTTTCTGTTGAAGAAATGTTTTCAAAATTATAACCCCCTTCAGCCATTAAAGTTTTCGTATTCAGAGAAACTGGACTTTTTTTAGTCTTTCCAGATTGTTCTGATTGAATTTTGACCATGAAGATAACAGGATCGCGGAGTATAAAATATCCAACATAAATTATAACAATACAGGAAGAGATTGCGTGATTTATTGTATGATATGATATACTCGTACATCGAATTAGAGATTTAGTCACGAATTATTTAGTTACATTGTTCAAAGATCAGTTTTTTTAATTTACTCTGGATAATTGTGTATATTTAAATTATTTTTTTTGCATTTTTTATTATTTATTGCGATGGATGTCGACCAGGGTAGGGTAACATTTGATCATATTCAAATACAAGTCTATTTAAATATATTTATAATTAAAATAAAATAAAAACTATTTTGGGAGTTTGTGGACTTGGTTAAAACATACGACCGCGTGATAAGAGACCAACCATACAAAATATTGAATGAATGTGATGTTGAACGTAAACTAATTCGTGGTATTGCGTCATTATACGCTGAAAGTAGAGCATGTATTAATTGAATAGTCCCTTGACTGAATGGTTTAATATTTCGAAAGGGGTAAATCAATGATGCGTGATGTCACCCTGGCTATTCAATCTTTAAATAGACTCATGTGTGAAGGAACAAGAGTGGTCAATTGTTGACATAAAAATTTCAAATAAAAAGTGAATTTTGCAAAATCCAAAGTAATGGGGATAGAAAAGTATGAAAGCAAAAGTAAATGGGACACATGGGTGAATAATGAAATATTGTAGCAAGCTGAGGATTTCTGTTATTTGGATAGCGTTTTCTCATATTCAGGGTGATGTAGATTATTCAACGTGTTTTGGTATCGCCCTGAGGAGAAAGGCTGCAACGCCTTCAAAACGCGTATATTATTTAAGCTAACTAACACGGCAACAACCCCGAAAAACATTTGAAACTAGCAGTATCAGTTAATTGACATACCATGAGCGTGAAATGTCGTCTTTTGACTCTCATTCCGATTATTTTCGATCACTGGCCTAGATTAATAACGCTTGATTTCCTAGCGAGAAAAACAATGGCCTTAGATTGAGAATGTATTGAATACTTAGTGGAGCAAAACGATACTTTTTTCGATTGTTTATCTTTAGAATTTGGCGAAGAATAAACAAAACAAATTGTAGAAAAAAAGGAAAGTTTTACGGTCGGTTAATAACTAGAATATAAAATTGATTTTTAAATGCAGGTTCTTAATGTAGTGTACATACTTTTAAATATTCCGACCTTTGTGGAAGAATGATTATTTTTGCAATCTTAGCTTTCAGGTTCAATTTTTTATAAACTTCTACATCTTTATAAACTTATATTAAATACAACGTACTAAGTAATTGGTTTACACAAGCACTAATTCAATTAATTTTCTATTTATGAAAAAGAAAAGACATCATGTCTCTCTTAAGGGGTAAAAATTATATAATTGAATTTCAAAATATTATAGAAAAAGATACCTATCTTTAAGGCTGTTCCATATATTTGTTTCAATGGATATATTTTATGTCAATTGTATTGTATTACACTTTCGTTGTATACAGTACAATCTGGCAAGTTTTTTGCAATATGACAATCTTTTCGAATTTCTTCTGCGTAAACCAGACTGGAATCCTTTTTTGAAAAATCAGGAAACCAGTTCAGTTCAGTTCGATCCCACCACCACCCACACTGTTACGGGGGATAAAATAAGTTCCCATCCAGCGCGATCTACACTAAAAGATAGAAATCTTCATTTTTTATTAGCGCGACGTCATGTAGTGACGAAGAAGGGTCTGCCTAAAGGGACTCATCCTCCTGTGACGATACATCTGGGAACTAACAGCAATCGAATTGATTTAAATTGACAGAATATTTTATAAATTCTCTCGTGTTAAATCGCTCACACCGAGAAAATCTAGTTTGCGTTTCCTAGACGACATGTGACACACTTAATAAAAACAAACCGTATGTGAGATTTTTGTTGATAAAAGTAGGTTGATCTTCTTACGATTGTTTATTAAAACTCGCACTTATTTGTAAAGAACACCCATGCTACATTAATTATTTTTGGCCTTACACATTTCTATTATAATCAACATCGCGTGACAGTGTGACATTTGAAACGAATTTTCACTTTAATAGTAGATCTATAATCACAACACATTACGGCATTTAATTTTCTTTAAATAACATATGAGCAGATTCAGTCATATTACGTGTTTATTTCAAATAACATATTATTTTTTATCATCTGCTTATAGTATATTTTTACATATTTGTGTTAAATTTATAATATGAACCTCAAGTTACAACTATTCGCCTATATATATGTTTGAATTACCGTTAAGAAAAGTTATCGTATCTTATTTGAAGATATTTTGCAAAAGTTGAATATTTACAAAATTCCTATTTGCAAATATATATATTTTTTCGTTCATTTTGGAAGCATGTCCACATCGAATGGCTGCAATATTGAAAGATAAGTGGCCGCAGGCAATAGATTCAATGGTAGGTTTTGTAACGTGTTTACTGACCGGAGCATGTCAAGAGAAGCAATGCTGGTCATCTCATCATGGAATCTTGATCTCAACTTTAGGATATACTAGAGAAACTTGGACGTGGTAAAAAATAGATTATGACAAATGCGGTAGAAATAAGAGAATATGTAGAAATGTAAAGCGCAATAGAATAAGTATTGAGAATGTAAGAAAAAAATATAGGGATTGTAAGATAGTGGGTCGTCCATGTAATAAGAATTAATAATGAAAGAATATCAAAAATAATCAACATAAGTCACGATAAGTTAAAGAATACCTAGAAAAATGTTGCATGACCAAATTAATCAAATTCTATAAAAGAGAAGAGTGAAAAACCTTTACAATACGATAACTTGCTTGACGAGGTGTATAGGGTATCAGAAGCGAAATATCTGTGCTGAGAAAGAATGAATAGGAGATATATTATCTCTACCTACCCCAATGATGATGAAAAATAATTGGTATATTGATAAATAAATTAATCGTTACAATGGATTTTGGAGTCAGTTCACTTGATTTTATTTAAAGCATGAAACCCAGTGATGTGAAGTTATTTTTATATCTTCCACTTTTGGAACGATAATTTTAAAGTCTTATGTTTCTTCAAAGTGTATTTTTATTTTTTGAAAAAAATCGTCTTTTTACAGTGTTGCATTAAAGGTGCAAAATATAAACAATTCAAAAATTCGGAAGCTCGTTTACTGCAGCTACCGAAATACTAATGCAGCCATTAAGATCTATTTTCGCAGTTCAATCAATCGTCAATATTGTATGTGACATTCATACTAACGATCCCATGCTTGACCTTCCATTTCCTTTCTAGTCGACGTTCTACACGGAAGGACCAACCTTCGAGTTAAATTGATTACGCGTCAGCTCTGATAAAGTTTACGCTTGAAAAATCGCTCTCGAAATGGCGACAAGTCAATAATTCACACCTTTTTACATGTTTTTTTTTATTATCTGAACTATTGTTTGTAGCTGTGTGAATTTTCTTATAATGTGTAACGTGGGCCGTTTGCAGAGCCGGTTTACGAAATATCATAGCTTTGTTGTTACTCTAAGCGTCTAAAGTAAATTATTTTCTTCTTTCTGGCGCCTTGTTCGGTAGTAAATATTGGCAATCGTATTGTTATTTTAACTACAGCAGTTTTAAATAAGCTGGTTGTTGATCTTTCGTAATATTGTCTTGACTTTTTTCTCCCAATATAAGTGCACTTACATATTTTTCGATTGTATGATTATATAATTTTTTTATTTAATTTTGATCTTTCGTAATATTATTTTGAGTTATTTTTCTCCCAATATAAGTGCACTTACATATTTTTCTATTGTGTGAATATATAAAAAAAATTAATGTTGATCTTTCATAATATTGTTGAGTTTCTGGTACAAATAGGAAACTAACTATTCCTGAGGTATTTCAATTTATTGAAACTCATTCCGCTATGCAGGATGTCCCAAAAAAATTATACACACTTTTGAATAGTTACTAATTCAGTATTTATCAAGGTATATATTATGTATGATTAAAACTCCAAAATAAAGAAAACAGGCGTAGATTTTTTTTAAATATCGCAAGTGCTCAAATTGATGATCGTTCTAGCCCATGCACTGCCTAGGCCACTACGCATTTGTTTTAGTATTTTAACGCATTGTCTTTCAATGACTGCTCTCAATTAATTAACTATTGCCGGTTTTGTGCCATAAAAATTATCCTTGATGAGTCCCCATAAAAAAAGTCCATTGGCGTGAGGTGAGGTCTGGGGTGCGCGAAGTTATTCAATGCTACCTCTACGTTATATCCGTTCGGCAAATTTATTTTCTCAATACAGGCTTAGCCCAATTACATTGAAAAATACAAAAATTGTGAACATTAAAAAATAATATGTACATGCATACATATATACACACACATATATACACATACATAAACACATATATTCAAAGTAACTTGAATACATTGATGAGGGTTTTCTAACGCTCAAGGCAGGATATTAAATTTTGTTGACTGGTTTAACATTTATAGCAACTGCTGCCTCTATTTTACAAATAAAAACTATTTACATCTAATTATTTTCAATTCTGATGACAACCATAAATCAATTTCATAAAAATGGACTTTATCTAGGGCGTTGTTAGACCTAATATGTTCCTGTACGTTTGATATTTAGCATCGTGCGTTCCCTTGTTTTTGGGTGATTTATGGATGACATTAAATGGCGATTCTAGCACGATTACACGATTGACACGGTCGTCTAGGGACGTTGTTTATTTTATTACAATTGCCATTGAGCCGTCCATAACTCTCGTATGTCAGAGCTCAACGCTCTAGAGATGGGAATCAACATTTAATATTGACCAAGATCGTGTTGTTATCCTAGGTAATAACTTAATATTTGTGTATAACGTGAGTTTAGTACTGAAATTTTTATTTCCTTTTCTCGTAGGGCGGGGTACCCCACAAAATGAGTTTTATTAAGAATAGCAGCGCGTACATGAATTACTTATCTTTTCTCACTTATTGCAGAACTTCAACCTACAAAACGATGCCTCTCAATCTAAGATGATCTTGGGTCTTTTGTTTCGTGGGTGTTTTGCCTCACTTTCGCCCAGTTTCTCTAGCCCAGCCAGCACATTATCAATCTAGCGCTAGTGTCTTGTTACACACTCTGGGCCATTTTTCAAGAGAGAGGAAACTATGAGTTTACTGTGAAGGGTACTAACAACGTATCATTAGGGATTTCTCTATCGGGATATTAAGAAAGGACAGAGCGCCAATCTTTCGTATCCCACACATATTTCGCCTTTTCCACATCCATACAGCTCCTATGATTTATCTCACTTCTTACTTTTCTTTCTTTCAAAATGTCCTTCACTTGATCCAATCATACTTTCCTTGTTTTTTAGAATGTTTTCAATCATTCGTTCCACGTGATTAAACCTTAAGCCTTAAGTTTACATTCATCCCTACTCACTTCATTCCGTATTATATCATACATTATCACCTCATATATTCTTCTCAGTGCATGCATTTATAAAATAATACATTTTTGGTAATTTTACAATTAATATATTGTTGTAAAATATAATATATAATATTCTTCAACTTAGCCCTACGTTGAATCGTTTCACTTTTGACCCTCTTATTTAAAATCCTAACAGTTAATTCGAAGTCTTTTTGTGGTCGGTGAAGACCAAAAAAAAAGTTATCACCCGAAATTGGTTTGAATCATTGAAATTTACACTTCGATAGTCAGTCGTGCGTGGAAAATGGAATAAGAAAGGTTAACATGAGAACAAAGAATGCCACAAACTATATTAGTTTCTAAAAGTAGTGCGAACCATTCATTGTGATAAATTTTGATGACCCTAATCATTCATTTCAAATCGTGCTGAAAAATACCACTAGTACTATCTCTTAAAATCCCAACTTAGAGCGCGCAAATTATTTTATCTATCAACTGATCGGCCACTTGCTGTGCCCAATGTTTGGGGATTGGGTATTCTTTTTTTCGTGGCATTTTGTATTTTTTTCTATACACTGTACATTATACGGATTTCTCATGTTATATAATGTGGGTCTGATTAGTTTATTCATATAGAAGATGGTTCTTATATTGGTAGGCGGTGCCGAGAATAAATCCACTGTGTCACTCAATAAATTCCGTATCTAAACCACACGTCACTAAATATAATACATCGATTCTGCAAGTTGGTACATAAAATTAAAAAAAGTATTTCTTGCACGGTTACACAAAAACTAAGTGCCTTTAACACTATACAGGCCGCGCGGTTCCACAAGGAAATGTCGCCAGGAGCCGGGATTTTTTTAAGAAATAGACCTCTCTCCTTTTTTTTTCAAGCGGTCTGCAATATGCTTAAAAATGTATGTGGCCCTTCATTGAAGAAAGTTGGGGACCCCTGCATTCTGATCGAGAAATAAAATGACACATGGGTTGAGAGAGAATTTATAATTGTACTTTTTTGTTTATTGTATTTTTTGTAATAAAAGAAGTACGTTCTTTTTTACGGACCGGCCCACCATATGCTAAAAAAAAAATGTGGTCCTTCATTGAAAAATATTGTGAACCCCTGAACAGGTTGGGAACCTGGTTGAAAAATATAAATGACACATGAGTTGTCCCTTCGGCCAATAATGGTTGACGAAAACCTAGTACAAGGGTTGTATCACCGTACAGTAACCATTGACGGAAACATGATACAAATGTGGTACCATCGAATAGTAATGATTGGCAAGAACATGGTACGCATGTTGTATCATCGGCCATTGTAGTATTAATATTCCCTGATCGTTCGAATTTCATTCATAATCATTCTGTCATGAAGCTCATGACTGAACATCGTGACTCCCATGACGCCTCCAACGACTTCTCTCCATCCATCCCTGCACTCCGCGGCTCAAAGGGTAGGTGTTGAGGGTAGTTCAATTGCATCTCTCACTTGGTCAGTCCAACGCATTTGTGATTCTTCCCCTTGTGCGTCATCCTTCCAAGCCTCGAGTAACCACAAACCTCTCCAAGTTACGAGTATGTAATATTTCTTTCAAATAAGATGCAACGAATGATGAGATCGTTCCTGAAAACCATTTGATCGATTTGCTCACTAATATTTAATCGGGTTACAAGTATTTTTTAGGGAGGCAAGGTGATCAGCCGTTCGCCCCCAAAATGCTCCTTCATCATTGATTCGTATGTTATCTCTCAACATATCTGAATTGGTGAAGCAAACATTTTAAAGAACGTAGCCGAGATACAACCACTATTTCAAGTCAATGAAAACCTAAATTGTCTTTTCATCACATGGCAAAATTAATTACCATAACAAAAGTATATTAAAAATATATGATTAAATCTTATATTTCATCATCATCATCTTCTTAGACGACCTCCGAGGCCTAGTTGATAAAACGCTTGTGTTTCAACTAAGGGTTACGGGTTTGATTCCCATTGGAACTCTTGATTTTTTTTTAAATAATTTCTGTTTTGTTTTTTTACTATCTTTAATATTTTTCTGGTTCGTTTGGAAGATATTGCCACATTGCAATAAACCCACCTGGTTGAACTATACGCAACGAAAGTATAAGACAGTACAGTGTGAATATATTAAAAACCTTTTTTTCCCAATTTCGTTTCGAGTGACTGGTACCTATAAATATACTTCGAGAGCAAAATATTGAAACAGTTTTTTGAACCTGGACTATACTTTGAATCTTCGAGCATTCTTAGAATATGAAAGATTTTTTTCCAACAAATCAAAAACTTGGTCGTGTCTTCTCAGTTGGCACAGAAAGTATATTATTAGGTATACTTACTTTTCACTTATTACTATACCAATAAGAATAATTGGTTGTAAGTATTGTTTTCGTGAGCTTTGGTAGCTTGGGGATTATTATAGAAATAAAATCATCTTAATCAAGAAATTTCTGTTTTGGCATTACGAAAATTGCCATTTTTACTGTGAATACACAAAGTTTCATTTAAGAAACAATGTTTTGCTAACTATTTGTGGAATTTTGGAACTGAATAAGATACGGGCAATTGCTTCGTTTATTGGATTATAAACATTGCACGAGTACATCTAATTAGCAGTATCATTTTTCAAATTATTATGTTTTTGTTCTATATCTACAATATAACAGTTTCTTGTATCATAAAAAATGCACAATATGGTAGCAAGTACTGGTACATTGAACCAGTTTAAAAACTATTTATACAAATTCCAACCCACAAATCCAGAAGTGCTGTTTCGTTTTTTTTACTTACTCTTTTAAGGATATCTTACACAGCTTTCCCCTTTCTTTTTTAGCATATGGCAGCTAAACTTAACAAATACATTTAATATAATTCATGCTCTGTGTCTATAATGATAGTAAATTATTTATTGGTATTATATTATAAATAGATAGGCGACCTCTTAGTCTAGTTAGTAAGATGCTTGTCTTCCATTCCGTATCGGGTTTGGTTTCGGATGATACCCAAATAAATAACATCTGGAATTGTACTCTTAAATATCCATTATTCAAACATCAGGAAAAAAACAATTTCTGTTATTCGATACAAGTATGCATGCCACAGTAGTCAAATTTATGATCGATAATATAACATGTATAATCGATTATGGTCGGCACTGTGATCTAATCTAATAGTTAACCTTCATGCTAAAAGTTTCCAGAGTAAAAATCTGGTTAATTCACTTCCGGACTGGTTTAAAGCTTAGATCTTCTTTCATTTGAATTAATTTTTTTAACGAATCTTTAAGCTTAGATCTTTTCGGTTTTTTAAGCTTAGATCTTCTTTCATTTGAATTAATTTTTAACGAATCGGACGCCCATCTTACACCATATGTTGGTGTAACGATAGGTTGATTCGCAGTCTATAGTAATAAGGAATGGACAATTTATATAGCGTCGTTTAGAGAGCAGACTGCTCAAAAGCATTTTTAACTCACAATTCGAACCTACTTGGTAAGTATTCGAACCTACTTCGAATTGATAAACTAAAATATTACAGAATAAAAAACAAATTGAGAGTAAGGGTAGGAAAGTGATGGCTACGGTCATCAGATTGACCTCTTCAGACCTGGCGTCCATTATAATGGGCACTGAGTTCATGTGCATTTTGTTAGCAAATTTGTAATCTATTTTTGTTTTCTAATAACGAAAGAAGTGTAGGATAGTGTTTTGGCGACTTTGAACGTTTTGAGCGCCATTTATCTAAAATAATATCACATAATGTTGCATTTAAATAATACAATTAATGTAAATAATACAATTAATTAAAAGTATATTTTTAAAACCTTAGAATTAATTCAGGTCTAAAGAGGTTAAGAAGTTACCCGTATATATACATTATATGTTTATAAAAACAGATTATTAGATTAAGAACTTACCCACATGTGCAATAATAATATTATAATTGTTGCAATAGTAAAATAAATATGTTAACATGACAAAAAATACACTGGTATCGACTCAAACTAATCAAGAAATAGACTATATGTATTATAAATACAATGAAGTATTATTACAGTTTCTATAAAATATTATTACAATTACAGTTTCAGAAATACCCAAATAGCCAAAAATCTTATAAATCACAATTTTCTTTAAAAAATAATTTACGTTGAAGGGTGTGGAATACCGGGGTGTAGATCGATTTAGATGGTAGCATTTTATAGCATCTTTGTGTTTTTTTATGATATTATTTATAGCTACTTGACTGAAAGAAACAAAAAAAATACGAAAGGTTGCAACAGACGAAACCTTCCGATCGTTTTTTAACATAAATCTCCTTGTCATCGGAACTTTACGTTTGCTTTGTCAATACTGTCAGCTTGCTGAAGTTACACAAAATAAAACAGACGTCGTCCTTATATAAAATAATAGACATCCATCTTTGATTGCGAGAGATTGTCTGGTATTATCGTTAACTAATTAATGAAAATTTTAATAATGTGTGAAATTTTCATAAGCATTTTCTTTTTACCTCATTATGTGTTATTTCTCTTTCTCTCTCCGAGCTGTCTTACCACAATTGGAAGTAAATTGGATTCGTGCTTGACTTTTCTCGTTTTACTTTTCGAACAATTTCCTTTTACTTCATTAAATTTCACCGTCATTAGGGTTTTTGTCCACTGTCTCAAATAAGATTTCTAAGTAAATTACATTTTAAATTTATATATTTATCGAATAAAGACATTGTAAAAAGTGAAATATAACGAACTGAGAACAAGTATTTAGTTACGAAATGTGTATCATTTTTGTTTATACTCGTATTAATTTTATCTTGAATATTGAATAAAGCAATGGGTGGCATATAAATAAGGATGTGTGCGGATTGATGTATGCTGATGATACGTGTAGTGGAAAATTAGGATGAATTACAAAGTTTGATTAGTAAATTGTGTGAGAGGTGTGACGAGAATGAAAGAAGCCAAATCTAATGTCATGGTGGTAGAAACGTGTAAAAGGAAAAGTAAATGCGATATATGGGTAATTAAAGAAATATAAGAGCAAGTTAAGCAAATGTACTATTTAGGTTGTATTTTCTCAGATGACGGAAGAGTTATAAATGGCGTGTAGCGATAGGAAACAAAGTCCACAGGACACTAAAACATATATAATCAAACCGGACAGCATCAAAATATGATAATATGCTAGTCGACAACAGTATTCTAGTACCTACTTTGATGTATGAAAGTGACTTTGACGTGTAAAAAGACTGAAATAATTCAAATAAATCCTGTATAAATTCGTGCACTTAGAAGAATTGCCTTCTATTATACTCGCCAAGAGTAATGCGCAGTCAATTAAATAATTAATTCGGACATGTCGAGGGTACCATATGAACAAAACTCAAAAGAAATTTGAATAAACTTTAGAATATATTTCTTTTAAAATTATGCATAGTCGTATTACAACGCAAAGCAGTAACACGTTACTGAAACAGATATGTAGGAAATGTCGATGTGAACTGACAAAACTCGTTTACCTACATTTTAACACCGATCCATGCGTATTACATGACCCGACCTCCATTCAGAGCTGAACACAACACAATGTTGGCAAGAACACATTCGCTTGTCGAAGAAGATTTATTGTATGCTCGCTTCTTCATTACTAAACTTCTGACATTTTTGTATTGATCGAAAGCAGTCCGTTAAGATTGCGCCTCGGGTTCTTCTCTTTGAACTGTTATATGTTATATCATGTGGAATTGACTATTAAAAATATAACAATGTATATATCTTCTTATATTTGGTGGACCTTGGAGCAAGATAATTTTAATTTATTCATTTTAACACTTCAATGTACAATATACTATCGGGCTAGTTTATTTCCAAAGAAGACTCTTCCAACCGACAAAAAAGTTTAAGAATTTTGTATTCATTGTTGGGTAAAATATTAACTCTCTCTCTCAAACTCTCCCCCCACCTCTCTCATGTTTATGGCTAAGGGTCGTGATATTCACGATGAGGGCTGCACAATATTTTTCCAGTCATTTCTGTCTCTGGCCATATATGAAGCCTCGCACTCAATGGAGTAGTCTTTGATCTGGTCGGTCCAACGCAAGGGGGTTCGGCCTCTTGGTCTCTTTTCAGAAACATTGCCCAGCATGACAGTCTTTTCGAGACTTTTATAATTGTGTTTCGATATGTGTCCGAAGAAACGCAATACCATATATTGACAGATTGTGGTAAGATTCCATGTCCGCGTGTCACTCTCATATATCAAAGTTGGTACTAAAATACTGCTGGGGACTATCATCTTAGCGTGACAAAAAAGCATTACTTTAAAAGTCACCCTTTGATGACTTATCGTTTAAATTAATGTTTTTTTCACTTTCGTTACACTGAAGGCATAACTCTACAGGCAGACTTTTCCACTAAACAGGTTCAGTAACACAGAAAACCCCTTAGGAAAACTTATTCTTATTAGACATGTATGATATCGCTCAATGACACGTTTCATACATGTGGTGTTGTATATCAGAACTCGACCTCCAAGCTCGGGATAGGCATCATACACACAGAGCTCAGACGTAATCAGGTGCCATTCCCCCGAGGCCCTTGAAGCCACAATTTGTAATTTGAATACTCTCCTCGCACTTCAACCAGTGGAGTTAATCCAGAAGTATTCGTGTGACTGCTTTATCATCAAATTTTTAATTGCATCAGTTGGCTTATTTATGAGGGCATACCTTAGTTGGCGTAGATGCAAAAAAATACTACAAATGAGTATCTCAGGTGAATACAGTTGCCCCATTCCCAAGTATTCTTGCAAATATTTATTTTGTAGTTAGTCTTTTATTTGTAAGTTTTCTACGTTTTTCTTACCAAGTATGTTTTTCTTAAGTAATAGCCGCAGCCGGCACCTTCTCATCTTTACTAGATTTTTTTTAATGTAATATATTTAATCTTTCAATAATAGTATGCCCGACTCCCGAGTTAAAAGCGCCCTTGAGAGGAGTTTGCTCTCTTAACGCCGGTATATAAACTGTCCTTTTATTAATATTATTTAACTAAAAACACTTAATGTTACTGGAAATATCTACCAAAAATGAATTGTCTCAAAATAATACATACATACCATCACGCCGATTCCCTGCTGGAGTACGGAAAGACGAGAGAGCGCCATACTTTTCTATCTCAACACTCATAGTTTGCCTTTCCACATGCATATACTTTCCCATACAACTCCTCAGATTTCTTTTACTTCTTACATTTCCTTTCAAAATATGATACACTTGATCGAACCATACTTTCCTATGTCTTCCTGTACCACGCCTTACTCTCACATTTGCGCTGTATATTCGCTTTGTTAGTCTTTCTTAATTAATTCGCTATACAAACCATATCAGAGTGCTCTTCTTCATCTTAATCAACACATCACCTTAAGTTCACATTCATTCCAAAAAATCACCTTATGTCGTATTCTGTAATACATTATTCTTCCCATGTATTTTTTCTCGGGTGAGAAAATGAATTAAGTCCAAAATAAAATAATTGTTAAGAATACTTTTACTTTCTTCACGTCATTATTTACAAACTGGATTAGAATTATCTCCGCTCCAGCACCTCTAATGATGTGTTTTGCTACAAATAATCCAAACGATTCTGCTCTTCCAAGTACCAGCTTTATATACCCACATTCATCGTGATCTAGAATCATTCGTATTCTTCGATAGAAATCCTCTCTCATGAACCTTCTAAAGAGAATGGACGATATATTTTGCCATCAGCAATTCAATTAATTGGTCCAAGCCTGGAATGCACACTTTCTTAGTGACCTAGATACATGCCTACTCTTAATTAGCTATCTGTCCCTCGGAATTCGCAATTTGGCACTGTCCTCACTCCCGAATATTTTTAGAATTAATGATAAATCAGCAATCCAATGAATTGACCGACGCATGTGACATAATGTTTTCTTTTGTATTGGCCTAGAAAAAATGCACTTTTAATTTCGTATCCTTTGTGCTTCAAAATTTTCAAATATAATTAGTAATGTGCTCACTTCCGAATTTTCTTAGAATGATTGATAAATTGGATCTATACATTAATATCTTAATTTGGGCGGATAATATATTCCAGGAAAACGAAACTATCGAATGCTGTGAAAAATGGGGATATTTTTACATATTTTCAAATATTCTATTCTAACTCAGTTAAAAAGGCTTTAGTTATTTTTTTAGTTAAGTTCATATACTTCCAACTAAGAAAATACGCATTTTGATTTATTTATGTACAAAGAAAAATATACAGATCTTACAATGTTCTCTACTTAATCATTAAAAATCACTCTCGCTGAATGCACCTTCCATTGTTTATCTTGTCGCTATTACTGTAACTGTCGATGTTGATGACTTGAAGAGTTTGCTTCTTCACTGTTCTTTTTCATTCCTCTAGTTTCAAACAGAATAAAGCGCGTTAAAGGGAATTCGGGAAAATGGAGGGATTAGTGTGTGTGCAAAAAGGGCTCATCCCACATAACACATTTTTTTTATTTATTCGAAATATCCAGAAACATCAATCAATAATGGATATGCAAAAATGTCTAGCTGGTCAAATGGGTTCTTTATGGTTTAATTACTTCTTCAAGTGTTTTGTTCCATACAAGCTCATACAAAGCAACCAAATATATCTTCACTTATCTCAGAACCAGTATAGGTTGTGTCCATTTTTTCATAAAAAATCCACTTAGCAAAATGACAATACATAATAGTGTGTTGGTGCCCACCTTGACGTATGGATATGAAACTTAGACTTAGCAAAAGGATAAAAGTAAAATTAATAAATACTGTGCCTGCATGCTTGCACTTACAAAAATATATGGAGTGTCAATGTATGAAATAAGGTGGAATGAAAATATTAGATGTGTGCACGAACAAAAAAATATAGAGTGTCAATGTATGAAAGAAAGCGGAATGGAGATATCAGAAAATAATTTATGGATATAATTAATATTTTAAGTATGATGAAGAAAGAAGCGATGGTTTGGACATGTGGATAGAATGAATGATGAATGAATGACTAATAGCGTATACACGTTAGAAATGCAAGTTGTGCGTGGAAGAAATAGTTCGAAGAAAACGTGGCTAGATCAAATGAACCAGATTTTGAAAGTAGATAAGTTTGAGTAATAGAAGATTGTGTATGACGAGAAGTATTAATGTGGAAGAGGCGAAAGTTGTATGCTTGGATAGAAAACGTTTAGAGATATGTTCTCTCTGCCTCCGCAAGGACCCCGACGTGATACTTTGTATGTATGTATTTTAATCCAATTAATTGGTCAGACCAAGAATGCCCACTTTAATAGTGACCTAGAAACAATTGTATTCTTAATTACCTGTCCTATGTGTCTTACATACAGAACTTGCACTCTTCCCATTCCTGAACCTTCTTAAAATGAACGATAAATTTTGCCGTCAACAATCAAATTGATTGAACTTAAGTCCCAAAGACACGAAACAATTTTACTTTACATATATGATTCATTCAATTGCGACATTGACTACTTAGATGACCTAGTTGATAAAACGTCTATGTTCCAATCAGAGAATTACAGATTCATTCCCACTGAAATTTATTTAAAAAAAGTCAATGGGACATTAAAACACGTATAAACTCCAAACCGGTATAAAACATATGCTAAGATGATAAGTCCACAACAATATTTTAGTACTAAGCTTGATGTTTGCGAGTTAAATGTGGAGGGGAAAAAAGACTGGAGAGAGCTGAATAAATGCTGTTAAAATGCGTGCACTAGTAAAAAAATTATGGGGCGATCGGGGGTGAATATTAACTTAATACTGATGGGTTGAGTAACATGTAAAAGGGCACTCTGAGATGGTTTGTGAATGTCGAACGAACGAAAAAGATTTAAAAAGAGTGGAATGCGTGCTAGAGGAAGACCAAAGAAAGAATGGTTGAATCAAATGATGATATTTTGAAAGAATGACATTTAAGAAGTCAAAATAATCGTAGGAGTTATATGGGTGTGGGTCAAAATACTCGTAGGAGTTACTGCCTACCCCAATAGGGAAACCACATGATGATACTCGTATGTACTCTTATATAATTTCGTTTACTTTTTGATGATTGTGTCTTAGCAGCTTAACTCTATGTTAGATTGTTCACTTTTGTACTGACCTAGAAAACTTCGTACTATTAATTGTCTTCCTTCCACGATACGAATTCGAATGTCTATACCCAACCAGACCATGATTAGTGCGAAATATTATCATTATTCTCGTTCAATTTATCTCAGATGATTACAATTTCAATGTTTCGGTCCATTTTAACTTCCTGGTTGCATTCTGTACGAATATTGGTCCAGTTCTTCACATTGTGTTAATGTAACAGAAATACTACTTCCCACGGAATGTTAGATCTGTCGACGCATTTGGCAATCCCAATTTATATTGCGTCGGCCTTAATAGCCTGTTTGGAAAAGTACGTTAATTTTAATCATTCAACTGTCAAGATATTTTTCTTCTTTATTTTTTTAGTTTTATTTAAAAGAACACTTACAGAAAATTAATCCAGATTTTCACTCAAAACATATATTTATAAATAAAACCAAAGGTTAAAGTCCCAATTACGGGTGTCAATTTCTGTCATAATTCCGTTATGTCAGCAGGTCATTGAAAATATTATAAATACACAAATATTTACAATATATGGAAAAAATAAAACACTCATTCCTCAGTCAATTTAGTCACACGTATTGCCACAGATTGAATAAATGTTCATTGCGATGTGCTATAAACCACACTGGAAAACTTTTTTTTCAAATTTCAAACTTACTTACATACCTCTTTCCACCTACTGTTTCCAGTAGAGTATTCATAGGTTTTATTTGACCAGTGTGATTAAAAGGATTTCATGTACTTGAACTTTTTCGATGATAGATGTTCTCATTACAGAATGTATTAAGTGTTAACATAAGTTGTGTCCGTTTTTTTTTAATTTAAAAATGAGCACCAAAAGTAAAACAAAATGGAAAAGATTATACGTCATTCGAAAGAAAATTTTCTGCTCAACAAGATATTGTGTTTGCTTTTACATTACATATATTATTTTATTTGATTACAAGCCTTCAAAATGGAATGTCAAGAGCAGCTTTGGCAGCTTTATTCCCGCGATTGAACGCTAACAGAAGAAGGTGTCGAAAATGGTCACTTTCGTCTACTTGACATTCCATTTTGAAGGCTTGTAATCAAATAAAATAATATACGAGTATGTAATGTAAAAGCAAACACAATATCTTGTAGGGCAGAAAGTTTTCTTTCGAATGACGTATAATCTTCACCATTTTGTTTTACTTTTGGTGCTCATTTTTAAATTTGGAAAAAACGGACACAACTTATGTTAACACCCAATATTTTATTATAAAACTCAAAAGACGAGCTGTACACAATTAACAATTCTTCTTCTCTCGTGTGTATCGTATTACACTTTCGTCACTGGCGGCCTTCTGCCGTATGGCAACCTCTTCCATCAACAAAAAAGATTTTGAAAAGAACCTTGGTAAAAATCAGGATTGAAATATTAAAATTGTATACCAGTGGGAATCGAACACGTAACTCCCAGGTTGTTGTCTTACTAACTAGACCACACGAAGATCATATTTAATATGCACATAATAAAAAGGCGTTAGTGTCGTATCCAGAGTTATTTACTAATTTCATCATGTATTGGATCGAAGACTTAGTGCAGCCAGTACAATTTTCTGATCATCATATGTCAAGCGCTGTATGAAGAAAAACACGTAATTTCGACACGGAAATGTTTTTTTTATTCTGAGTATTGTATTGTATAACACTTTGACTATATATAGTAAAACCTTTTCTCGCCAAACCAACCAAATAGGTGTTAAAGAGTGAAAACTTGACATTAGCTCTCTTTAAAATATATTGAGTCCCAACGAGAATCGAACCCGTAAAAACTCAGGGTGTCAACGACAGGCTTCTTATTTACTAGGCCACGGAGATAGTTGATACGTAATGTTTAAAAGAAATTGACGACACACCTGCAAATTTCAAGCCGCAGATTTATCTTGCGCGATCTAAACGGTTTGTCTGTCAGTATTGCATCGATTCCTAAAGACTTTTCCCATTCACACACATTCATTCTCATTTTGCCATATTGTGAACGTTTCAGCGTTACAATCGAAACAGAATGGCATTGTTCGGAGAAGAGGGACATCCAATTTGTAGCCAAGACTTGCTTTTTCTCATGCGGCTGTATTCTTCTCTCTGGAAGAATGCCAATGATGGTACGGTAAAAGTATCAATTTGTTTTCATCTCGATTTAGGTTCCGTGACAATTTCTTGCTAATTGTTTTAAAAAAAGATTATATACAGCGATGACATCGTTAGCTTTTTGTCTACTTTTTCATCGATTCAAGATTTGTTCCACTAAGACAGAGGTTTTCGAAGCGTGCACGTCGGCGCCCTGAAACGCTGCGGGATTTTCGAAAAATTTAAAAGTACATTAAAAACAAAATTATTTGATACAGAACTGGTTAGTTTTGAATACCAGTAAATTATGGCTGTCATTTGCTGAGTACTAAAGTTCAGTGAATTCTGATTACATTTAAAAGACTTACGTCTACGGATCTGGGTTTTCGGCGGAAGCGGTTAAAAACAAATATTGCTCAAAACTCGACGTGTAACAGGAAATGAGGGTAGATTTGTTTAATTTGATTCAAAGATTTGAGAAACTGTATGGGTTACAAGAGGTTCAGTCATCCCACTAATTGAATGATTTTTTTAGGACACCGTGAAAAATATTTATACTCTAAGGGGGCCGGGAAAAGAAAAAAATTGAAAACAGGCAATCAGTCCATCCAATAATAAGGATGGTTTGTACCATAATAATATAAATTGAAGTATCATTAGATGAAATTATTTGTTATTATATATTTTACAAGTTATTAATAATGAAAACAGAAATATTATTTCGATAAATAGTGAATGAGAGACACGGAAGATCCATGTCTTTGAAATGTGAACTTGGTGAAGTACGATTATGTTACGTAATCCTTGAACAGTCGTGATGACATCTTGAAACTGATGCATAAATATAGAAAAGTTGTATCCACCATCACAAGGAGGATGTTAGAGTACTTTGGACATACAATTTAAAGAGAACATGTGAGATCTTTTAACTGTTACTGCAGGGGAAAATTCAGGTCAGAAGAAGTGCGGAAAGAAGACGCATCTCTCGGTTGAGTGGTTTCACTGTGGTACCATATCTTTGGTCAGATGTGCTGCCTCAAAGGCCAATATAGCTATGATGACTGCAAACCTCCAAAGAGGAGGGGAACTTTAAATAATAAAAGTTATGCATTCATCCTGGCGAATTCGCAGTATGAAGAAAAATTGTCTAGTGCGTACATAAAGCGTTTACTGCAATTCTACGGAGATAGCCTGGAGGCAACGTGACTCTGGATAAGCTGTTGGTGGTGAATAAACTATTGCAGATTGAGTTTGTATACGATAAATATATGAAGTAGAAGACATTGAGAATGGGGCAAAAACTACATAAGACACTGGCGAAACCATGTGGAAAGGATGGATAATACAAGAGTTCCCTATAGCAGAAAATCCGCCACCTGTAGCTTTGTTTTTGAAAGTATGCATGAACACAGTGGGCAAATCATCAGGCGTGACATTGATTGAATGTCGCCACACGTGCATAGTGGTGGATTGCTGCGCCAATTCTTCATTTGAGGAGATGCTTTATGGATCTACTGACATGAATACGTATGCGATTAAGATACTCGTACATATATACGCCCCGTGATATATGGTGTCCCACCGGCAAGCTCTCCGGCGGTTGCATTCATGTTCATAAACTTTCAGTTCTAGTTCTCCAGGAATCGACATTCTCACAGCAGATCTTTAGATGATGTTGTGGTTAGTCATAAAACTCCAGCGCGACCTCAGTATTTGCTGTGTTTGATATTTGACTCTATATAAGGTGTTTGGGTTCATTTAGTTTTTTTTTTTCACTCTTGCATTCAATTGCGGCTATAAGTTCATGCAAATTTTGCACGTTGTGCCTAGTCGAACCATGCGCCTCATTCTCTTTCACGATTACGAAGAGGAATAGCAACAACTAATCGGCAACATAATTGCATTTCGGCGTGCTATTGTGAATTACAAATTCATTTCATTTCGCCCTCGGAGTTGTGGTAATTAAATGTCAAGGTTTATTCATTTCAAGTAACAAATCGCTTACTCCAAGTTCCTATCTATTTATTATTCTTGAGAAGTATATATCTAGTTAAAAATTACGGGCATACCTCGTACTGGGAGTGTGAAACAGATTTAAATACTTTAGTTTTTATTTAAGATTATCCCGTTCAACTGTTGAAAGAATATTAAATTGTTATAAGAGTTTACTGGGAGTGTGAAACAGATTTAAATACTTTATTTTTTATTTAAGATTATCCCGTTCAACAGTTGAAAGAATATTAAATTGTTATAAGAGTTATTAAACATTAAGCAAGGATAAACATTAAGTTGAAAATAAAACACTGACGTACGGGAGTAAATCTTGTATATACTTTGACGTACGGGAGTAAGGCTTGGACTTGGCAGAAGAAGGATAAAAGTAAAATTAAGCTGTGAAGATGTGTGCACTAGGGATTTTTTTTGAAGTGTCAGTGTATGAAAGAAGTGAGAAAGGAGTATTAAAATGTTTTTTCAGTCTGGTAAAAGAGTTAGTCTGGAAACAATTCTCACAAGCTCTAGTCGTGTTGTTGCATCTTCACGTGCGAAGTAGTATTGTCAACACATTTGATTGCTATTTCAATATTTTCTTTTTTGTTTTTTGTAAGTGAAATTTGATTTTTTTTAAAAAACGCGACCGTTAAAAATGAACAGTTAAAAAAAGACACTAGCTTCAGATTAGAAATGTGTTATTTGGAAGTATGTTGGTGTCTTTTTAATTAAGTGGAAAAATCATGCATTAAAAAATGTTTTTTTTAGAACTAACCAAATATTTCATTGTCGGTATGTTATTTCTGTAGGATTTCTTTTGTGAAATTTATTCAATCACATTTTAGATGTTTTTTCGATGAATGATGACCTCAAACATAAAAAAATATCCAGGTTTCTCTACCTATAGATAGGTATTTTCGGTAGTTTGTTAAAAGACAGGTAAAGAAAAACTGAATGTACATTTTGAAGAGAATAGATGAGATAATTTGCTAACATTCATGTCACCAGAGTAGATGCACTCATTCGTTTGATACCTCGCAGTATATCCGTTTGGCAATGCGGACATATTGAAGAGTACGATTGATGACAACATTGCCTTCGGCCTCATTAGTCGAGCGTTTGGGTTTAGTCACTAGTTAAGGCACGGAACTCGCAGTTTGTCATCGCTTGTGTTGAAAATACTACTGCACTTAAATAAATAAATAAATACAGGTTTATTGATAGCAACATAGTATGTACACAAGACAACATCATTCACACAAATTTAGCGCGCGTGAGTATTGTTACCAGTTGATCTCTTTTACCAGATGGTACCCTTTTTTTTTTTTTTTTGGATAGCATGTGGGATCGAATCCGAAACTCCTGAGTGAAAATCAAACATCATACCAACTAGGCTACGGAAGCCCCAGCGGAGTTTGAAACAGTCAAGCGTAACAAATAGTCAAACGGCTTCATATTATATATTTTGACACATATAACTATTACATTATATGAGATGAGGCTTCGAGCAATAATCCCGGCATAAGATACAATGACACCGAGGTGCAACAAATCACAGAGAACGAGCCCATACACTGTGGCTACAATATAATTGCTATACATAATGAGTGTCTTATCACGCTCCAAGACGAGATCGGAATAATGCGAATAGCCTGTGGTGTTGCAAGCCAAGCCGGGGCTGGCCGCCTCTATATGGCTGGACCGGAAACCCAGACCGGTCATTATGTTAGCTGGTGCTTGCTTGCAGTCTGTTGCCTTTCCTAAGCTGAAGAGGGAAGTCATTTCTCCCGGCACTTTCCTATTGCGCAATGCTCATCGTAATTGTTGTCTCACTCCGGTTGCGTCATGCATAAACTGACCAAATATTATGAAAACAATATCAGTACATTATTTTTATCAATTCATATCACTCGCTTGACGTGTGCGAATGTTGTTTCTGCTTGTACACAATTGTTGTCGCTTCTCTACCATGACGACCTGTGTCGTGTCTTTAGACATATGGGCTTGAGACGACAAGGTCCACAAAACAAATATGGTAATGCATAAGCTCAGGGTGACACAGAGGCCCTGGAGAAAAGAATGTTGAATATCTCATTACGGGAATGGAAGACGAATAAATGAATAAGGCAGCAGATTAAAATCGTAGATGTTAATGAGATGGTTGCAACCCAGAAGTGAAACTTGGCAGAGCGCATTGCCAAATGTACTGATGATTGGTGGACCTAGAGAGTGTTGATCAAGGACAGGAAAAAGATATGTTCGAAGACCCTTAGCAAGTTGGTCAAATGTTATCAGAAAAGTGGTTGTTGGGACCAACTGAAAGTGATGTGATTACGATGGAAGCTAGTGGGGAAGAGGGAAGACTTTATCCAATACTGGAGTCAATCGGGCTGATGATGTGATTGTAGAAATACCACGGATAACGAATTGGTTATTCATACATTAAAATTAGATATCCTCAATGCAATATTCGTTTAAAATTAGTACTTCTTTAAAATTTATGTATACTTTTTAATTTTTGCAATGAAATATACAAACACTGATCTGCCTAAAAGGAGTATGCCCGTCCTAAGACATGTAGGTTATTATCACTTTAATGAAATTACACCAAAAAAGAGCATTTAAATATGAAATATTTATTTTACAAAGGAATTTTCACTTTATAACTTAGGATCCAAGTACGAGTACACGAAACTTTTCTGTGCAAAGGCCGTTCGCGTTCGCATTCGTGGTATTTTTCTTAATCGTAATTTTTTTCCTCTTGTTTCATAAAAGTTTGTTTTAATGTTACAATATTTTCTAAAGACATACAGAAGAAGACTTTTGGCGTTTAGTTGTTAACAAAAAATCATTGCAGCCTGACGAAAGACCAAATCAGTGTTCGTTCTTCGTTGATATATGAATGGTTGAATTAAAATAGGCACTAAGTACCAAAAAAAAACAAAAAAACTAAGTATGCAGTTTCGTTCTACGAGTATATGTCATATTATATATAATGAAACTGCATACTTCGTTTTTTTTTTGGTACTTAGTGCCTATTGTAATTCATCCATTCATATGTATATTGCTTTCAATGTACTATATGATGCATCGTCCCAAACCATATTCCCATATTCTAAAATCGGTTGACATAATCCGTAATATATTGTTTAAAGTAAATTTACTTCAGCCACTCGACTTCAGTTTTTTAAAATGAAAGCACTGTACTGAATAAGTCAGCACGTCTGGTCACTTATGTTATGCGCGCTACTGTACCCTGTTTCCAGTTTACCTTGCATCAGATGAACATTTTTACAATGGACTTATTGCTAATTATCTCAACGTTACTTTTAGCTGGATCGTTCTGTTGACGTTTTTTACTCGCTCAATTACTCTTATGTTAAATTACTCGACTCTGAATCTACTCGTAATAACATAGCCTATGTTCTTTCCTTTCTTATGTGTTGTAATGAAATGAGTTTGGTCGTATTTCAATAAGGTATGGTGTCTTCATTTTAATGACTTTGCAAGCATGAGCGGTCCGATAGTTATTAGTTATTTAATAGAGGACGATCCTGTAGCCTATTTGGCGAGATTCTTGATATTTACTCGGGGGTTTCGGGTTCGATTTCCGATACATATATACATACCATAACACTGTATCCTTGTCGGGGTAGACAGAGAGGACAGAGTGCTAGACTTTCCTATCGCGATACACATATTTCGTCTCTTCTACATCCAAACTCCTTCTCATACAACTCTTACGATTTCCCTATAATTTTCCATTTCCTTCTTTCAAAATATCAAACACTTGATCCAATCATACTTCTTTGGTCTTCCTCTACCATGCCTTCCACTCACATTTGCTCTGTATATTTGTTTTGTTAATTTTTATTAATTTATTCGTTCCACATGCCCAAACCATGTCAGGCTCTTCTTCATCTTACTCAACACACAGCCTTAAGTTAATATTTATTTCTTATCACTTCATTTTTTGTACTCTGTCAAACATTGTTTCCCTATGTATTCCTCTAAGTGCACGCATTTCTAAATGCATTTATTCGGCTCTTTTCAGTATTTTTCCACGTCCACCTTTCATTCCTACTCGTATACTTCAAAGTTCGTACGAAAATACTATTGTGGACTATCATATAATATTAGCAGATTCTGTCCAGTTCAAGTAAGTATACATATTTTAGTGTCCTGTTGACTTCTTTTTCTATCGTTACACGCCGTTCGACATCTCTCGTAACTCATCCATCATCTGAGAAAATACTATCCAAATAACAAAATTCCTCAACTTTCTCCAATCTTTCATTGTCCATCCATATATCGCATTTACTGGTTTTGAAACGATGTTTGAAATAAATCCGTTCACGACACTTCAAGCCAGTGTAGTACACTTTTAAAATTGGGGTTATTAAATTGAATAATTACAATTTGACGATATGCTGTATATTAATGCATATTAAGTAGCGTCTGATTGATTCGCGTGATAGTGGTATAACTATAGTAAAAGTATTACAGCACTGCACCTCACTGTACTGCCGTGTGAACCGGCCTGATTGCTCTCGGTGATGCAAATGAAGTTATTATTCCCATATATTGTCTTACGAGCACTACTACACTGTGTATTGTTTGTCTATTTCGTTGAAACGAAAAAACTACATACTGTTGCGTAATGTTTGTACCTAATTAACTGTATTTATTAATGCATTGTGCAATATTGTATTGTGCTGAGAGGTAATGATCTCTTGAGAAGTGATATAGATTTATAAAGATGAAGACTTAGATGGGCATGACACGTGGCATCAATTCATAGTGTTGCATACGGTGTGTATAATATGAGTCTCTAGTATTCTCCATAGCACTGTATGGAGTTGGAACATTGGCGATGAAAAGCGAAAACATATTCATGATAAACACTTTCGAGATGTAGTGCTAGAAGTGGATGCTCCGTATCCTATGGACTGCAAGGCGCACCAACGTCTCTATCATCCAAGAATTGGAGATTACCGGAAGATTTGCAACAACATGCTGATAAATAATATTAACGTACTTTGGGCATATTGCTAGAAAAAATATGATAATCTGGAGGAGCTGGTGATCACGGGGACAGTTGAAGGAAGGTGAGCAAAAGAAACGTGTCCTTTTAGATGGGCGAATCAAATAAAGAAGTTAACAGGATCCTCTTTAAGTGCTCCAATCAGCATGGGCTAGAACCAATGGAGACAGGTGGTGCGCTGAGTTTGAGACAGCAGAGGACCACGACGCTCAACATTGAGAAGAATATTTGTACAAAGGAATTATATGGGAGTGGGGGAGACTATATGCAACAATAGATGTATAATAATCTGATGAATAGAGAAATGATGTGAAAATAAGTGCATATTGGGATAACAAAGATTGTTTGATACCTTATTACATATTTTTTTCATTTGTATGGTTAGCCTTCAACATATATAATATTATGTAAACCGGTGATTCGGACATTTTGAAGAACGTGGCAGGTAGACATCATTGTCTTCGGCTACATTAATCGAGCCTTTGGGTTTAGAACCAATGGAGGTCTCCATATACATATGTAAATGAATGACTAATACGAATGTAGAGCATGTGATAGGATAGGGCGTTGTTGGACTTAATTTTGTTGTTTATGTGATAGTTTGGGATGTGAATATTTCAAATGAATGTTTTAGTATTTTAGACAAATACTAGTAACATATATGAAATTTGTGACTAAGGAATAAGGCCACTTCGTCACAAGCCTTACCTAGTGAAATTGTTCTTTATATCCACGAAATTGAGGTTTTAGATTGTTATGTATTTATATTATACGGTTCGCTTTTCCATTAAACGAGTATAATGAATAGAGAAAAATGTGTTGTCAAGATTCAAAACAATAAACATTTATTGTGTGAGATTCTATCATAAGGGACTTTGCCGAAAACCCCAAGTAGGGCTCTAAACAAATTATTTAGGATAGATTCGGCTGAAGCATTTGTAATAACTCTTGTAAAAATAAATAAAATGTCTAATAAATTGTAAATGTTGTATTGTGAATAAAAGAAAACTGAAATTATTTATTGAAAGATCGATTTGTTTTAGTATTTTTATTTAAGTGTGGGGCATTGACTATAAAATGAAAAGTATGTATTTTTGATTGATTGTCTGCTTGTTTCGTAAGTTGAACAGCTGATCCATTCAAATACTGAACACAGTGGCTGGCGCCCACTGAATTAAAATACAAAATAAAAAGTAAAGAATTACAATGCAAGTCAATACTTGACGAGAGTACAGAACTAATCTCGACATTACGACATAATGAAAAAACCGTTAATGATCTTTCCACGTATTTTCCCCGTACATTTGGACATTAAATCATGTATTTTTTTACATAATTTGAAGAATCACCTGATGTAGTCGGTCGTGTACATTTTTACCGATTTACCGATGCAATTTGGTAAAGTTTCCGTCTTCAAGTAACGGGACGCGCCATTGTTCTAACTACATTGTTAGAGTAACGTTTTTTTTCAGTGCTGCAATCATCGAGTTATTGACAAAAAAACTAGCGTGAGATTCTCAGGGCTAGGTGAAGGTTTGATTAAGAAGTATTTTAAGCTTTTTAAGAATTTTTTTTCGGAATATTTCGTGTAACTGAATTGCTCAAATCTGTGATTGTATAATAATTTTGTTTGAAATTTTATTCCTAAATACACTTCAAATAGGTCGTTACGCGTTTTTTTGCACTTTATCTTGTTAAATAAAAAAAAAATACTAGCTTTATCCGGCATATTAAACGTCTTTCTAGCAGATATTTGGTTGTGGGGTGGAAAATATTTGATGTTCTCGCCCTCTATTGATGGGGGTGTATCTCGATAAGGAGAATGTTATAAGATGAGACAGACCTTTTAATAGCCTCTGAAACGTATTATATTTTCCATTGCCTTAAAATATATGTGTATTTTCAGGATATGTATATTATTCGTATATTTTTATCAATAAACATATTTATTTCTTGTAATTTATTTAGTCAAACACTATTTATTCCACTTAATATAACGGTATAACCCTGTCGGTTTCAAGGTTTTCACCTCACCATCAGGGGAGCACAAACAATACTGTTTGTAAGGTGAAACCAATAAGGTGAAAACCTTGAAAAGCCTTAGGATTATATCGTTATATAAAGTATAATGAACAGTGCTCGACTTAACAAATTAAAATGTTTTTAAATCTCCACAGTGTTAACGCCTTAATTATAAATGTATTTAAACCTCTACAGTGTTAACACCTTAACTATGAATGTCTTTAAACCTCTACAGTGTTAACACCTTAACTATAAATGTCTTTAAACCTCGACTGTGTTAGCAACACCCTAATTATAAATAAACTTATTCATTATTTATTAGATATTTAAGAAACAATAAACGAAAACGGAGAAAGTATTTCAAATGTCGAAATTTATATAATTTAGTTTCAGGATGGTTGACAATAATAGTTTCAGGATAGTTGACAATATACTACAATACAATGTAATCGTTTCAGGATAGTTGACAATATGGTACAATATAATAGTTTTAGGATGGTTGACAAGATAGTACAATGTAATAGTTTCAGGATGGTTGAAAATATAGTACAATGTAATAGTTTCAGGATGGTTGACAATATAGTACAATGAAATAGTTTCAGGATGGTTGACAATATAGTACAATGTAATAATTAAATGTCATTTTTACTTGTTATTGAAGTATAATTATTATACTCTTTTGTCCAAATCTGGATCTTTCACAAATATGCGTACTTGCAATGTTTGATAGTCCTTGACTATTCGATGCATTTGTCTATATTGTTTGGCAAATGAATTGACTTGTCACAGCATCTCATCCAATTATTACATAAATTCGAGTATAATTTTTGTGTTTAATGAATTGTCAAATCGTTTTGTTCGAATCGTTTGCCGAGTAATTTCAAACAATATGGGTATTTTCCTGGCAGACATTGAATATCTGCACCTATTGATGCACACGCCATTACCTAGTTATTGAATGAATATAAATTCTCTTATTTTTTCTATATCGTGTTTTTAGTTCATCTATCCTCTGTAAGCAGTTCTTGTAACACTTTGGGTGACTCGGATAATAGTGAAATTATGTTTAGTGAAACCTTTCCACTGTGGCAGCATTTAGTAAAATTAAACAGTAAAAAGCCTTTATAATATGATAGTATACTGCCAAATCCATATGAGGTGTATGGACATGGTAAAAGCAAAATATCTGTGCCAGGATAGGGTGAAATCGAGATCTGTTCTCTATGTATACCTCAATATAATAAATCAAACATATCATCATTGTCAATCAGGGTCGATCCACTGCTGGATGAAGGTCTCCCCAAGTTGACTCCAAATAGTTCGGTTTTTTGCTCGTTGATGCCATGTGATGTTACCATGCTACCTGATTTCATCTATCCAGCGTACCTTCGGTCTTCTTCTGGGCCTCTTTATGCCTCTTGGGTACCATTGGATTATTTTGGATGTCCATCGGGAGTCTGACATTCTGGCTACGTGTCCTAAAACCCCCAAAATGAAACATATAGTTCGTCGAATATGTGTAGAACTATAGCAGTCTACGAAATAACGTTCTGAGTGTAAATAGAATCCAAGATGCCAGATCTTCATATCTTGATACACATATTTTGCCTCTTCCACATCTATACATCTCATACAGTTCCTACGATTTCTCTTCCTTCTTAAATGTCTTTCTTTCAAATATCATTCACTTGATCCAATCATACTTTCTTTGATATTCCCCTACTACGCATTTTACTCACATTTGCACTCTATATTTTGTTTTGTCAGTATTTCTTCATTCATTCGTTCCACGTGGCCAAACAATCTCAGAGTGGTCTTCTTGAGTTTCTCAACACATCAGCCTTAAGTTTACATTCATCCTTTATCACTTCATTCCGTATACTATCATATATTATTCTCAGTGCACGCATTTCTAAAGCATATAAAATCGGAGGTGTCCATAAAAAATTTAAATAGCAAAGAAAATAATAAATATATGACAATCCATATGTTGTAGTAAAATATATGACAATGCCACAATCCATATGTTGTAGTAAAATATATGACATTGCCACAATCCATGTATGTTATTGTAGTAAAATATATGACAATGCCACAATGTTGTAAAATATACGAAATTCTTCAACTTATCCGTATTTAAAATTGTTTCACTTTGAACACTCTTGTTTAAAATTCACCATACTTTCCTTGATCTTCCTTTACCCATTCCTCTTCCATTTACATTTGCACTGTATATATTTTTGCTAACCTTTCTTCATTATTTCGTTCCACATGCCCAAACCATCTCAGAGTGCTCTTATTGATTGTACTCTACACTCAAGTTCAAATTCATTTCTAATCACTTCATTCCGTGTTCCATCATAAATTGTCACCTCATGTATTCTTCTAAGTGCACGCATTTCTACAGGATTTATTCGGATCTTTCCATACATCCAAGTTGGCACTAAACTACTGTTATGGAATAACATATTATTGTAATAAATTTCATAATAAACTAATATAAAACGGCCCTGCTACCTTGATGATCGTTTTGAAAAGTTTCATGATAGTAATAAGGCAGAATGGGTCTGTATACTGGTATCTATTTACGCGCAAATTTGTTCAAACGTGATGTCTTTGTTATAAAACCCATGTCGACCACAACCCGGATCCAGTACACGAAGGCTGATATTTATATCCAACTCAGTAACGGTATTTTCTTTTCGGTGGAATTCGTCCAAGTTTTGTCGTCGGCACTTATTCTCTGTAGCATGAAAGACGCAAAGAGTCGTTCTTGTGCAAAAACAAGTTAAAACACTGAATTGTTTTCGCTCTTTTAAGTTTTTCTTCGGATCATATTGCGGCAACAAATAATTATAATAATAAATGGACAATTTATATAGCGCCGTTTACAGAGCAGACTCCTCAAGGGCGCTCTGACTCGGGACTCGAACCCACTATTATTGACATATTAAAAAGATTACAAAAATAAACAAGTCGAGTATAAGGATAGGCCCGTGGTTGCTGCGGCTATTAGTTAGATTAGGAACTTCTCTGCGTCTGCATATGTTTATAAAAACATATTTGACAAGAAAACTGCAAACAACGTATCAAGGGAAGATGAACTATAAAGACACCTTTATAGATCTTCCGATTTGTGATACTGACACATTCGGCTTTAGGTGTAGTGTATAATGTTCATATCATCATCATCAGCTTACATTCATGCACTGCAGGATATAGGCCTCTCCAAGTTGTTTGTAATAAATCCTGTCCTTTGCGCATTGCTTGTACGTAATCGATGCTTGCTTACGTATTTCGTACACCCAGCCAGTTGGCTTTGGGCTTGTTACAGACCTTTTTATGCATTTTGTGTACCACTGGATTACTTTATGTGTCCAACGATAGTCCGTTGTTCGGACGACGTGCCCGACCCACTTTCACTACAGTATTTTTGCGCTCTATAACATCGTCAATTTTTGTTTGGGCTCGTATCCACTCATTGCGTTTGCGGTCTCTCCTGTTATAACCTAGCATGCATCTATCCATGCTACATTGTGTTGTATGGAACGTTTGTCTCTGGACTCTTTCTGTCCGAATGAGACGAAAGCTCCAGACATCACAACACAGCATGGAGTTCATATACAATCATAAATTTTGATAAGACCTTCTGAAAGAAGTGCTTCATAAAACTACATACGCCACCCATATCTCGAATACCTGAAGGCAGACAAAGATCGATCCAATTGAAATATAACTCGAAAAAACGAACGTTAAGCAAATAAAGATTTTGTAATTTGTTTTATCAAACACTGTTTATTCCACTTCACTTCCCGAGATACGCGCTTCTAACGGTAAACATTCAGGTTGGGGACTGGAGGTTGAGGGAGGCATGGGACAACCTCGGCGAGCAGCGAAGAGATTCTAGGGATACATTTTCTATCGATGATGCCAAATTCTTACATATCCGTAGTAACGGAAATAAATTGGACAGATTAGAGGCCCTAGAAATTTCAAAGTCAGTGCATCGAGGTGAACATCTGGCAAACACATATTTCCCAAGAATCTCTCCGCTGCACGCCGAGGTTGTCCCATGCCTCCCTCAACCTCCGGTCCCCAACCCGAATGTTTACCGTTAGAAGCGTGTATTTCGGTACCAGTTCGAACAGAATTTAGTCTTGTTTGTGCTCCCTGATGATGAGGTGAAAGCCTTGAAACCGGTAGGGTTATACCGTTACAAAAAGTGGAATAAACAGTGTTTGATAAAACAAATTACAATGTCTTTAAACCTCCACAATATTAATGCTTTAACTATAAATAATACAAATAAAGATCATAAATTCATTAAATTTTACGGAATACTCGTAATAATATGGCTGTTGCAATAACAAAATAAACAAGTTAAAATGACGAAGAATAACTACGAGTATTATAGGCTAAAACCAATCGACAAATATATTAGAAATATATTGGAATATTATACAAAGCTTCATGAATACTCAGAATCATAAATAGCCAAATAACAAAACATTATATGACCCTTTACATACTAGTGATGCCCGTCAGATAAGGTGATATATTCCTTACAATTTATTTTGGACGTTTATCGCATTTTTCTAAGTCTTCACAAAATTCGTTGTTTAACCAACGAAATGTGTTTTTACTCTCTCAACACTTCATTATACTATTAAGACCTCCGTGGCCTATCTTCCAGCCAGGAGGCTGCAAGTTCGATTTCCGTCGGTATTCAATTTTTTAAAGGGTTTAAGTCAAATTTTCACTTTAGGTCAATTTAACATTTTACTGATTGGTTGGAATAAACCCAACGAGTTGTACTGTAAAATAACGAAAGTATAACTACGGGTACTATTGCCTTCAATGGAGACTTCAAATAACGCGATCTCGAAGAGTGCTACACTTCAACATACATACATGCCATCACGCGCTTCCCTGTTAGAGTAGGTTGAGAGAACAGCGCGCCAGACTTTCCTATCTTGACACACATTTCGGCTCTTCCGTATTTATGGTATAAACCTCATACAGATCCTACGATATATCTTATTTTTCCTTCTTTCAAAATATCATTCACTTGATTCAACCATGCCTTCCTAAATCTTCCTCCACTACGCTTTCCACTCAATTTGCACTGTATATTTGTTTTGTTAGTCTTTCTTCATGCATTCGTTCCACGTGCCCAAACCATCTCAAGATGATCTTCATTTTACTCAACACATCAGCCTTAAGTTCACATTCATCCCTAATCGGTTCATTCCGTATTCTGTAATACATTATCACCTTATGTATTATTTTAAGAGAATGCATTTTTACATTATTTATTCGGTTAATTTCAGTATTTTTCCGTGTCCACGTTCCACTCTCATACATCTAAGCTGGTATTAAAATACTGTCGTGAAGAATCTTAGTAGATTTTGAAACTGTCCTGTTCGAGAATATGTATTTTAGTGCCTCTTAACTTTTTTTCTTTTCGCTACACGTCATTCGGTATATCTCGTAAATCTCTCATCATCTTAGAAAATACTACGTAAAACACTTCCGTTGGTGCTTAAAGATATCATATCCGTATCTATCATATCTTCGTAGAGAATATCTACCACAGTCTTAAGACATTGGACCTTCAAGTTCACCTCTATTTCGCATTGAAACTTGAGCGGCACAAAGCTTCCCTGTGTCCAATAACTGTCGCTGCTTTGTATCTGATTGCTCTCCCGAGGCCTTCTTTGTCCCGGTGTTTGCCAGCTATGATTTAATATCCTGGAACGTGCCACGTGGTAACTGCCGATATACATAATAGAAACATAACACCGATAATAATCCTTCAATAAGGCAGTCCTCTCTTCAGGGTTCTTCATCATGTAATGGAATATTTTTTTATGTAAACATAATTATCATATATTTTTTATAAGAGGCAATGCTTTGTTCATAATACTTGTGCATTGTAATTTGTTTAGTCAAACACTGTTTATTCAACTTTGTATAACGGTATAACCCTACCGTTTTAAAGGGTTTCACCTCATCATCAAGGGGAGCATAAACAAGATTTTGGCTCCCCTGATGAAAAAGTGAAAACCATGAAACCGGTAGGATTATACCGTTATATAAAGTGGAATAAACAGTGTTTGACTAAACCTTTTTATTTATTTATTATATATTGAAGATACAACAAACGAAGTCTTAAATTAACATAAACAAATTACAATGTCTTAAAATATCCACAGTGTTAATGCCTTAACTATAAATAATATACTTGTACATAATACATACCATCACGCTATTTCCCTCTTGGAGTTGGCAGAGAGGACAGAGCGTCAACTTTCCTATCTCGACACATATATTTCGTCTATTCTACATCCGTATGCCTTTTTATATAACTCTTGCGATTTATCTGACTTTTTACATTTCCTTCTTTCATTATTCACTCGATCCAAGCATACTTTCCTAGGTCTTCATCTACCATGCCTCCCACTCATATTTGCACTGAATATTTCTAAAACCGCCAGTGTTAAACGTTGCTGGACCTCGCAGTCGAGGATCCCCTCGTAATTTCAACGTCAATTCCGTTGGAAAGCGATGCTGTGCCGTGGAGTTTTTTTCTTTATTTTAAGTGAGCGAGCCGTTGCACACCAGCAAACTCACCGGCCATACCGCTGTACTGGATCCGATGGCACACCGATGTGAGACGATCAGAGCACACTGACATTTTTTTTTTAAAGAATTAATTATCAAAATCATAGGTATTCTTATACCCCGAATACTAGGCCGAAAAAGAATCTGTGTCATTCGAGGGGAGTAACACAGCGCAGGGTTCGAACCGACGACCGGAAGTCCAGTGCATTACCGCGTCAGCGTCAGTGATCTAACGTGATGTATGTTTTTTGCCACATTGGCTTTGTTTCCTATTACTACAAGTCGTTCTATATCCCTCGTAACTCTTCCACTTTCTAAGAAAATACTAAACTAAATAGTAGAATTCTTTAACTTGCTCTAATATTTCATTACTCATCATTTATTTACTTGTCTTTCTTTATCCTTCGTAATGTGCATTATCGCATTTACATGTCTTTCTTTATCCTTCATAATGTGCATTATCGCATTTATATGTCTTTCTTTATCCTTCATAATGTGCATTATCGCATTTATATGTCTTTCTTTATCCTTCATAATGTGCATTATGGCATTTACATGTCTTTCTTTATCCTTCATAATGTGCATTATCGCATTTATATGTCTTTCTTTATCCTTCATAATGTGCATTATGGCATTAACATGTCTTTCTTTATCCTTCATAATGTGCATTATCGCATTTATATGTCTTTCTTTATCCTTCATAATGTGCATTATCGCATTTACATGTCTTTCTTTATCCTTCATAATGTGCATTATCGCGTTTATATGTCTTTCTTTATCCTTCATAATGTGCATTATCGCATTTATATGTCTTTCTTTATCCTTCATAATGTGCATTATGGCATTTACATGTCTTTCTTTATCCTTCATAATGTGCATTATTGCATTTATATGTCTTTCTTTATCCTTCATAATGTGCATTATGGCATTTACATGTCTTTCTTTATCCTTCATAATGTGCATTATCGCATTTACTTGTCTTTCTTTATCCTTCATAATGTGCATTATCGCATTTACCTGTCTTTCTTTATCCTTCATAATGTGCATTATCGCATTTACTTGTCTTTCTTTATCCTTCATAATGTGCATTATCGCATTTACTTGTCTTTCTTTATTCTTCATAATGTGTATTATCGCATTTATTCTTCATAATGTGCATTATCGCATTTATGATACTTGTGTTTCTTGATCCTTCATAATGTGCATTATCGCATTTACTTGTATTTATTTATCCTTCATAATGCGCATTATCGCATTTACTTGTCTTTATTCATCCTTCAAAATGTGCATTATCGCATTTACTTGTCTTTTTTATCCTTCATAATATGTCTTTGAAATTGTTCATATTTAGTATTTTTCTTACGAATAAAAGTTTTACGATATCTGTTTATAGGAGCGAGGCTTAGCTAACCGATCGCCTTGGAGATGCCAGAATTCAAAAGGATTCATTCTGTTTT
The DNA here is from genome assembly GCA_949825065.1 of Odontocerum albicorne. Lineage (NCBI taxonomy): Eukaryota > Metazoa > Arthropoda > Insecta > Trichoptera > Odontoceridae > Odontocerum > Odontocerum albicorne. Next base: position 29,226,202 of record OX463850.1, read on the forward strand.
CCAATGTTCACTTACAATAATGACTCACACTAACAGCGTCCATGTCTAAACTGCCATACATCACAAATAGGACGACAAAAGGTCAATTAAGGGGGTCAATTGGGGCTCCTCAGTGCACAAAGCTCCACACAATCCTGGCTCTAACGAGGTAATACGGTCTCGCACATTGCAATACTCCTTATTGAGTTGCACTCCCGACCTTGGCCTCAGAAAGGACTTCAAGCAATTGGAGTCAAATCATTCCAGTCTGCGGTGACAGATTGATCAACTGGCGAGGATATCGAATGGTCATTACGATAGCTCAATTGATATTACATACATACCATCACGCCATTTCCTTGTCGGGATATGTAGATAGGACATAACGCCAGATTTTTCTATATTGAAACACATCTTCAGCCTCTTATACATTCATAGATCTACGTTTCCTTTCAGAATATTATTCATTAATTTGACTCAACCATACTTTCCTTGCTCTTCATCTCATATACCTTCCACTCACATTTGCACTATTTATCTGTTTTTTTAGTCTTTCTTCATTCATTCGTTCCATGTGCCCAAACCATCTCAGCGTGCTCTTCTTCTCTTCACCTTTCTTAACACATCAGCGTTAAGTTCATATTCATCCCTTATCACTTCATTCCGTATTCTGTCATACATTGTCACTCCGCGTATTCTTCTCAATGCACGCATTTCTATAGCATTTATTCGATTCTTCTCAGCCTTTTTTTCACATCCACATTTCACTTCCATACATCAAAGTTGGTTTAGTTGAAGGACTTAAACCTGCCTTTACGATGATCTTGATGTGATAACACTCTTGTTTTGACAAACTAACACCATTCTCATGCAAGGGTTTGTAAGGACTAATCGAGTTCTTGCAGGGTCTTTTAAGATCATTCCATCTGATTGATACTCATCCAGGCGATCTTGTACCCTCAACTGCGCCTACCATCAGCAGATCTTAGTATTTTTTTAACCTGCCGAGTTTATTGCCATATGGCAATCTCTTCCAACCAACCAGAAAGATGTTTTTATAGGCCCTAAGTGTTAACCAGACTGGAATCCTATTTAAAAAAATCGGTTCCAGCGGGGATCGAACCCGCAACCTCCGGATCGGCAGACAAGTGTCTTACCACCAGGCCACGGAGGTCGTCTATGTAATAATAATAGTAATATGCCTATAATAATAATAAAACTTATATAGCATCGTTTAGAGAGAAAACTCTCATCAAGGGCACTCCAACTAGGGACTCGAACCCACTAATATTGACTGATGAAAAATATTACAAAATAAATATATACAAGCTGAGTGTAAGGATAGGAATGTATTTCAAATTCTTATAAAGGTAAGAACAGGCATAATTCCTTGTCATATAAGGATATAATGATACCTATGACTACGGTCATATCTATTCTTTCAAAAAGAGAAAAATGACATGTCAGTGTGCTATGATCGTCTCACTTCGGTGTGCCATTCAATCCAGTACAGTGGTGTAGCCGGTGAGTTTACTGGTGTGCAACGGCTCACTCACTTAAAAAAAAACTCCAAGGCACAGCTTCACTTTCCAACTGAATTGAAGTTGGAATGGTGAGGGGCATCCTTGAATATGAACGAACGACGATTGATCAAATGATCATTGTCATATACCCTTATAAATCTCATCAGTATCGTTAGGTTACGTAAAAAAAAAAAAAATTTATTCATTCCAAGAAAATCAGAATAATATTGTATTAGCAATTTTAGCACTCAGCAAAATTTTATATAAACGCCTACAAGCATTTTCAGCACTGAACATGTTAAGAAGTAACTATCTGTAAAAAAGATGTGAAATCAAACAAAATGATGTCTCAAAATATGCATCAGAAGGTCTGTCAGGAATCAAACTCTGAAAACCAGCTTTTTGGCAATCATGTTAGCCATTAGTCCACTGGCACCGACCCATATTTTTGTTTTCTCTTGACACATTTGTTTATATTTTTCTCTGCAGCAAAGTGGGTAATCAATCCAAGGATTATATAACAAGCAAGAATGCCTGTCATTCAAATCGGTGCAAAATTGATTGTATGAAAGGAACGTGCCAATTGACGTATAGCCCCTCAGTCTAGCAAGATGGACAGTTGTCTAAATCCTCGCTGCATAGCACGCAAGTGTCCCCAGGTGCAAGACGGTTGTCAATTGTGAAAGACAAAATATATACAGGGAACCAAAAACAATTTTTACTGAAAATAAATTGTACGTGTTGTGGAAATGTGAATAGTGATAAATGTTGTGCTTTTCATTTATGGAAGTTTCATACTTAATTTTTTGGTTGATTTTTTTTTTATTATACAGGTATTGAAATTTTATTGATTCTTTGTGTATAGAATCATCCCTTTTTCATATTTCTGACATAACATGCTAACATAAAAGTATATATTTTCAATGAAAGTGTTGGTTTGATGTAAATTTAAAACTAACTTGTATTTTTCTTGTTTGTTTCAGAACAAAAATGTCTCGGACTATTACCCCATCTGTGATATTAGTTATAGTTTTACACCAATATGGTAAGTTTTTTTCCAAATATTAAGATATTTCCAAAAACAATTATGATTTTGTTACAAATAGTTAAGGAAAAATATATCTCCATGAAATGAGTTTATATATATATATTTAATCCCTTGTAAAAAGAAATTAATAGTCATACCCCATGAAAAATATGTAATAAAAAATGCTTTTTCTATTCTAATGCGAGGAGTTCACCAACTGTTTGATACATACACCCTTCTAGTTGACTTGTGTTGTTAATTAATTAGGAATTATCTTATCAAAATGGATGTATTGTATTGAATTCCACTTTCGTTGTATGCAGTACAACCCGGGGAGCTTATTATCAGAAATACTATATGTTAAAGAGGCCTTAAGTGAAAACGAGACTGGAATCCTTTTTTAAAAAAAAATGTGTTCCAACGGGAATCAAACCCGCAACCTCCGGGTTGGTGGACAAGTGTCTTACCAACTAGGCCACGAATGTCGTCAATGGAAGGTCGATCGGAGGTCGTCACGTATTGACAATGGAAAATAAATAAATGAAATGTCTTCAACCCTTTGCAATTGAAGTTTTTTTATGGGTGTTGTTACAAATCACTCGGAAGTATCATTGAAAAAATGTTGTTTATTTTATTTTCAAACAAATATCTAAATACTTGCTAGCAAAAACTGTGAAGATTGAAAACACATACGAATACCACCATCTATTATGAAAAATTATGCCAAACTGTGTGTAGTGTCGCCATTGTAGTGCCTGCAAGTTTTGTGATAACATCAAAATATGCCACTTTAGCGTCCTCAGGTGTGAAGATATTAACTTTTTATATAATAGAAATAAACAACATTTGTGACTTAGTTAGTAAGATGCATATCTCCCAACATGGGGGTTGCAGGTATGATTACCGTTGTAACCCAAATTTTTCCTAGGATTCCAGTCTGATTTTCACTCAAGACCTCTTTAATGTCTTTCTGGTTGGTTTAAAAAGATTTGCACGTAGTAATAAGCTCGTCAGATTGTACTGTATGTAACGAAAGTGTGATAGAATACATATATTTCTTTTTTAATAACAATTTATGCATGGAAATATAACTATTATTGCCAGGTTCATAATTCTCTCTCATTACAAAGAGTTTACTTCTTTCTTTGGTATGGCAGCGAACCCTCTTGGTAGGAAAAACAACATCCCCACGACAACTTAAAAAATCCTTGCCCATCGCACCAAATAACTTTTGTTGTTTATAGTTAAGGCATTAACGTTGTGGAGGTTTAAAGACATTGTAATTTATTTTTAACAAACACTGTTTATTCCACTTTTTTATGACGGTATAACCCTACCGGTTTCAAGGCTTTCACCTCATCTTCAGGGGAGCGTAAACAAGACTCGTAGGGTTATACCGTCATAAAAAAGTGGAATAAACAGTGTTTGTTAAAAATAAATTACAAATAACTTTTGCTTGGTTTAACAATAACACCACCACACAAACAACCGTCTCTTTAAAAAAAAATCAACCACCTAATAGTACATTAATAAGATCTTAAAAACTCCAAAGTTTCAATGATTAATTGTATCAATTATTATTTGTTACCTTTGACAAATTAAGAAAAATGTTTCCTACGGAAGATCGTACTTCAATTTTCTAATTTAAAATTTAATCATAGCAAACATACATATCAAATTCTTTGAAGTTATCAGGTGTTAACATAAGTTGTGTCTGTTTTTTCCAATTTAAAAATGAGCACCAAAAGTAAAACAAAATGGTAAATGTTATACGTCATTCGAAAGAAAATTTTCTGCTCGACAAGATATTGTGTTTGCTTTTACGTTACATATATTATTTTATTTGATTACAAGCCTTCAAAATAGAATGTCAAGTAGACGAAAGTGAGCATTTTCGACACCTTCCTCTATTCGCGTTCAATCGAGGGAATAACGCTGCCAAAGCTACTCGCGAAATTTGCGAAGTGTACGGTTTTTGCGTTTCGAAGACGGTAATTTCGACCTGAAAGACATGGAGCGTTCCGGATGACCAGTGGACTTCGATGAGGACCGCTTAAACCTTATTATTCATGAAGATCCCCTTCAAACCACCGTAGAATTGGCTGAGCAGATGAATTGTGGTCACATGACTGTATACCGCTATCTTAAATCAATGGGAAAAGTCCAGAAGTTCGGTGACAGAAGGAGGTGTCGAAAATGCTCACTTTCGTCTACTTGACATTCCATTTTGAAGGCTTGTAATCAAATAAAATAATATATGTAACGTAAAAGCAAACACAATATCTGGTAGAGCAGAAAATTTTCTTTCGAATGACGTATAACATTTACCATTTTGTTTTACTTTTGGTGCTCATTTTTAAATTGGAAAAAAACGGATACAACTTATGTTAACACCTAATATATTTAACCATTAATATTGTTTCCACATAGTAGACATATCTATTTCTATTATCAGCCCTTTAAGCATTCATCTTGCTGAACTCTAAACATTAGATATTGCAAAAATGTCTCACAAGCATTTTTTTAACCTAGTATTCGGGGGTTTTAGGATACTTATAACTTTGGTCATATTTATTATTTAAATATTTTAAAAAAAAACTTAGAACTCACAGGTTTATAGACATTTTATAAAGTAATCTATATATCCACCCTTTATTCAAAAAGATTTTCATTAAAAAGAGTACATTTTGCTTTTATAAGTGAAACGTATGATTATATTTTTTACCTCAAAAAGAGAATGTATTAGGTAAAGCGGAAAGAAATGACAATTTTTTTTGATGCGACAAAAAATTGATTTAAACAAAAACTATACAATATTATTCCGTTAAATAATTACCGTTGTTACCGATGATCTTCCTCCACAGAATAGGCAGTTTTTTAATACCTTATTCGTAAAATTCTGGCGGTTTTACGGTAAAATATGACTCCAAGTGATTTCGGAGTTGTTCGACACTCGTAGATTTTTTATCTCGAAGCGAATGTTCCATCGACTTAAAAAGATGGTAATCCAAAGGTGCAATATCAGGTAAATATGGTGGATTCTGCAGAACTTCTAAATCTAGCTCTCTTATTTTGTCCTGCGTAATCCTTGCTGCGTGTGGTTTTGCATTATCATGTTGTAGAATTCTTCTCTGATTCTTTACTAAAACTGATCATTTTTTAAGCAGTTCTGCCTTTAATCTTTCGAATTGGGGACAATACACATCTGCTGTAACAGTCTGACCAGGTTTTAGTAATTCATAATGAATAACTTCCAAAATATCCCACCAAACACAAAGGAAAACATTTTTCAGAGTCAATGTCGGCTGAGGGGTAGACAGATGTACCTAATTCGTCGAAAACCATTGTTTTTTGTTTTTTTTCTCTCTTCGGATTAGTGTGAAAGACCCACTTCTCATACCCAGTAACAATTTTTCTAAGAAACGGATCAGTTTCATATCTGGAGAGTGAAGATGAACAGATTGTTATTCGTTGTTCCATGGCCGTTGAAGAAAGTTCGTGCGGCTTCCAAATTCCTTGTCTATTTTGTTTTCCGAGCCTTTTCAAATAGTTCTTCACTATTGATCATGGACAACCGATATCTTGTGACAATTCCTTGATAGTTTTACGCGGATCGGGCCTCACTAATGAGTTTAAAGTGTCATCATCGATTTTAAGAGGTCTTCCTATTTTTGGTTTGTCCTTCGATTCCCTTTCACAACTTTCAATTTTTTGAAACCATCTTTGGCACTTCCGAGGATTCAAGATGTCTCTATAAATATCGCAGATGGTCTGGGTAGCTTCTTTTGACTTCAATCCTTTATCGAATAAAAACAGCATAAAATACCGCAAATGTGTCTCTTCAATCTCTGGCTTTTGCAGTTTTGTACTTTAGACCAAAACCAAAAATAAATATCAAAACAGAAAGGATATTAATAGAGCTTCAAAACGATACCAACCACGACGTATTAACCCAACGGTAACTGGTGGCAAACTGGTTTCAACGTGACGCCTTATGAAAATTGTCATTTCTTTTCGCTTTACCTAATATATTCTTCAGGTCTATCAAACTTTTAGTAAGAGTCTGACCAGTTTTGCCTTGTGAAAGTATTGTCAAATTGTTTAGTAAATCTTCTATGAAATGATAAAGACCTATCACTTACTCTTAAGTTCATTTTGTAAAATTTATTCACATTTCTGTGAAAGTCATTAAGTATTAAATGTAATTCTACAATCTTAGTACCAAAATAATAGGTATATATTTTTTTAATTTTTAAATTTGACTATTATTTCAGTCACAAGTGCTAATTTACCGCCCATATTCACCAAGGATATGAACAATTTGCCCCTATCAGAGAACACTGTTGTTGGCACTGTTGTATACACGTTAGAGGGAACAGATCCTGAAGGTTTTATGGTGAGTAATTTTCTTCTAATATATCCATCGAAATATCAATAATAGTTGAGAACATAAATAATTTTTAAGAAAATATATCTATATTTATAATTAGTGTTAAATAAATACATACCTACCATCCCGTCATGTCCCATTTGGGGTATGCATTTAGCTATCACCTCATCCACGTATAAAAATCTTATCATACATTCTCTTCTGTTTCTCATATTCCTAACCTTTCTCTCACTTAAAAATTCTCCAACTATCTCCTTTCACTCTTTCTTTGGACTACCTATTCCTTGCTCTCCATTCATTTGACATATATTTGTTTCTTTGAAATGCATGGTCGTGTGGTAACGCACTGGACTTCAGTGCGGAAGGTCGCCGGTTCAAATCCCGTGCTGTGTTACTCGCCTCGAATGAGGCAAGCATTTTTTCCACCTAGTATTCTGGGGTATTAGAATATTTATGAATTCGGTTATATCTATTCTTTAAAACAAACATCCCATTATGCTCTGATCGTGTCACTTTCGTGTGCTATTTCGTTTGGACGGTGAGTTTTCTGGTGTGCTACGGCTCACTCACTTAAAAAAAAGAAAAACTCCACGGCACAGCTTTGCTTTCCAACTGAATTGACGTTGGAATGGCGAGAGGACCCTCGACTACGATTTTTTTTGCAAGTCTTTCATAATCCATTCACTCAATGTGGCCAAACCATTCAAAATTCCTTACATTATTCTACTTCTAACATCCATCTCTAACAAACAGTTATCCTTTATCATTTCTTACTATATCAAACATTGTAATATCAGATATTTTAATCAAAACACACATTTATACTTATTACTCTTTTTCGATTCCTGGACTTCGCTTCGATTCAGCAAGATTAGCACACCTCTGTGCACGATCAGTTTTGAAGATTTTGTAATTGATTTATTTGCAAAACCAGTATCAAGTGCACTATTGGCTTTGTTACCTGCAGCACCATTCCTTTTAGTATCTTTCTATCTTACTATCTTACCTAATACTTTCTATCTCGAAAACATGCTCACCTAATAGTAAAATTGCTCAGCTTGTTCTATTCTTGTATTGCTCACTCATACATAGGAATTACCCATATAATCACCCATTTTATTGCTCACAGATACATAGCAATTACTCATATAATCACCCATTTTATTGCTCACTCATACATAGCAATTACCCATATAATCATCCATTTTATTGCTCACTCATACATAGCAATTACAAAATTATATATTAGCTCACTCATACATAGCAATTACAATTACACCCATTTTCAAAAACCATTTCTTTCGACTTATTAACATTCATTCTCAAATATTTTTTAAACACCTTACATACATTGCATATAATACTCAATAAATATTAAATAATTTGTGAATTTTTTAACCATTTTGAAAATCTCTTCCTACTTGTATAAAAATATTGGGTGTTAACATAAGTTGTGTCCGTTTTGTTCCAAATGAAGAGAACAAGAGGACACTACAAAAAAAAATTACAACAAATTAGTCAATAATGTATTCTCCTTCATTATTTACAACTTCTTGCCAACGTTCTACAAGTTTTTCAATGCCTGTGCGATAAAAACCATCCGGTCTTGACTCGAGGAATTTGTCTAACCATGTCCGCAATTCGCCGTCATTATTGAAGGAAAAACCATCGACGAGCTGTCCTTTCATTCATAGCATTTTCACCGTACATTTCGCAAATATCGCGAGCAGCTTTATTCCCTCAATTGAACGCGAACAGAAGGAGGTGTTGAAAATGCTCACTTTCGTCTACTTGACATTCCATTTTGAAGGCTTGTAATCAAATAAAATACAATCAAGTAACGTAAAAGCAAACACAATACTTGTAGATCAGAAAATTTTCTTTTGAATGACGTATAAACATTTACCATTTTATTTTACTTTTGGTGCTCATTTTTAAATTTGGAAAAAAACGGACACAACTTATGTTAACACCTTATACAATATCTAAAAAACAGAGATCTAGAAGTTAAGCTGAATAATAAAATTATATTTTTTTTTGTATTCTCATGTACATTTATGTGTCTTTACATGTTTAAAAATATTTCTAGAAGTAAAGAGATGAATGTGAATTTATATGTTTATTTAGCTGATATATTAAGTAAGATGTAGAGCACACTGAGATGATTTGGGCATGTGGAATGAATGAATGAAGAAAGACTGACAAAACAAATATACGTGTATATTGCAAATATGAGTGGAAGGCGTGTGAGAGGAAGACCAAGGAAAGTATGGTTGGATAAAGTGAATGATATTCTGAAAGAGGGAAATGTAAAAAGTCAGATAAATCGTAGAAGTTAATATGTAGAAGTATGTGTGTTGAGATAAGAAAGTCTAGCACTCGATCCTCTCTGCCTACCCCGACAGGGAAATGATGTTATGGTATATATGTACCATATGATTGGGCATTTTGAATAAGAATTCTGTGAAGTGGTCATGGATGGCAATTTTGCCCAATTAACTTCAATTATTACCGATTCTCCAACTAATTGCAATCAATTTTCTTAATTTGAACCTTTGGCCCTGTTGCTGTTTAAATTGATGAAGGTGATAATAATACGCCATGCAAAATTGCTGGTGATAACAATTAGTGAAGGTGATAGTAATTTGAGAGACGATGGGAAGAAATTGCTGTATAGCAATAAGCCCGCCAAATGTACCATGTTGAACCATATATATCATATACATAAAATAATGAAAATAAATACGAGTAAAATAACAAAAACAGCACCATACTATATTATGTTAATTATTTTATTTTATCTGAAATTTTTTTACTAGCACTTACCACTACTAACCATTCTCTCAAAGTAGACAATATCAAAACCTATCCACTATTATCTTGGCATGAATAATATGACTGCATGATGGGTGCCAAAACTCTCAAGTGTTGTGCAAAGGGAACGACGTGTTAAATGTTGCAATGAATTTTTAATAATCTGTGATGGGAAAGGAAAAAAATTATTGAGTCACAGGGGATGAAACTATGTTTTTTTTACCATGAGCCTCTGTCAAAAAGAGACTCAATGGAGTGCCACCTTCCAGGAACACCATGGCCCGTAAAAGATTATGGCATCATCAAAAGAGTATGGAATTTTTGGGATTGTCAGTGAATTCTACGAATTAACTTCAGAAATACTACATTTTCTAGCGAGTTATGTCATTAAAGTGCAAGTTAAAGGATGCCATAAAAAGAAAACACCAAAGAAAGCTATCACAAAGCATGAGATTATTGCAGGACAATACACCAGTACACACTTTTGTTGCTACAAAGTTTAAACACTGTGGTTCTCAAGACTTGAATTACCCTCCTCCATATAATCCTAACATGGCCCCTAGTGATTATTTCGAAAACTTAAATCAGATTTTTGTAGAAAAATATTAAAAGTGAACTCTACACTGTTGCGCCATTTTGAAGATTTCAATCTTCTATTCTAGATTGCGATGGATAGGGACTTATTTTGTCCCCCATAACAGCGTGGGTAGAGGTGGAATCGAATTGAACTGAACTATTACTACATAACTCATCACCAAATTCAAAACCTCGTCCTAACTGAATTAGGAATGATTTTCTTTATACACAAATTGATATATTTAAATTTTTTTTTCAGGTAAATTATGGCTTAACAGGGACTGACAGGTTTATTGTAAACCCAACAACAGGAGAAGTTACCCTAGCTGAGCCATTGGACAGAGAGGTTTGTCACCAAAACTATTTATCGTTTTCTTTCTTTTTTTATCTAAAAATTTACAGCTACTTAATATCTTCATAGACTTGTAAGTAATTTTTTTTATCTTAATTAATCTTAAGTAATAAATTTGAACATTAATAACACCTTTATAATAGAGCTTTTGTAGAAAAAAACTAAATATAGCATAATATGCGTAGTTATTTCTGAGATCCCGAACTTATGAACAGGTAAACAAATTTACCGTTGGAACAGCTTACAGGATAAAACTGCAAGCACCATTTGGGTTTGAACATTGTTTCTTAATCTTTTTAGCCTTGCAACCCCTCCCCAAAGATAAAAAAATTAAATTAAAACTTCATGACCCCTCTGCAAAAACTTAAACCTGCAAACAGATATTTTTGAGTTCTTCATTCTCTGCTTGAAGCAGATCATATCCGTTATTCTAAAACTGGGAAATCATAAAGCTTAGACATACCTGTGATCTAATAACAACAATTAAAAATTTTCTTTCAGGTAAATGAAACTATAAAATTCCAAGTGTCAATCGAAGATATTGTTGAGGATGTCAATAACAATGTTGTGACAGTGAATGTATCTGTGATAGTCTTAGATGAAAATGATAATGCCCCGGAGTTTCAAAATGTAAGTACACCAATTTTCCATAGAAAAATAATAAATTTATTTATGCAAAAGAAATAATGAAAATGTACAATATTTTTTTCGGAAGATGATTTTTCTGAGGCACAAAAAACATTATTAATTATTATATAAATATAAAGTTAAAAGCATAAAATAATAAAAATATGTATAATAAATTAGAATTAAAACAATAATCATCAAATAGATGCCATTGTCCATACCCAACATGTTGCACAGGATATAATTTATCCCATTAGATGTTTCTACTGTTTTACCTTCATTCTAATTGTTTACATATACTCGTATATAAATATGACATGTGAAAAAAATAACAGCAAACTCCGAAATACCACTAAAAGAAAAGAAAATCAAAATGCTGAAACAGAATCACCAAGTATGTTACATATAAATAAAACTATGGATAATATTAATAATGGCCTTTTATTATAAATTTACATTTTTAGGCTCCATATGAAGCGGAAATAGTGGAGAATGCTCCTATAGGAACCACTGTTTTAAATAATATACTAATTGAGGATAAAGACTCGGTGGGGGAAACTTTAGAAGTGAATTGCATCTCATCAGGACAGGTAAATAAATATTGGTTGCATCTTTGAAATGTTTAGTCATAGGATTTTCTTTTGAATATTTAAAATATTTGAAAATTTATAAAGATGTCGAATTGTGAATAAATGAGGTGAAAATTAATAAGGTTTTTCTGTAAAAAGAAAGGATGATATAAATTAGTAAATCTTCTATGAATCTTTGTTCAGTTGAAAACATATTAATGATGGTCATGTTGTTATTTATATTAATGTTTTATGTTATTTTTCTTTTGTTACTTCGCAGTGGTCAGAGGCATGTGGGGTGTTTACAATAGTCACAGAAGACTCGTCACAAAGTGAACTGAGGGGGTCTCTCGTTCTAAAGGCTCCTTTAAATTACAACACCAAGAGTTCCTACCACTTCTATCTTTTTGCAACGGTAAGTAGAATTATAAAAATATTTTGTGGAAAAAAATATGTCTAGTGATATTAGTTCTTCAGGAAGAACAAAAGAGGGAGATACATTTTTCTAAACAGATTGTAATTATTCAGCTAGGAGCATGACAAATTGGAAATACTTTAGAATTGTTTGTTGATTGCTAACTGGAAAAACCAGACTAGACTGAATCCTTCACTATTTACATACTTTAGAATTGTTGATTGCTAACTGGAAAAACCAGACTAGACTGAATCCTTCACTATTTACATACTTTAGAATTGTTGATTGCTAACTGGATAAACCAGACTAGACTGAATCCTTCACTATTTACATACTTTAGAATTGTTGATTGCTAACTGGATAAACCAGACTAGACTGAATCCTTCACTATTTACATACTTTAGAATTGTTTATTGCTAACTGGATAAACCAGACTAGACTGAATCCTTCACTATTTACATATTTTAGAAGTCTTAAGCTTTTTTCACATTATTTGAAAATATACTTGCATTATGTATTATGGGTTTTTTCATAATCTACAAATTTTAATTATGAAAAAACTACATCATAGTTTTTTCATAATTGACAATTTTTCGCATGAATTAAGCATCTTAAGCAGTTTATTTAGCTTTATTCACTCATATAGTCTTTAATTTGATGTAAATAAATATCCAAAATAATAAAAACTTACATAAGTTTCTAAAATTATATTCTAATTTCTGAAATACTAAAAGTGCTATTTTTTTAAGTCTTTCTGGTTGGTTGGAAGAGATTGCAACATGGCAATAAAACTCGCCATGTGAAATAAAAAAAATAAAAATAAAAAGTGCTGAGATTCAAGACAAAAGTGTTGTTATGAAGTAGTATATATTGGGAGTTTGCTTTGAGACAAAAAATATATAACTTCGACAAATTGAGGAGCTGTTTCCTATAGCACTGGACTGCGACTTTTTCCAAACTGATCATCAACATCGGAAGGACCTGACCACCAACAAACCAAGAAGAAAATATTTTAACAATCGCTTACTCATATTTTCCAGGATGGTGCACTGAATTCAACAGCCAATGTGACAGTGAATGTGATAGATATCCAGAACCTTCCGCCTACATTTGTGGGGTCGCTGGCGGCAGTGCTGAATGAGGATGCTCCGATTGGCACACTCACCCTCACCATCCAGGCTAAGGACGGGGACCGAGGGCACCCCAGGAATATCACATATGATCTGCTCACTAGTAAGTTTTACTTACTTGGCTCATTACTGTCTTCTTAATCGTTAAGCATCATTCCTTATAGTCATGGTCACAAACCATTTTTTTTACTTGACTATCTTCACTCTTAGATGCTGATTTGAGGATTGTAGGCACAAAGTAGAACACCACCAGTTTTTCAATGGGTTTCAGAAAGTGTGATCAAAGAACCGAATTATCCATTGCAAGTAGACTGAAAATAATATTCACGGATGTTTAACTGATCATTATTTTGTATGGCACTCGATCCATGATATTCTCAATGTCGATGTCATGACCACATCTCAAAAGCATCAATAGTTTTAATTTATTTATTTTGGTCTCCACCCAGTTCTTGAAAATAGGATACATGAGGATCAAACATTTACAATTTAATAAAATCCAATATTTTTGTTCAAAATTGACAATTTTCGATATGACATGACATGTGCCATCCTGTAATGTATCGAACCCTTAATCTTTCAGGGAAAAACTAAGGGCATTTAAGATCCTATAAGAAGGCATACGTTTTCAGGTAAAGAACCTACAGCAGTGGTTTTGGATAAACAGCTGGTAGCTGATCCTGGTAGCTGTCAACAAAATCTTGATATGTTCTGAAAAAAAAAAGAAACTGGTTTCCTATATTGCACTTTTATTTGTATATACAATATATCACGCCATATCCCTATAAGCAGAGATGAGAGAGCTCTAGACTTTCATATTGTGACACATTTTTTGCATCTATATCCATACATCTTCTCATACAATTGCTACGAATTCTCAGAATTTCAACACTTCCTTCTTCCAAAATATCATTTACATGATTCAACCACATTTTCCTTGGTATCCCTTTACCACGGCTTCCACTCACATTTGCACTGTATGTTTTATTGCTAGTCTTAATTCATTCACTCTGCAAACCAAACCATCTCAGAATGCTCTTCTTCATCTTGCTTATCATATCATCCTTAAGTTCACTTCATTCCGTATGCTGTCATACATTCATACATTGTCACCCCATGTATTCTTCTAAGTGCATACAATTCCACAGCATTTATTCGGTTCTTTTCAGTCTTGTTCCACATCCACGATTCACTTCCTAAGGGTTTTAACTGATTTGGATAATCTACGCTCTGGAGCTTTATCTTTAATAACAATGAGTCTTTTTGAATGATTTTCGAGTTTATGTATATCTTTTTTACAGATCCTCATGATTACTTTCTACTGGACAGTGTGACTGGAGAACTGAAGACTGGAAAACCATTGGACAGAGAATCTCTCGCTGATGCATCAGCCCCACTCAACCTCACAGTCAGGGTATTTATTATGAATATTCTTTTTAGAAATACGAGGCATATCCAGAAACTAAGTATACTGAATTTTTGTAGGTTACAATTTTTTTTATTTAAACACAAAAATTACGTGGTTACCGTAGTACATATGTAAGCTATTTTTCGACATAGTAGCCATTCCTCTCAATGCAGGTGGTGAAGCCGGGTATCAACTTTATGATGCCTTCCTCGAAGTAGTTTCCCGCCAACCCCTCCGTCCACTTCTCCACCTCCTCATTTACCTCCTCGTCGGTTGAAAACCTTTTTCCACCCATGTGCAGCTTCAGGGAGGTAAAGAGATAGTAATCTGAAGGTACTAGGTCAGGGGAATGCGCGGGATGATTCAGGACATCCCATTTAAACGAGGCGAGCAGTTCCTTCGTGGCGTTGGCCGTGTGTGGTCTTGCATTGTCGTGCAGCAGGCAGACTCCCTTTGTCAGCATGCCTGTCCTCTTGTTCTGAATCGCCCTCCGCAATTTTTTAGGGTCTCACAGTATCTTGCAGAGTTGATGGTCTCCCCTTGAGGCAATATTCAATTAAAATTATGCCTTAACAGTCCCAAAACACGGATGCCATGATTTTCTTGGCTGAAATTGTGGTTTTGAACTTTTTGGCGGAGGGTGAAGAGGTGTGACGCCACTGTTGAGACTGCCTTTTGGTTTCAGGCGTATAGTGTGCAATCCAAGTTTCATCTCCAGTAACGATGGAGCGGAGAAATTCATCTCCATGGAGTTTGCAGCGCCTCAAAAACTCTTGCCTGTTTACAAAATTTCGCACTTGGCGGGAGATTGGTTTGACATTTTTGACGAAACGTGTTGTCGCGTCGACACTTCTCAACGTACTGACCTCGAACCGGTCTCGTTGCGGAGGAGAAGGGTCAGGCTACACGGAAATGTAGCCAACATGTCGAAAATAAAATCCATCCGGTCGTGAGAGCCTCAGTACACTTACTTACTGGACACGCCTCGTACATAAATATGTAGACTTTCATTTAGTATTTTTTTTCTATCATTATTTATCCAAATAGCTTGATGCTTTTTACCACCACAATACTAGAAGCGGGGAAGTACCTAACCTAATCGCCGCAGCCACCACCTTTCTATCCTTACACTCAACTTATATATATTTATTTTGTAAATTTTTTAATCTGTCAATAATAATGTATTTGAATTGTGAGTTAGAACGGTCTTTAGAGTCTGCTCTCTAAACGGAACTGTATAAATTGTCCTTTTATTATTATTAGTATGTATTCTTTCTTTTCCGATATTAAAGTAATATATTTCCGAACTTTTCAGGCCCGTGAGATTGTAGATGACCGTCCAGTAGATAGCAATATAACCACCACCCTGGCAACAGTCATGATAACAATTCGAGATGTCAACGATGAGCCACCTAAGTTTAACAAGAAAGAGTATGCTGTGGAAATACCAGAGAATATACCTTTCGGCACATTGCTTCCTAACTTGGATATGACTGTCACTGACACAGATCTTGTAAGTCAAAAATCATTCATGGACATAATATTCGGTGTTTAAGAGTGTTTATTGTTTGATTGGTATCTGTAATAAATGAGAAATGCTAATCTTAAACCTGATAGTGTAAATGAGGGGTTCCTAAAGTAAGAAATATGAATGGAAAACACTTCCAATAATGGTAAGAATTGATTAAATGGTACTCCTGTATGCAGTACACAAAGTAAATAGATAAATATAGATTTATTGAAAGTGTAGGGAATCCCGACGTCGTCGTAAATATATTGTCAACATGCACGGTCAACGACCGATGAATCAACCTTTGAATATGTACAAAGATCACATACCAGAACGTCAATACTGTTTACACGCAAATAATATTTACATTGCATTCCACGGTAGAAAGAGAGCGCATCGCGTGTCTCACCGTTTCGGTAATAAATACTCTACCCACTATATCATTGGCAACGTCTGCGACCACCTCAGAATGCAACAAGAGTGAGATCAAGATATACCGCGGACGCATTCACGCGCCCCGTTCTGAAATTCTATATATACCTACTTATCGATGAATAAAGGGCACTTGTTATTATTCACTTGACCATTCATCGCTGTTTATTATTTATCGATTATTCACTCTCACTTTTTCGCATTCCTGAATCGACGTATTTTATTTTAAATACAAAACAAATCAAAATCATCACGACGTATCAAATTAAGCATCCCGCTAAATTGATGACCCCGAACGAAAAGGAACACAGAATTCGACTAAAGCGAATACATCGATGTCAACAACATCATCATCAGCACGTCCTACTAGGACACACGCTAAAATAGCAATATAGTATGTACATTAGTGTCCCTTATTTTGTCAAAAACAAAAATTTTGTGTTTTTTTTTGCTCTCACCCCCTACATATTTCTTATTTGGTTAGATTTACTCAAAAATTTTTTTTTATCTCAATAGGATGATGTTAACCCGTGCCAAGTTGAATGCCAAATTTGAATGTTAGTAATTATAGGTTTATTAGTTCTAAGTCAGTGTAAAAATTATTGATGAATGTGTAATATCTATTTTGTTTTAAATTTAAATTAAGAATACTTAAACCATAGTGCACTCTAAAGAGTAAAAATGTATTCAATTACTGACTTAGAACTAATAAACCTATAATTACAAACATTCAAATTTGGCGCCCAAGTCGGCACGGGTTAACGTCATCCTATTGTAACAAAATTTTGTTTTTGGGTAAATCAAACCAAATCGAAAATATTTAGGGGGTGAAAAAAGTTGGTTTTTTGACAAAATAAGGGACACTAATGTACATATTATATATCCTAAAATTGTATATATATGTTTCAAGATAATGGCATTTAAGAGAGAAGCTGTTAAAATGTATGGGCTCATCTCATAATGTCTCCCTAGTAGAGATACACCCTCACCAATTGAGGGCGAAAACGGCCATCAGATGTTTTTCAGTCCACACCCTCAATTCAAAATACCACTGTTTTTCTAATTTTTTATTCATCTCGGATGCATTTTGTCTTAATAATATCTCTTTATTTATTAATCTCGGTATTGATACTGAATGAGTGTGAACTTAAAGCTGATGCATTCAGTAAGATGAAAAAGAACAGATGGTTTGGACACATCGAACGAATGAATAAAGAAAAACTAACAAAACAAATGTATAGTATAAATATGAGTGAAAGGTGTAGTAGAGGAAGATAAATGAAAGTATGATTGGATCAAGTATATGATTTTTTCAAAGAAGGAAATATAAAAAGTCAAGGAAATCGTAGCAGCTGTATAAGAAACTCTACAAATGTTAGAAGAGGCTAAAGATGAATCTCGCAATAGGAACATCTGGCACTCTCTCCTTTCTGCCTACCCCGATAGAGAGACAGCGTGATGTTATCTATGTATATACTTTTATCGATAATCTGTTTTCTTTTATATTTTATCGATAATCTGTATATTTTTATCGATAATCTGTTTTCCTGAAACCAATTATCCACGTAAATGGAGAGATTACTGTATAAGTATACAGTAATCTCTCCATTTACGTGGATAATTGGTTTCAGGAAAACAGATTATCGATAAAAATCGTATAAATGTTTAGAGAATTGGTGAGAAATTAAAAGAATAAAATGTAATTTTTACAAGGCTCATATACATTTTGATATTTTTTAGGGTGATAATTCAGCATTTTCTCTACGACTGTCGGATGTTTCCGGAGCATTTATTGTAGAACCTCAAGAGGCAACCGGCAGCACCCAAGTCAGTTTAAGATTAGCCAACTTTACACTGGATTATGAAAACCCCAACCAAAGGAAATTTATCATTCTGGTAAGTTGAATTCATATTTTTGCCATTGTACACATTACCATATTAATAATTTCAGAACTATACAGCTGATGAATCGGAGAAAAAGGTTTTATAGTATGTTTGGAACTTTCTCCTTGTTACTCTTTCTACTCCTGAAACCTTTTATGGATGAAACCTATCATTGAATTTTATAAATGATCTGCAGATATCTCTGTTAAATTGAGTTGCAAAAGAGAGATATGTTTCAATTTACTTTATTTAAAAAAATTGTCACATGTAGATGAAACTGGAATGAAGGTTTTGGAATGAAAAATATAGAACTTACCAGTAAAAGATTTTCAGACATTCGTGATTTTGACACGTATGGAGTCACACTCCTACAGGAAAATGGACAATTTGGCTGACTGTTCCAACTCTCCCATTCAATTAAAAAAAAATTGATTTCAGGTGATTGCTGAAGAGCTATACACAACTCCACGCCTTTCGTCCACAACCACGGTGACTGTTACAGTAACTGACATAAATGACAATGCTCCAGCATTCAAATTGATGTCCTACATCGCTGTCATATCAGAGCAAGCCACTCCTGGCACCCATGTTCTTACCATCACAGCCACAGACAGGGATCATGCCAGGTATTCATTCCATTTTCACCATAAAATTCAAAATATCTATCCTTCGACAACTTACGAGTAGAACAGAGAAGTTGATACCAAATTCTTATTCATAAGTTTGTAACCAGTGATGGAACGCTATTGCTGTTAGCGCTCTGGATCTCACTAGACTCATTGCCTGTTCTGAGACAGTTAACATATACCTCCAAAATTAACATACACACACATATAAACAACGCAACACGTCTGAGCAGTTGCTCGGAAGATTTGATAACTTTCAGCAACAACATATATTGGTAGTTCTCTTAACTTATTCAATGCTGAGAACACGCCTGGCGTGTCCATATGAGCATCTGCTTCATGCTCAGAACACGCGCGGCGTGTCCATGTCTAAATATTATCTTATTCTAAAAATAATATCGTAACACTGTTAATATTGTTAGTGTATTACATAAGCATACGATATTCGTTCATTACTTCGAATTCTCAATGGACAAAATAAAAATAACATTAAAATAAACACATTTGAAAAAGGCCAAAAATAAAATTTATTTGAGAATATTTTTTACATGTGTAAACCCACCATTACAGCATGGCTTTGCCACTGATACCACTGTATAGTGAGGACGCGTCGACTTCCCGTGTCAAGTTATGGATACCTACCCACACATGTTTGAAATAAGGCATAATTTTAATTATTTTTCATAGATTTTTATTATTCAAATATATTGAGCACCGATCGGTTGTCATTAATTTTATGTTAGCAGTGAAAAGGTTAAAACATCCAAAAGTTGAGCATGTTTACATTAAGCCCAATCTGTCGAATTCTTATAAAAGTATCAATGTGAGTTTCCTTACACTGCAGCTCAACAAATATAAAATTGACAAACTCACCTTATTATAATTAGAAGCTACTAACGAAAATAAAATAAATAATCTTATGTGCTGAGAGAATATCTGCAGTAGATAAACTCCAATATGTTCATTAATGTAAACACTAATAATACAAAACTTTACTAAGAGGCTCTTTTCTTGTCCCCATTAATTGTTAACAAACATTAGCGTGTTTGGATTGAGGATTTACTGAATTTCCATTAATTAGTTCGTTATTCTCTTTACAGGTTTGGAACTGAAGGCATAGTTTACCAGTTGTCTGGAAATGGAGCTGAACTATTCAATGTAGATAATAGGACTGGAGTTATTACTGTAGCTTTCTGTCCAGCGCCAGGTTTGCCTCCCTGCTTGGATTCTGAGTCAAGACCTGATTTTTTCTTGAACTACAAGGTAATAATTTGTGTGATAATTTATTTAGTTCCTTATAAATCTAAAGTCCTTATTAGGAAATATGCGTAGCATTTGTATTGGTGTTGTGCATTTTTCTCTTATTGTGTCAAAGGCACTAAATTATAAAAAGTGTGGATATCTTTTCCATATGCCTACTCCTAAAAGGGTATAGAGTATGTAAATGTGTGACTGTATGTATTTATGTAAAATTATGAACTTCTTGTTTAATAAGTGAGAAATGAAATCATATAGACATGGGTTTCTTAAACATCTTTTTAGTTATGCATTAACACGTTCACTGCGTCGAACACGGCTCCCGTGTCCATACAAAATAGCCTTGAATGTTGAGTGCACTCATAAACGTCTCCCGATAAGGATTCGTCGCCGGTTTCATGTGTTTTGAAGACACGAAAGAATACACTTGTATATGATGTTTCAATAGAAAGTAGAATTTGATTTTTAACAAAGTTATGGGTTTTCAAAAATTCGCGAATTTTCAGCAT
This sequence comes from Odontocerum albicorne, assembly GCA_949825065.1. Classification (NCBI taxonomy): domain Eukaryota; kingdom Metazoa; phylum Arthropoda; class Insecta; order Trichoptera; family Odontoceridae; genus Odontocerum; species Odontocerum albicorne. Next base: position 29,247,230 of record OX463850.1, read on the forward strand.
CTCTGTATGACATTTTATACGCAGTGAACGTGTTAAGGAAAAAAGGACGGTTGCAGTGTATGCGACAGTTATGGTACTTAATTTATGTTATCTTTCAGGCTACAGATGATGATGGGTCTGGGCAAAGCACTGTGGTACCATTAAAAATCTCACTGTACGATGCCAATGACAACCCTCCCGAATTTCTTAGTCCAGTGTACATCACTTCTATAGATGAGGGTGCCATGAAGTTTGAGCCTGAATTACATGTAAGTTTTTTTTAGGTTTATGCTAAATTTTTCACAATATATTATATCAGGTGTGCTTTTTAAATGAGGCTGTTTTGAAATTAGAAAAAATCCATGGAAGATAAAAATGATATACCACTAAGGTCAAAATTTTTCCAGTCTGGATAATTTAGAGCGTATATGGACATATACCACGCCAGCTACACCCATTGCATGGTCAGGCAATATTGCAGTTAAAATTTGATATCCACAATTGCATGTCAACTAGAGCCGATAGAAGACATGTTGTTTCGTTATATTCTGAAATGTTAAAAAATTGAATATCATGCGGTTATCACAAGTTTCTTTCAAAAGAAAGGAAAAATCTGGCAGAAATTAAATAATGTCAGCATTTAAATGTCCTTTAGTTTCAAATGTATGAGTTTTTGAGGAAATGAAAAGGTTGTTAGCTTAGATTATTTGTTTTATTGTAATATACTATAGTTTATCAAAATAAATTTGTAGGTCCGAGCTAGAGATGCTGACAAAACATCAGTGATCACATATTCTCTATTGGATGGACCCAAGAGTGATCTGTTCTGGATTGACAGTTCTACCGGGAAGATCGGGATTCGAGGAGGAAATGGGCTCAATATATCACATGCTGATACAGACCACATCACCCTTACAGTGCAGGTGACATTTTCCTATTATTTATGTTTATTCAGTGAAATTTGTTATTATATTTTTTTCATAAATTATTTACAATTTAGAGGATACATAGTAAGATATAAAATAAAAATGAATAAAATAAAATGAAATTAAAATAAAATAAAATGATAATTAAATGCATAAAATAAAAAATTACCATTGGGAAGGATGCTAACAGAGTTGCTGGGATCCTTTGGTTTTAAACACAGGTCACAAGATTTCAAGACATATTTGATTTGAGTGGAATTGATTAATTTTAGGTTAAATGGAAAATAATGTCTTTTTATTACGTTAGTAAATTTTGACGGTTAGTTGTGCTTATTCACAATGTCACTTATTCACAATGGCAGAATTTATATCGAATGAATGAATGAAGAATTTATAGGAAATGGCATAATATTTGAATTTCTTAAAAAAACTCGGTAACTATTGCAACAAAAAAACCTGTCAAATTTCTTATGTGCCAAAGGTAATATTAAAAATTATCCTAGAAGTGGAAGACCTGTAAAATTGGATGATGACATCTCAACTGCATTAATTGAAGATAATCCGACCCAAACTATTTATCAGCTCGTAAAAAAGTTTGGATACTCTTAATCCACAAAAAAATTGGGAAGGCTTGAAGGTAGGGTATAGGGTGTATTCCACAAGAACTGAGTGACGAGAACAAATTAACGCGAGTACACTTTTGTAGAGAGCTCTTTGGTCTTGAAGAAGAAATGCCATTTATACACCATTTGGTAACCGGAGATGAAACGTAAGGGTTTTATGTAAATCATCAACATTAAAAACAATGGTTGTCAAAAAAACAGTTATTTTATCATTGCGGGTGATGCAATTGTTGGGTTTGTTTATTTATCTATGAATAGATTTTTCTATGAATTTCTATGAGTTTATTTATCTATGAATAGTTAATGTATTGTAGAATGAGAACAGGAAAGAATGCAGAATGAAACAAGAAGTAGTGTTAAAGATGAAGAAAAGGGCATTGAGATAGTTTGACTACTTTGAAAGAATGAATGAAGCAGTATAAATGGTACGAGAAATTTGAGAATTTCTCATTTGATCCACTCGAAATGTGTACTTCTGTCATTTGCAAAACAAGAATTATATTTTTCAGACGTTTATTTTTTTTATCATTACAGTTTTTTTTTCTGGTGCTATTTATTGATCATAGACAATTACATTTACAGGCAAGTGATGGGACATACGATGCAACATGCAAGGTAGAAATTGTTGTAAAGGATGTCAACAACAATGCACCCAAGTTTGAGACTGATCACTACAATGCTTCTGTTTTAGAAGATGCACCTATAGGTATGATATTGTTTTGTGAATATGATAATTTTTAACATAACTTACACTACTACCTCAAGTCATTGAAAAATTCATCCAGTTTCCTATCTTTTTCTTATAGCTGTTTCAACTCAATTTTTTTTGAAAGGCAAAATCTTAAGCTTCCTTGTTGCGACATATAAGGAAATTTGTTGTCATATTAGTTCACTTCTAAAAAGTCTATATTGTCAAGTGTTGTCTACATTGTTGTACAAGTGTCATGAACCGATTGATTTCAAACTTTGTCTCTTTGTATTCAAGTCCCTTAATGGGATGGCTCGGCTCCATTGTATCTTTCAAATCTCTATCTGAGATATATTCTTTCGGAGAGGAGAACTTTGAGGTTGATTTCGTCTTCATTGAATAAATTGATTATTCTGAATCGATCTAATAGGGGCAATATTATGACGGCTATTACCCATTGCTGGTCCTGTAGTGTCGAATGGTCTGACTCTAAGTGTTAGAGATATGGGTGAGTATGCAGCTTTAGGAACACTTGAAGTCAATCCTTTAAGGGAGGTCGTATAAATTTTTTTGATTTTATATGAATTCTTATTACATACAATACAATACAAATAAAGCTGAATGTGTTATTAACATATCACATATTGGAAGATCTACAAATATTTCTTTGTAGATTGTTTAAGTTTTCTGCGGTTTTCTTACCAAATATGTTTTTATATATTATATCCAGATATGGGGAAATACCCAATCTAATGGCTGCAACCACCTCCTTACACTCAACTTATATGTCCTATCCTTACACTCAACTTATATGTTCTATCCTTACACTCAACTTATACTCGTATGTATTTATTTTGTAACATTTTTAATATTGGGTTCAAATCCCGAGTTCGAGTGCCTAACTTAGAATTCAAATTTGTGTATAGAAATACTTATTAGACATATTTTACTAAAATTTGTTGCCTACAAAAAGCTTAGTGTCAAAACAGCCATTAGTCCTCATGGCTAGCAAGTCTCAGTACACTTTCATTCACTCCTTAAAATCTAACAGTGATAATTGTGACAATCTTAGTTTTGTTGCGTGATATTTGAATAATGTTTTAATGAGAACATTAACACTTATACTGATTCCAATAGTATCGACAACACCAGATCTATATTGTATCAGCCCAGCAAAATGGAATTAGGGTTTCTTTTCAACAGGTCTTCTTCTAAGCAGCTAACGATGCATAGTGGACAAATCATAAGGTGCGATATTGATTAAATGTTACCACATGTGCATAGTGGTGGATCCTTTATGCCAATCCTCCACCTGAGTAGATTTTCTTTTGATCTACCCACGTGGGTGATTAAAGATCTCCACACGGCCCATGGTAGATGGTGTTCCACCAACATTCACTTCAATGACTGCATCCATATCCACACGCTTTCAATACTAGCTCTCCAAGATTCAACATGATCACCATCCGGATAGCCTTCGTGGGGTTTATGGGGGGTCATAAAACTCCTGCAAGACCTCAGTCTTGGCTGTGTTGGTATTTGACCATACATGAGGTGATGATTTCATATGTCTGACAAGTTTAATTATTAATACATTTGTTTTTAATTATTAATACATTTGTTTCATATGTCTGACAAGTTTAATTATTAATACATTTGTTTTTAATATTTCCATTTTAGGAAATGACATAATAAGAGTTGTCGCAACTGATCTGGACAGTGGGCAGAATGCAGAGATAAAGTACAGCATACAGAAGGGGGCTTTTGATGATTTTGGCATAGAAAAGGATACAGGACTTATTAAGATAGCTTCTAAACTGGACTATGACAGAAGGAATATGTATCAAATGCAAATTGTGGCCATCGATCAAGGTAGATATAGTCAATTGATTCATTCATGTGCAGAATTCATAATGGAAAAGTGTTTCATTAAAATATCTTTCTTTTTATGTTTTGACTGCTCCAAAAATGAAGAAAATAGAGATATTTATAAATTTCATTGTTTATTCGCTGGGGACACTAAAATTTTGGTGAATTAATAAAAATTGCATTATAAAAAAGCATTCCTTTGATATAAATACATAATTTTTTATTATTCTGATTTAAGAGTGATATTCATTTGTTTTTGTTTTAACTATTTTAGGTACTCCAAGTCAGACAGGAACAACTCTTTTAACAGTTACTGTAGTGAATGCCAATGATAAATCTCCGTATTTCACACCAGTTACCCAGCGAGCAGAGGTTTGTATAATCTTTGTCATCCCTCCATATTGTATTGACTTGTCTGGAAAGTAGTTTCATATTTATCAGATAGATGTTCATTTCTAACTTCATTCCAAACATGCTGAATGTATATTATTATGAAAGGTTTCTTTGATTTACATTGCTTGAGAAACATTACATAATAATAATTTAAGTGAGCTTGCAGTAGTGATCTTGTATCACTAACTGGTGCAAAAATGTATGAAATATTATATCTTTGTGTTTTTTAAATTGTCTCAGGTCTCCTCTGATGCTGAAGTGGGTACTGTGATCCACCAACTTGTTGCTGTAGATCCAGATGTTATGACACCAGATGACCTCAAATTTGAGATTGGACTGGAACCAATCACTGGAGTCGATAAAAATGGAAAACAGGTTTGTACATCAATTCTACTTTGAAGGAACTTTGATATACAGATCAAATAAAATAATGATACTCACTTATAGGATTTTTCATCAGCAACAAACACCACCACAGAAATTTGGCAAATTTATATGTTTAATAATATAAATACGAGGGTCATCCAGAAAGTAAGGTTACAACATTTATGTAAGATCGGAAAATGCTTGTATTTAATTGAAATTCACAGGGTACTTTCACAAATATATTAAACTATTTTTCAACATAATCGCTGTCGAGATCGAGACATTTCTGTAGTCGGGGCACCATTCCTCGACCTCCTAATCGTTGGAAAATTGTTGGGATGTACTGACACACCCACGTCTCATCCCCCGTTACGATAGAGTCCAGAAAAGTCCAGAAAACCTGTGCAAAACGATCCAAAAAATTCACGCGCGGCGGTGGCGGTCACGCAATTTTGACGGTGCTCCGGTGTGAGGATTCTGGGCACCCATCTCGCACACAACTTCTTGTAACCAAGTTTTTTTGACACAATATCACCAAGGAGACTGAGAAATGTCAGGAAATTCTTCGTGAAGGTCGTCAAGCGTCACATGGCGGTCATTTCACACTTGTTCTTCCATTTTTTGCACAAGTTTGCTAGAAATCACTGCCTTGCCTCGTCGTGAGTATCAGTACGGCCTTCTCTGAACAACCTAACCCACTTCGTGACATGTTGTCGACTCATCACATCACTACCATAAACTTCCACGAGCTTCCGATCGATATTCGCGGCGGTATTGTTCTGCAAAGTCAAAAAACGGATGACCGCGCGGATCTCGCATGGACAGGAGGTGGCGGGAGCACGCGACGACCGCGGAAGAATTTACTGTGACCGAACAAAATGGCCGACAAACACGCTGGACCAAACAAACTGACCGTTAGGATCCCCCCTACACGCCAGGTGCGCCAACTCCGAAACAAAAAATTTCCCCCTGCCTCAGGAGCCCTTGTAACCTTTCTTTTTAGATGACCCTCGTATTAATTTTTTTAACAGTTATCTGTGCTGAGGAAACTTTTTCAATAACACAGAAAATATTGTATCAAATGTCTCATCTCTAAAAGACAATAAAAATAAAACTTATTGGCTTTTATAAATAATAATCTTTTTACAGAAATATATGTATTCAGAATGCCATGTTGAAGTTGGCCAAAATGTGCTCTGTTTTTTCACTCACTTTTCATGAGGCTTAATGAATCTTAACCCATCTTACACTACCCACCCTTGTAATGATAACAGATTCATAGTATTGGCTTAACGTGAGAGGAGACGTGAAGAACGGATTCCGGATCAACCTAGAAGGGGGTGTCTTAAGTATTCGTGTGTTCCAGGCAAAACAAAAATGATGTTGAATCAAATTGAAATTATTTGTTCCAAAATTTGTGTGACTCAGCTATAAATTTAGTTGACTTATTTGAACATATTTTCAAATCCAAGTTTACATATCATCATTCTATACTAATTGGTAAGATACTTCCATGTCCTAGTTGGTAAGATGCTTGATTCCTACCTGGTTTTGGGTTTGATTACAAATGGTACCCAAAAAAAAGCAATATAAAAAATGGGTAAAGGTTGTCAGGTAACAATACTATACGCACTGCCTACTCCAATGATTCCTAGCCCGAGGCTTGATCACAGGGGCTGAAAATAATATTGTCTTCTGACTACGCTCTTCAATATGTCTGAATTACCAGTCAGGATATGTTGTAGAGTACCATATGAATAAAAATCCTATAATTCCCATAAGTAACACAAAAGTTCTATAAAATTCCTCCATTCAGGTCGGTCCATAGCCTGGCACTCCATGACTTCCCAAGTTAGGCTGAGACAACAAATCTCCCTAACACTAGTATATGTAATGTATTACACTCTTGTTATATACAGTACAACCTGTCGGTTTTGTTGCATGTCGCAATATCTTACAACCAACCAAGATGTCAAATAGGTCTTAAGGGAAAGCCAGACTGGTACCCTTTTAAAAAGATTGGGTACCAACTGGAATTCAACTCAAAACCTTAGGGTCGGAAGATAAGGGTTTTACCAACTAGACCACGAAGGTCAACTGGTAATGTTAGTTATCATCAATCTAATAAAAATTATGGATAAATTGCAGGTAGCTGAGGCTTCAATGTTTCGCCAGTGGTTCTTTGTGGAGCGAGACGGGAGAGTGAAGGTGGCTCGACCGCTAGACAGGAGTGTGGCTGCCATAGTCTCTCTGCCCGTCAGTGTGCAGGACACCTCAGCTCCAGGGCTGCAAGTCACACAAGGTGAGTCCTTAATTATTTGCACTGTAAATTGGAAGTGTGAAACAAGAGAGAAGATGACTCTCTTAATAAAAACCTGAAGGTCACTTTTGTTGAAGATTCATTGTTTGCCCAGTGGATAATTTAACATTTACGGTTTCAAATTTAAATACACACTGAATCAATGGCTCCTTTCTCAAGACTTAGCTGAGTCTGAGAGAGTATTATTGCAAGCACATTGAGAAATAGTGGTGGGGATCTTATTGTATTAACCACTTAACAGTTGGATTTTGGTAAGAAAGGTGTCTAAAAATTGTCAGATTTGTTTTTTATATTTTATTAGAAAATATTTACCAAGTAATATTAATACAATATTTTGGTTGAAACCTCTTTGATGTGTCGCATATTAATACAATATTTTGGTTGAAACCTCTTTGATGTGTTGCATTTTTGGTGCTAGGTACTTTTTTTTTTAAATATGAACAAAAATTACATAAAAGTGGATAAATTCAAATTAGAATAGGCTAGAGTACACACAATGACGAACTGTGAACGACTAAATTCCATATGAAAATATATTCCGTTTGGAGAAAACAAATTCTGCCCTAACGACGCTCGGGAGTCCTAACAAGTCGAAACAAGATTTGCCCGAGCGAGGCTCGGGCTCGCCAGTATAAAAAAAAACTTCGTGCCTGAGTCACGCTCGGGAAAAACTGTCAAGTGGTTAAGTGTGGTTATTTTTTGTTGGTAACATGTTGCTACTATTGGTTTTTTCTGTTTTGTTTATTTAACTGTTAAGTGTAAATCTCATATTTCTAGAGTATGTTTTTTAAATATTTTTTAAGTAATGGAAGCACTTAATTGACACATGTGATAAGCTGGTTGACTTAAAACAGGAATTCCTAGTTAGTCGACCAGCAGACCTATTGTATCTAAGCATAGAAATTAAGCATCAAGGGGAAAGGGGAATATGCCTATTTTATGATTATAAGTGTGTCTTTAAACTGGTGTTTTGCTATTATTGTATCTTTGTTTGTTATGTAAAAGAAAATAAATTTAAAAAAAACACCCTAGATGTGTATGGTGTTGTGTATTGCTTCAAAACCGACTCGATTGATCCAAACCCTCATTTTCTCTATTTTCCTATATGATGTGAAGACCTAGATTCTCAAAGTATCCAGTAGACCAAAAATATATGCCTTTGAGATGTGCTGTTCGAAGCAGCTCCTGCACCTTCCATGGATTGCCATAAGAACCAATAGATTGATTCTTAAATAGCTTGATGTTGAAATGCATCTCTGATGTTTATAAGAATCTTATACTACAAGGAAGCATGACAACCTTAAGTGGTCAATTCTAGCAGAAAGTGTGGATGGAATAATCAGCATGATCCGAATATAATACCCATCCAATTGAGTAACCAGATGAAGAAAGCAATGGCAAAAGGGGGATGTATGATGACCATAGTGAAAACGATTCTCAAAATTGAGGGAACGACCAAATAGAAGAAATAGTTTATTATCTACTACTTGCATTGATAGGGCATGGTTTATAGTTCACATTGTATATGTAGAGAGAGACAAACCACACACATCTTCCAACTCTTTTAATTTTCTAGAGCAGGGGTTCGCAAACTTTTTTTGAATTATACCACCTAATAACTGTTACAAAGAGTGACATACAACCAGTATCGATCTCAGTCCTTCTCCGCCCTCTGCCCCATCATAAGCATTTTTTTATAATAGATACCTTAACCTATCTTGTTAGCTCATTTTTAATTAATGGACCTCAAAATTTGGATTTAGAAAGTTTATGTTGACAACAAAACTTAATTCATTCATATAAGAAATATTACCTCCAATAGATTTAATACACATTATTGGCATAATTTAAGGATGAAACCTAAAGAAACTTTATTCACTTATCAAATGCAATGAATTGTATTCCTTTGATTGAGTAACCCTAGGTTACTTCAATAAATATCGTTGGTGGTTATATTAAAGCTTCATGTAACTTCAGTATTTTGATGCTTGCTTGCTCACGTACCACTATACTGGGGCTTAAATACCATAGTTTGTGAACCATTGTTCTAGAGGACTCAAGGAGGTTAACCAAGCAACGCTAGGAGTTCAGTGACAGAAAAAAAAACAGTCACCGCTTTTGGTTAATTCTTGTATATCCGAATGTTAAATTTTTATGTTATTATTATTTGCAGGCATGCTGATAATCACAGTAGTAGATGTGAACACATCACCACCATCTTTCCGCCAGCCATACTTTGTGGAGCGGCTGGAAGAAGGGCAGCCCCCGGAGACCACCCTGGCCACCTTCCATGCCACAGATTCGGATTCGGCCATCTCGCACTACACCATTGATCCACCCAATCATTATTTCCACATTGATAATATTACAGGTATTTTGAATCAAAAAAATAATTTCTAGCAGTGTGCATACCCAGCAGTGATAACTTATTTAATTTATTTTAACTCTAAATCTTTTAAATTTGATGTCTGCAATGTTGCTTAGATGTTCATACACGAGGATAAATAATGTTGATGTGTGAAATTTATGCTATTAGTTAATTATTTAATTTTCATTATTATTATTTTCATAGGTATTGTTCGATCGAGTCAGAAAATTGACTATGAAAGAGTGCACCAAATTAACTTCACAGTAGTGGCGTATGATACCGGAGTTCCACAACTGTCTACTTCAGCACTGGTCATAGTGAACGTTGTCAACGTAAATGACGAAGAGCCAGTGTTTGAAGAACCTATGTACGAAGCATCATTGGAAGAAAATTCTTTAGCCGGGACATTAGTTTTAAAAGTACATGCAGATGACAAAGATGAAGGTAAATTAATATTTAACAAATCGTATTATTTAAACAGTTCATTATATAGTGTACAATATCAGTCTCTTCCAACCAATCAGAAAATTGACAAAAAAAAATTGTTTCCAATATTGAGAGAAATATTTAAATTAGAGCTTGATACAAAGAAAATAAAATGATAAAAGAACCAAGAAATATACTACGTCACTGAAAGGAAATATAATGCTTTTTAGGTTACTATTTGAAACACACCAACAACGGAGCGAATCTTATGTTAGTTGGCATTTGACTTCAGAACCTAACACCATAGACACTAAAACAATGTGAAAAATGAAGAGCAGTGAAGAAAAAGAAAAGCTGTTAATTGCATTATTTTTAAAAAAATAAATTGAATTGTTATTTTTGTTTGTAAAAAGCTATCCAATATAATAACCATAATGTTACACCTTCATTATCATCATTATCGTCGTTGTCACCCTGTATATTCTACCAGGAACACAGGATTGCCATAAACCAGCCAGGTCAGCAACCAGGAGTCATCCTCAATACTTGGCTTAACCACCTCCAGCATCTTACCTTTATTACAGGGTCTACATATTATAGGCTACTGTAGCATCAGATGATGAATATTCTGCACCTTCAATTGAATTAATTAAATTTAGAGTCAAAAAAGTGTTTTCAATGTTTTACAGATCAATTAATAAATCAAATCTTTTAGGAGTATTTGGTGAACTTCGTTACAGTCTCTCTGGAGAGCAATCCCAACTCTTCACGATAGATGCTGTGACAGGAGATATACGAGTGGCTTCAGGGGCCATTATTGATCGGGAAGTCATAGACGATATATGGTTACAAGTCACAGCTGTTGATAACGCTCCCATCACTGCTAAGAAAAATGCCACTGTTCCTGTAAGATTTTCCATTCTTTGAACATATTTACTCTTAGATCATTAAATAAATATTGTTTTTTTTTTCTGGAGTAGAATATTCATAAGGATAATAAATGTAAAGCAAACTAAAATATAGCTCTTTTAGGACTCCTGTAGTGGATTTTGAAGTATTCATGACTCTTGACATAAGAAGATCAATCCCAGAAGACTAGTCATTTTCAAGCTCCTTTGCAGCCATTAGTGTATTCTAATAAGTAGATGGGTATACTAGTTTTCTAGACTATTTCCAGGCCTGCAGACTTTGCCTGAGTCACATGACAGATAGGAGGATGATATTTTTAAAGTACTCCTATCTCCCCTTGACTAACTCCGTGTCGGAAATGGGATTTTCATTCCGATCACGCACTGCACTGCTCAGTTTCGGCTACTCTCCTTTGTCAAACCAGTGTAAGATTTCAAAAAGAGTATTTGAATCATTAACTCTGGCAGTTAGTTTAGCCCCGGAAATGGTATCCGCGAGGTAGACACGTTTATTTAGACATTCTGAGTGCTTAACCTTACGGTCAGCATCCCTAAATACTACTAATATATGAGTAAAATAATAATATACATCTTAATATTAATACAATTATAAAACAATATATAGTTTTTAAAGGTTTCGGCTTTAACTTTGTGGAACTCCATATTAGAGTATTTGACAATAAATTACTTTGTTATTCCACTAATTACATTAATCCCCAAATAATGTTTCAACCCTCTTAAACATTTTTCCTTTGGGTCAATAGACCACACATATTTCTGATGTACAATGATACTAGTCAGGCCTAACTACTGTTCTCGTAACAAATAGAGATAATTCGTAACAGAGCCTCGAAATAGGAGGTAAAAACATATGTAGTGGGGATTAATGTAATTAATGGAATAACAAAGTAATTTTTTGTCAAATATCGTTATATGTAGTTTGTTCATGTGTTAATTTTACAAGGAATCGGCAGGAAATCAGTACATAACTAAGTTTAGATGCTTGAAAGCATGTAAATGAACTAATTGGCAGGAAATCAGTACATCACTAAGTTTAGATGCTTGAAAGCATGTAAATGAACTAATTTAAAATTTTGTGATTAAATATATCATTTTTTAATTAAATTAATTGATAATGATAGATTTTTTTAGCACATTAAGATACTGAATGTGAATGATAACCCACCAATATTTATTTTCAGCTACACATTAAGATACTGGATGTGAATGATAACCCACCAATATTTATTTTCAGCTACACATTAAGATACTGGATGTGAATGATAACCCACCAATATTCAACCAAAAGACCTACAATGCCACGGTTCCAGAAAATTTGCAGAACCTCCCCATAGTGCAGGTGCGGGCTGAGGATAAGGACAGCTCTCTCAATGGCCAGATCAAGTACACTTTGCTGGATCAGACTGATCCTGGTGAGTTCACCTTTCTGCTTTGATATAAACCCATACTTTTATTGAATTTGTTTGTCTTTTTACATATCTGCTTAATAAACAAGCCTTTATTTTATTTTAATGTTAACTATATGTTAAACTCAATTGTTCTTCTTCATCACATGCTCAATGCTGAGGATCGTGGTCCTCTGCTGTGTCTCAAACTCCATCCCTCCAGGTCCTGGGTCATGTTGAATGCATCACTTAAAGAGGGTCCTATTAACTTATTTATTTAATAACCATAGCTTCTCTAGACTTTCATCATTCTTTCCAGCAACATGCCCAAAGTATGTTTGGATTCTTTTTCTGCATGTTGTCGAAAGTCTTTTGGTAATCTCCAATTCATAAAAGATAGAGGTGTTGGTGTATCTTGCAGTCCATGGGATGTATACAGAGTATCCACCTCTATCACCACATCTTGAAGGTATCCATCATGTTTGTTTCCTTCTTTCTCACCATCCATGTTTCCATTCCATACAGTGCTATGGAGAATACTACAGACTTAACTAGACAGACTTTGGTTCTTCTCAGTATAGACCGATTAGTCCATATCTTTTTCAGAGTTGTCATAGCTGCTCTTGGCATTTCAATTCGTCTTTGGATCTCTGCTTCAAATTGTCCATTCCTTGAAACAGCGAGTCACTTGTTATCAGTCTTAAATCGGACCGTGATAAAGACTTAAATTTATTTCTGGTCCTACTTGGCAACTCTCTTTTTCAACTCTAGTTTGACCATCTAATCTTAGTTATTGGCTATAAGTGTTGAATTTTATGAAGGAGATTTACATTACATTACTCATAATAAAAGATTATTATTATTTGAGATAATCCCAATGAAGCTAATCAGAAAAATAATAGATCTTTTTCTGTGAAGTTAGCTGTGGTTTAGTTGTCCACAAAGATTTTCAAAAAGCTAATTTCTTAATCTATCTTGTCTGCGAGTAGAGATGCAGTCAAAAATCTTGTTTGAAAATTAACTCTTCCAGTCTTGTTTTCACTTCAAACCTCGGTTGGTTGTAAAAGGTTGCCACATTGTAATAAGCCCACCAGGTTGTATTGTATACAATGAAAGCGTAATACATCTTATTTGTTATTTGTCAACTGATAATACCAATGGTTTTGTGATCAGGGTTTTTTTTCTAATTTTTTCAAGTGAAATTCCTATTACACCTGTAAAGAATATCATCTCAAATGCCTGGATCCAAGATATCACACTATCATTTGTGATTCTTATTTCATATCATATTAAATGTTTTCAATTTTTAGGAATCTTCTTGTTGGACCCAGACTCGGGTATCCTATACCCATCCCAACAGCTGGTGGGGAACACCACACACCAGTTGACTGTACAAGCCGTGGACCGTGCGGGGGAGGGGCCGCATTCTGACACGGCCGTCATAGTGGTCACAGTCTACAGCGTTAACATTCACACCCCTGTATGGGTTGTACCTGATGATGCACATCCCACTCTTGAGATACCAGAGGTAAACTATTCATCATTTTATATTATTACAACTTCAAAACATTCCAGAGTATATCAGCTGAAGATTTACAACCTTCTGCCTGCTTATAATATTTTATATGATTGATTAATTAGATTTATTGAAGTTGCCTTTAGACCTCCTTGATCACTAAACGTAAGGAGGGGAGTGGATTTACTCGTTTACTTTTGATTGCCTTACAATTCTTTCCGAGTCTTAGCCTCGAGAACCATACTTCTATATCATGGATGATCTTGAAATTTCAGTACTCATCCTTCTTTTTTCTCCAGTTTCTCCAGGCCAGTTAACAAATTCTTCATGTAGCATTGTCATCTTTTTCTCTCACCTTCAAATTGGGTTGATTAAGATGACATGCTCACGCTATACGAGTGTGCTATTTGACCGGGATGATCATTGGCAATAAATATTTTTTTGCATTTTTTATGTATAAAAAATATTTTACTAGTTTTAAAATTTGACCTATTTCTCCAAAAGGATGGAATGAGTAAATTAATATCCATTAATATATAATTTTTATAAAACTTTAGAGTTGTGACAACCTATATAGCATTGATATATTATCAACTTACATTGTATTAGGTGTTAACATAAGTTGTGTCCGTTTTTTTTTTCAATTTAAAAATGAACACCAAAAGTAAAACGCATGGTTTTACTGGTGATGAAAAATGGTTTGAAAATGGTGATGAAAAATGTTTGAAGGGGATCTTCATGAATAATATAGTTTAAGCGGTCCTCATCGAAGTCCACTGGTTGTCCGGAACGCTCCATGTCTTTCAGATCGAAATTACCGTCTTTGAAATGCAAAAACCATCAACGAGCTGTCCTTTCATTCATAACATCTTCACCGTACACTTCGCAAATATTGCGAGCAGCTTTGGCAGCTTTATTTCCTCGATTGAAAGCAAACAGAAGGAGGTGTCGAAAATGCTCACTTTCGTCTACTTGACATTCCATTTTGAAGGTTTGTAATCGAATGAAATAATATATGTAACGTAAAAGTCAACACAACATCTTGTAGAGCAGAAAATTTTCTTTCGAATGACGTATAACATTTACCATTTTGTTTTACTTTTGGTGCTCATTTTTAAATTGGAAAAAAACGGACAAAACTTATGTTAACACCCAATACATAATATGCTTTCGTTTTATACTCTACTACCAAGTCTGTAAACGCTACCGACAACAATTATGGATTTGAACCAAGCATTGCGTGAAAAACGACCAGAATATCAAAAGAGGCAACACAAAATTTTGCTTCATGATAATGCACCATCGCACACAGCAAAACCGGTCAAGGAAACGATTGAGGCGTTGGCAAATACTTTCGCAGGCGGCTTACTCACCAGACTTGGCTCTATCTGATTACTACTTATTTGCATCGATGGGACACGCACTTGCTGAGCAGCGCTTCACTTCTTACGAAAATGGCTCGATGATTGGTTTGCCTCAAAAGAGCAACAGTTTTTTTGGCGTGGCATCCACAAATTGCCAGAGAGATCGGAAAAATGTGTAGCTAGCGATGGGCAATACTTTGAATAAAATATTTTTTACCATTTTCATACAATAAATGTGTATTTTCTATAAAAAAAATCCGGTTTCATATTTACAGACCTGATATCTGGAGAGCCTATTGACCAACCAGAATTGGGTACTTATTTTAGTACCATCAAGAATCAACCCAAAAAATCTAGGAATGTATATATGTCTAATTTAGAACACTGCTTACCTCAAAAGTGCTCCAAGATGTTATGTTACACAACTACTAAATACCACAACAATAAATTCAAATGAAAAAAAAGGCCGATAACGTTTTACACGTATAACTGACTGAATATTTTATTTTCAGAGTGCTGCTCAAGCGGGCATCGTCCTGATAACTCTCAACGCTACGGATGAAGATCCTGGAGAGAATGGACGAGTGACATACTATCTGAAGGTTGGCAACAAGAATGTCCATGAGACTGATGAATTCTCACTTAACGAAACATCTGGAGAGCTCAAGACCAAAGTCTTCCTCGACAGGGAAGTGAGAGACAGTCATCAGGTAAGTTTGAATAATGTCTTGCATATCTAATTGATGATGTTCATGATTTTTTTAAATAAAAGGTGAAAACACATTTAGTTCATTGAAAATGCAATTTCAAATCATTAGTCAATAATAGAGAGAGAAAAAATCCTGGCATTGTTCCCCTTTGTCGGATTAATTACCTGCTATCCTGTGTTTGTTTATTTAACAGATTTATTGCTGTGTAGCAATTTCTTCCACGCTTATGTTTCATAAATAAAAATTGGTATCCACCATTCATCGGTCTTTGTCCATCTACAAACTATTAGACACGTGATTAATAAGGACAACATTTATTTTGATGGCCGTATAGTCCGATTTTTGAGTAACTTCATCTGCCACCCAAGTCACACACCCAAGATGGATTCTGCATGTCTGTAATTGGTCACTGTCTCCTGTCTTCTTCTTTCCAAATTCTACAGCTAGTACAACCTGTATATGTAAGCTATATTACATGTAATCTATTATAGCTTACATATACAGATTAAACCCTATTACATACAAAGCTTATATATATGGGTTTAACCTGTATATGTAAGCTATATTACATGTAATGTATTATAGCTTTCATTTACAGGTTAAACCCAATTACATACAAAGCTTATAGGTATAAGTTTAACCTGTATATGTAAGCTATATTACATGTAATGTAATTTAGCTTACTTTTACATGTAATGTAATATAGCTTACATATTGTGGGATGGACTTTTTGGTCTGTTTGGAATGATAAAGTATGCAGGGTTTGACAAGCATGATACATACATGTAATTGAATCTCACTTTCTTAAGTTTATGAGAGTTTGCAACAGGGGATAATCAACGATTGGGGAAAAAACATCAACTTATTTTTCCATGTTATATATCCTCAGTAAGATACAGGCTAAAACCTAGTTTACTGGGGACACGAAAGACAAAAATCCATAATATTTGTGTGTCCACTTTAAATTACCTGTTCTTTTTTCATAAGTTATGTAGTTCTTGTCATATCTGAATAAATAAAGAAAAAATGTACAGGTTACACCCAATTATACACAAAACTTAAATATATGGGTTTAATATGTATGTGTTAGCTATATGACATGTTATGTAATATAGCTTACATATGCATATACAGGTTAAACTCAATTATACACAAAACTTAAATATATGGGTTTAATATGTATGTGTTAGCTATATGACATGTTATGTAATATAGCTTACATATACATATACAGGTTACACCCAATTATACACAAAACTTAAATATATGGGTTTAATATGTATGTGTTAGCTATATGACATGTTATGTAATATAGCTTACATATGCATATACAGGTTAAACCCAATTACATACAAAGTTTAAAGAAAAATATATGCAGTATAAAAACAATCAAATTAGAAATAATTATTTAGCCAAAACAACTAACTCCCATTATTCAGAAAGTTCAATGTTTCTTTGGAAACACTTTCTGAAATATTGTGGATATCAATAACTCTAAAACCATGATGTAAAAAGTCTTGAACTATTGTTAAAAACTGTCAATGAATTTTTTTTTTTCGTTTTTATATGTATGTCGTATTTTTATATATAACTTAGTAAAACTTACTTCTGTTATTTCAAGAGTAACACGACAACTGTCCAATCAATCCATAATGTATTGACTTCAATGATTTCTTTCTTGCAGCTTGTCCTAGTGGCTTCTGACCAAGGTACTTCATCCAGATTTGAGTCCATCAAGTTCTTGACTATTGTCTTGAACGACTCAAATGACAACAAACCACAGTTCACAATGGAAACATACGAGTTCTCCATTTCGGAGAATCAGCCTGCAGGTGTTATCATTGGTAAGAAAAATTCTCCCTATCTAATTTAGTAAAAAAAATACATTTTGATGATTTGATAATTTAAAATTATTTTATTTCACTTTCGAAAATTTCGAAAGAAGGAAATGTAAAAAGTCAGAGAAATCGTAGAAGTTGTATAAATGTATCATAGAAGAGGCTAAGGATGTATGTCGAGATAGGAAAGTATAGCACTCCGTCCTCTCTGCATACCCTTACAGAAAAATGACGAGATGGTATATATGTATGTATGTAGAGAGGACAAATTTTCACGTTATTTTATAGCTTTTGCCTCGTCTAGATTCATACACCTCGTTATGCCTTCTCTTCTTTTTAACTTTGCCACAGTTAAAATCATCTGCAATTATCTTCTTCTATTCTTTCCTGGTCTTAATTGTGTAAATTTAGTAATTTATTAATTCTGTCAAAGACATGTTCCTTTAAAAGGCAAAATAGACTCTTTGTTACTTCTTTTTCCACAAACCTTCGTACATAACTGTATACAATTACAGTGTAATAAGACTGTTGACAAAATCATGTAAAGCAATTTGGTTTAATCTTAAGTAATGCGATTTGGTGTAATCCCATAAATCTTGAATGAAATAACTGACAGGAAAGCTTTTATATAATAGTTCAACATTCTAACATAAAAATCTTCTATGCTGGTTAACCCTTCCCTTACGGTGATAAAAATGAAACGCGCGCTTCGGCGTTGGGTAGTGAGTACGCAATAAAAAATTAGCGATTTTAAATCGGAAAAATAAGAACATTCATAGATAATCCCCTTAATTAATTATAATTGAAGTTAAAAATTATAATAATTGAGATTTATTTGCTGAAAACATTAAAAAACCATCTGGCACCGCTCACGGAACGGGCGTACGTCCAACCTATTTGCAAGCTTAGAAGCTACTAGCAGCGCGGAATACAGTCACATACCCCGGCGCTTATGCATATGCTTGCGGCGTTGAGGCAATTCAGGTTCTCGCAATCCAGTCCAGTATGCAAGAGTGAGATGCGAATATAGTGTCGCGCTACCCGCATACTATTCACCTATCGTCAAGATGAGGCGTTCGCCGCGTTTAAATGCGAATTTGTTTTCGATCTTTACAAAACACCTCGATGTAGTCGATAAATTCTGATTATTATTAATATTATTTTTTAAATCAATGCGTAAATATATTATGGAGGAATACCTAAAATCTTAACCTTGTATTTATTATATTTATAGAGATATTGATGGTTATTAGAAGCAATGTGTAGAAGATACCCAACACAGGGAAGGAAAGGTTAACCTTGCTAATTGGAAATGGTTATTTTTCCAGGTACCGTAAAGGCTTACGACCAGGATGCTGGAGAGAATGGTAAAATTTATTACCATGTCATTGATGGCAACCGGAAGGGAGTATTCTTTGTTGACAGGACCATGGGCATTATCCGAGCTAATTGTTCTTTTGACAGGTGTGTATTTAATACTGATGAAAAATAAATAAAGATATTTTAAAAATGTATATACTCGTATATACATACATATGCACGTAGGCAGAGAAATCAGATCTCCGAACGTTTCTATCCAACACACACTACTTTTGCCTCCTTCACATTCATACAACTCATCTTTCATAACCTTCTATTATTCACACTTCTCATTTTACCTTATTTCAAAATCTGGTCCATTTGGTTCAGCCACGTTTTCCTTGATCTAATTTTTCCACACACACCTTTCACAACTTGTATGCTCGCTTAATAATTATTCTCTCCACATGTCCAAACCATCTTAAAGCCCCTTTCTTTATCTTAAAACATCTATTATATCCATGTATTCATTTTTGATGTTGTCATTCTGCCTTCTTTCATACAAAAAAAATGACAATACAGTGAAACCAAAATTCAATGATGTCTGACTACTATGACAAAGATAGACTGCGCATATTCAAGTTGCCTACTTGACAACAGATACGAAACTGTGGATCTTGATTGAGTCTTAAAACAGTTTTCTTTTAACCAGAACACATATTAGAGAGAACACTATTCGAAACTAAATTTCACAATAATCTAAGGAAACATTGTTTTGCTAGCCAAATTTTAGAATCTTAGAATGCTGTGACATAAACCAGTTTAAAAATCATCTGGGCAAGTTCCTATACACAACCCTTAAGTGCTTTTAAGTGGTGTTTTATTTCCTTTGGTTTTTCATGAACATCAACAGTTTAATTTGATAAAGATTAACAGCATTTGCTTTCCCTATATATAATATAATAGATTCTGGCAAAATGTTCTTCAAATGACCACCAAATTAAGCGAAGATACTTCTTAAGACAGTTCTAATTAAACCAAATATTCATTATATTAAAATACAATACATATTTTCATAAAAAATAAATCATAGTCTGTCTGGAAAGTAGTTTTGTATTTCTCGGATAGATATCGTTAAGACATAGTCTGTCTGGAAAGCAGTTTTGTATTTCTCGAATAGATATCGTTAGGACATAGTCTGTCTGGAAAGTAGTTTTGTATTTCTCGGATAGATATCGTTAGGACTAAATTTTCTTTGAAAACTTAATTTCAAAAGTACTGAATGAAAGGTAATAAGTTTATCACGTTTTTACTACTGCAAAGGAAAAAATGCAACACAAACCAAAAAAAAGATATGTACTTTGTATGTTGACGATGCAGTAAGTGATCATGTGTGTCAAATGTGGTTTAAAAAAATTCTTAATGGTGATAGGACACTCGATGATTGTGTCCACTCTGGAAGGCTGATTACCACTGATGATGATCAAATTAAGGCTTTGATAAAAACTAACCAGTTTTCTACAAGAGGAGAGATTGCTGAGATACTGAAAATATTGAAAACCACTGTCCACGAGGAAGTTATATCTAAATGTAAACATTTTGGGTCTTACTATCTGAACAGCAATAAATTATCTACAGCTAGCTGCATAAACAACAGATTGATTTATATTTTACAATATAAAGTCAATAAGAATACATGTATTGTTCATATTTAGATTGAAAAACTAACCCTGGAATTTCCATATTGTTTTTTTTATTAACTTTTGCATTGTCAGCTAAATTGTATTGGATACAATGAAAATGTAAAACAATACGTTTTGTATATATTACTCTCATAAAATGGCTACAAAACTCATCTGTTTTAAGTTGTATCCACTCTGGTCTACTATATTCCATAGGACCTCACTAGTGCTTGTTCACATAGGCTATCAGTACAAAACATTTGTAAATTTTTATATTCAGTGTTTTATATTTTTTCCAGGGAGGAAGAGTCTGAGTACACTTTAACATTGTTTGCCAGCAATGATCCTATATTTGACGACAAGGCGAACCCTCAACTGGTAACACTGGACCAATCTAACATGCAGGAGGAGAACGGTACTGCCATCTACAAGGTGGACACCGACAAGAGTATTGCTCACGTCTTTATAAAGATACTAGACGAGAATGACAATGCTCCCAAATTTGAGAAGTCTGTTTATTATGCAGGTAATTTTTCACAAGACGTTTTCAAAATGAATTAGGTCTTCGGATTGGTGTGGCCAGTGCTTGAAACCTGGCTGGAATTTGTGGATTTATTCTTTCTCTAGATTAATGTCATCCATTCAATGCGAGCATTATCCCTATAGTAATCTACGTATGTGAATCCTGGCCTGACCTGTCAAGGGTTCAGAGGTAAAGAGAGTTGAGCTTTAAAAGTGAGTTAACATCAGATCTTGGGCATACATTGAAACAATTTCTCTGAAATTAGGTGCTCAAAGACAGATATTGCAACTGACTTGGTTAAGTTCAAACATACATACATACCATTTCCCTGTTGGGGAGACAAAGAGGGCAGAGCAACAAATTTTCCTCTCTCGACACACATCCTTCACCTCTTCTACATCTATACACGTTCTCATACAACTCCTATGATTTCTCTGACTTTCTACATTTCATTCTTTCAAAATATCATTTACTTGATTCAACCACACGTTCCTAATTTATCCTCTACCACACCTTGTAAGTCTTAAGTCTTTCTTTATTCATTTGTTTACATGCCCAAACCTTCTCAGCATGTTTTTAATCATTTTACTCAATAAATCACATTAATTTCACATTCATCCCTCATTACTTCATTCCGTATTCTGTCATATATTGTCACCTTCATTAGTTCTTGTGTTTTTTTAAGTAAAGCTGGAAAGTGGGACTACACATCATTTGTGTGATTCAGTAGCTTGTTGTCAGCCATTTTGTCTCGGTCAGATTCATGTTTGATGCTGTGTGTGAGTAATTTACAATGAGTGCAATAATCAACAATCCTGCTTGTTATGTTGATGAAATTATGTTGATGAAATTCATAATTTCATCAACAACTTATGAATTTATGTTGATGAAATTCATAGACATTTTTGTGAAGTTTACAGGCCAAATGTTATGATTGACAATAAGGTGTAGGCAGTAATGTCATTTATTTCGAGAAGAGCAAATGAATATCCATGATGAGGAGATAAGCGGTTGGTCGATCGTGAGATTGACGTCAAAATGTTTTTGCTTTACATGTATGAAACTAGTGAGACTTAAAAGTGACTATGTGGAAAAATAACAAATATGTACAGTACCCGGCGGTAAGTAATACACATCGGGCTTAAGAAAGAGACTGTCGGCCATAATCGGCTAACTTCGGCTTTGTAGAATGTCGTCTCAGCGACCACACCCTAGAACGCTTGACAACGACTGACAAATCGCGATGGAACATGTGTATGAATGACAGAGACGACGCTCTACAAAGCCGAAGTTAGCCGATTATGGCCGACAGTCTCTTTCTTAAGCCCGATGTGTATTACTTACCGCCGGGTACTGTAAATTTATTTTGGCTAAAATAAATTATTTTATCTTTCATTATTTTTTCTAATCTCAAAACTGACCTTAAAACATGGCTTGTATTTGATTTTTTTAACTTCAAAGAATATTGTAGTATTGAAAACTTCTTGTTTTTTTTTTTTCAGGTGTAAAATCTACAACAATAATGAATGAATTGATCATGTCCGTGAAAGCCAAAGATCCAGATTTTGGGGCAAACGGTACAATCAACTATCACATAGATGCATCCAACCTATACAAGTTTGGCAACAAACATTCCAGTGGATCTCTCGTGAAGCCATCTCCATTCAACATCAACCCTGAAGGTAATATTTCCGATTCTATCAATTTTCTTTGTACAAAACTCTTAGTTGAATAATTTAGATTCATTGTTAGTTCACAAACTGGCTAAAAGTGTCTGAAAGCCAACCCCAAATATTATAAAGAAGCCAAACTCAAATATTTAGAATATTACATTCCATTTATGATATTTCCATTTCATAAACATCAGTATAAGTCATCTAATCTCAAAGCCTTCTTTGTTGGGCCTTGGTAACGTGTCAAGATTAAGAGATGTATAGTAAAATAGGCAAGATGCAGACTCCAAACAGCCAACACTTCATTTTCAGATTGAACACTGAGCAGTCTCAAATAACCTTCATACTATATTGCCAAAGACACCATTGGCAGCAACCGTGGCACCTCAATACTTAAATTTATCAACTCTGTTGATAAAGATACCAGATATGCACAGGGGGGTGCCCTTGTAAAGGCATGAGTCTACACATCAGCTCCATATTTCCCATATTTATACGAAGACTAAAATGGAGAGAGTTCTGCAATAACAATTCACATTTAATATTAAACAAATGAATACATTTTTAGGTCTACTTTATACTTCAGTCATCATGTCTGAATATAATCAGGACAGGTTCGAACTCAAGATCATAGCTGAGGAGTCACAACCACCGCACCGACAAGATACAGCGGAAGTCAATGTAAGTTTCATAAACATATATAAATCGATAATGTTCTTAATTTTAATACATAAAAGTATGTTATTTAAGGCATTAACACTGGAGGTTTAGTTGATTTACTAAAACACTTTTTTTCACTTAAGATAATGGTATGACCGGTTTCAAGGTTTTCACCACTTCATCAGGTAATTTCATTCATATTGTACTTGTGGTACAAGCATGCAAGTTATTCATATCGTACTTGTGGTACAGGCATACCAGTTATTCATATTGTACTCATGGTATAGGCAAACCATCAATTCATATCTAATTCTGAATCAATTATAATATTCATTCTATTCATTTTACCCACAGGTTGAGAAACGATGATATATTAAAACCTAATGAGCTTATTGCTGTTATGTAATTTCTGCCGACTGGGGTCCTTTAATAGGTCAACTGGGTCCTGGGGTTAAAAGGCCTACTGGGGTCCTTTTTGGGTACCAAATTGTTGATTAAAAATATTGTCTTCTATGTATGAAAAACTGTAAAAAAAAAAATTCTTCAGGTTTGGATAGTAATCATGGAGCAACTGGCTCGACTGGTGTTCACCCGGCCGTGTGGCCAAGTCAACAGGCAGCTGGGCACGGTGGTCTCTCGACTCTCCAACGCTACACGCGCCATTGTAGTCGTGGGCTCCATTAAGCGCTATGCAGACTCGCAGAATAAAGATGGGTATGTATTTAGTATTCCTTCTTCAATAGAAAATATTGAATTGCTTTTCTTTCGAAGCTTGGATAAATCTGGTCTTCGTACATTTAGGCCTGATGTCTTGTCTATTTAGAATTATATTGTACCATGTCCACAAAAGTCATTTGAAAAAAAAAATAATATTGAAGATTCAAAAGCTCGAATTATTTTAACCTTTATGGATAGAATTCAGTTCACAATAATAACAAATAGAAATAGATGACTTTAATAACGTTGTTTGATGATAAAAGGTCACGTAAGTGCATTTAATTTTTTTCAATTTATAATGTCAACTCATAAGCATCACTTAATGTGGAATTATGTGTAAAAGTGTCTTTAAAACCGGGTCATCAATAACAAGTCTACTATTCTCCAGACTTTGGGTACTTTCTGGTACTGCTACTTCTAATGTTGATGCTGATATCTATCTTATTATGACATAATATCATGAGATGATAAACCCAATGGGCAATGGAGTAATGAGAAAAAAAACCCTAAGACACTTAAAAAAAAAAAAAAATGTTTCTAGTTCACGGCTAAACTTAAAACGCCTCTACACAAATTATGTTTTTTAAATGATTTAAATGTAGTATATTCTGTGAAACATATTGGCTT